>CM026326.1:15228865-15828865 GCA_014843725.1 Amphicarpaea edgeworthii
AAATGAAATGGATAACAACTATGTCATGAATTATTCAATTAACAAAAAAAATTTCACTAGAGCAACCACTACAGAGAAAAAGCTCCAGGAAAAGAAAACAAAAATTATCATCATTAGGAAACTTTTGAACTACTCACACTATACAACCACTCATGCTCATGTTATTTTGGAGCATTAAACAACATAATTAAACCATAGGCAAGATCATAAGCCCAAAAGCTTTCCTTGTAACAGTAGGTAGTGATTCCATTGGCCCACAATGTTTCCTTGATTAAGTTGACTCCTATTATGACAACATTCTCAAAATAATCACATCCTAGTCGTGACATAAAGTACAAGAATTTCAGTCTACTGCTCAAAATCCTAATCTTATTTCTTTCATAAAGAATTTCAGTTTACAAGAAATTTATGTATCAGAATTCAGAATCACAAGGACAGAAGTTTGTGGTTATTCACGATTGATCATCTCCTGGACTACAAAGAGATAACTCTGGTTTTTTACCCTCAATTTAAGATGGTAGGGAGGGAAAAATATTTTAAAAGCTAGAAAACTTTCAATTGTTTGGTTTAAGAGAAAATTAGTAGCAAAAGAAATCACCAAAATAACATTTCTACAATCAGCATGGTCCTCACTCCTCAGACAAAGAAAATAAGGAACTTAAATAAGCCAATAGAAGCTACCTCTCTATGTACTCAGAAGCCCCATGCTTGAAATGGGTACCACCACCAGGAAACCACCAGAGCTGATCCTTCTCATGGACCCAATTTTGGCCTCCTTTGACTTCTGCAAGATGTGTGTGATTCACATTACTTCGCCAAACATAATCCCTGCTAAGAGGCCAATTTATAGGTATTTTGTAATCCTTCGGTGGAGGAACCAAGCAAAATAAGCGCTTTTCAAGAGGAGGACAGTGTCTCTCCAGTTCTTCTTTTCTAGAAAAATCAAGACTCGAGGCCAATGTTGCCACATAGGAAACATCATGACAGGGAATATATTCATTGAACGTCAAAGGGCACACATCCACCCCAGTTTCTGGAATTACAAGGGGGGGTTTCTGGTAAGTCAGAGCAACTTTGTTTGTAAATTTGGTAGTACCTGCAAGAGTTTTAACAATATTTAGTAATTATTCAAAAAGCAGCTATCTATTTGAAACAGTTAGGTTCAATCTTAACATATGTCTTCAAATAAGCCACCGACACTAGTCACTAGATGATATGATATCTCCAACAAAAAAAAAAAATGCAATTAACAACTGTTTGCAACTCAACCAAGCCGAATGTACATTCAATTCATAGAAAATGCACATTGATGCAAACCATTTGGAGAGGACCCTAGTTGGATCTGATTGATAGCACTAAAACGATTCTCGGGAGAACTAACACGCTACTTTTTAACACCAATTAACTTGAATATAACAACAATTAGAAGATGCTTCTAAAATAAGCAATCTAAATCTGGGAATTACTAACATATGGAATTATTATTAGAAGTTGACGAGAAGCCCAGATAGCAGAGTTTCAAAATTTTGCAAGAATGAGATAAAGGGTATCAAGAAAAGCAGTGAGGAGAAAGGAAGTTCAAAGTTGAGTTGAGTTGTTGACTGAAGAGGTTACCGTTAGAGGGGACATTGTTGGAAGAAGATGAAGAAGGAGAAACAAACTGAGAGACGTAAAGGGGAGCATTATTGCCAAAAAGGGTGCCAGAATAGAAAGACACAATCATCAAAAGCAAAGCAGCCATTATAATCTGCCCAGATTTGGAATCGAAGGCAGAACGAATTGCAAAACCCCCCATTGTTGTTGTTGTGTTGTCCCTTCTTCTTCTTCTTCTTCACTCTCTCAATTGGGTTTCCTTGTAAAGTTACCGAGAATGGACAACGCTGAATGAAAGCGAGAGAGCGAGAGAGAGAGAGAGAGAGAACGAGGAGCTTGGAGTTGCCGAAACGAGCCTGAAATTTTTTTCTTGTCCAAAGTTTCAGATCGGGTGAATTTTTTTTCCTTTGTACTTTTTGATTTTATTTTTCCCCTTTTTTTTCTCTTGAATTCTCGAATGCGTAAGATTGCTAAGCTCAGTGACTAAGTGGCGATTGGCGACAGTTGGCGCGAGAGAAGCATGTGGCTGCAATTTGCATTTCATTTATTAGATTTTGTTGTGTTTTTCTCCGCATCAACCATCAATCATTAGAGAAATTTTGACTAAATTTGAACTTCTGTAATTTTAAATTTATCATTTTGGTTTTTTTAATAGCGATTTTGGTAATTTTAATTTAAAAAAATCCTTAATTTTAGTTTAATCATAATTTTTTATATGTTTTTTTAATTTTATCATGGTTCAATAGAACCTATAATTTGGAGATGACGGGAATCGAAAAGGATGCGAATACATGCATGGAAGGTGGCTCGCCAAACATTAGTTACTAATGACCTAAAGAAGTCTAGAGGATTAACAACAAATAACGTGTATGCCCAATATGTCTCCTAGAAACTATACTTCATGCGTTAGGTGACTGCATATTTGTAAGAAGAGTCTGGGAGGAAATTTCAGATAAAATACTACCCACGCCATTAATGATGAGGTAAGTGAATAGCTACAAAGCAACGTGTGCACGGTTATTAATCACCAGCAGAGGGAATGACATACTCAGTTTGGGGTAGTTCTATATTACCTGTGGAAGAACCGGAATGATGTAGTTTTCTCTTTATTATCAACGTCAATCTCAAGTAATGTGGCCAGATCTAGACGAATGGTAATAAGCACCTTGTACGCTTCCGAGTTTGACTGCATCAGTCCATGATAACAATAGTATTCCTTCGAGAACGGGAAAAGTAGTGTAGGAGCCTCCAGGCCAAGGACAATATAAACTTAATTGTGATGAAACTGTTAATAAGAGTGGCAAAGCAGCGTGTAAAGGTATTCTACGAGATCAAAATGGAGTCGTATTATGGGCATTTGCGCATAATCTAGGAACGTGCTCAATCGTGCATGCAAAAGTATGGGTCATTGTTATTGACATCAAAATTGCATGGGATAAAGGTTTTAAAAGGATGTGTGTTGAATCTGATTCAAAACATGCAATTGAACTAGTAGAAGGCATGCACCGAGTAACAAATCCAATGATTCAATTAATTTAATCTATTAAAGAATTTGTGGCTTACAGAGGAAGTTACACGTGGGGGATATGTCAGCTAAGAAGCAAATATGATCGTAGATGCTTTAGCAAAATTTGGCTTCACCTTTAATGGAGATGTGAAATTTTTTATTTGAGTCCTAGATTTATATATAACCTTTTAAAAGATATAATACTAATTTTATCCATTTTAAATAGTAAATATTTTAAATATTAATAATAACTTTATCTTATAAAAAAATATTTTATCTATCTTTATATTTTAAATAATATATTATATTTTTATAATTTTTTACTCAATAGATAGGATATTATAATATTATCTTATATTTAAAAAAAATTGATAATCTTTTTCTTTTTTTTTTACTTTAAATATTGACCATCATATTTGTTTTTCAACCAAAATCATCGTTCTTACTATTACCTATTGTTATTGTTATTGTTATTGCTTCTTGCTTGTTATTGCGATACTAGGTTATTGTTGCTATATCATTATACTTTGATTGGATTTTATCAATGTATGAGCTTGAATTGGTGAATGCGTGATCATGATATAGGCAAAAACATAAAACAACAAAAAAGTATGTATATAGTGTACTAATTCTATATTATTTTATTGAATTTTTTATTATTCAACTCCTTAGTTATAAGTTACAAGGAAAAAAAAATCCAAATAGTTAGTTCAAAACTTCAAATACTAATATTATATACTTACATGTAATTATAATATTAATAAAGCTTGTTTATTATCTTTATTTTTTATAATTATTTTACACATGTTCTCATAGATTTATATTGTATTATATGTGTTGTGTTCATAGAAAAACATAATTAATTTAATTATTTATATAAGTAAAAAACATTAAAAAAATTAAAGCTTTTGTTTTCTTATTTTTTTAATGAAGAAACAATCTACAATTGATGCAATCTTTAAAAGGAGAATGATGAAATTTCAACATCCTACCACTACCAATCCGTCAAATTCAGTTTTGGAGAATGATTAATTGATTTTTAAAAAAAATTAGAATCAAAGAGGGATTTGATATGAACTCTTTAGTGCGTGATCCAAGATTACATTCACAAATATGGGAATATCCAATCGAGAAGCGTGATGAGCTTCGAAGAGCTTATCTTAAATTCGGTCTGTTATCAGTGTATGCTTTTTACATATCCAAAATATGGAGAAAAACATTGTTGAAGTTTCCAACCATCATGGTTTAAGTTATTTCCATCTTCGTTGGAATATTCTTCTAAGGTAGATGCTGCATTTTGTCTACCATATTTTTTATTTCATAACAAAGATGGATCTCATGCATCAAATACATTTACTGTTAAGGGATTTCGAACATGGAAAAAGGTGAAAGATGGCAAAAATTGTGCATTCTTGACGCATATTGGAAAAGATCTTACTTCAACTCATAAAAATGCTGAGAAAGTGTGTCAAGATCTTATAAACCAACCATCACACATTGTTCAAAGGTTTCACAAGTACAAATCACAAGAAGTTATAGAAAATAGACTTCGTCTAAAAACTTTAGTTGAGGCAATTAAGTGGCTTGCATTTCAAGGATGTGCTTTCAAAGGTCGCAATGAGTCTTAGACATCAAATAATCGTAGAAACTTTTTAGAGTTGTTGAGGTTTTTAGCTTCTTAAATGATAAAGTGGCAGAAGTTTTAGATAAAGTTCAACAGAATGCCTCATATACATAACCAACAACACAGAGACAAATTTTATGTCTTGGCAAATAAAGTAAGCAATGTTATTCGTGAAGAGATTGGTGATGCAAAATATTGCATAATAGTTGATGAAGCTCGAGATGAATCTAAAAGGGAGCAAATGTCAATTGTTTTGAGATTTGTTAATAAAGATGGATATGTTCAAGAACATTTTTTTGGTATTATTCATGTTAAAGACACTACTGCATCAACATTGAAAGCAGGTATTTGCACTCTCCTTTCCAATCATAATCTTGATATTCAATCTATCAGAGGGCAAGACTATGACAGTGCAAGTAACATGCATGGAGAATGGAATGGTTTGCAAGCTTTGATTTTAAGTGAGTGTCCTTATGCTTACTATGTCCATTGTTTTGCACATCATTTACAATTGGCATTAGTTGTTGCATCTAAGGAAGTTATTATCATCCATCAATTTTTTATCAAGTTGAACTCTATTATCAATATTGTTGGTGCATCATGTAAACATAATGACCAATTGAAAGCTGCTCATGCTGCAAATGTTGCTTTTTTACTTCAAAATAATGAACTTGAAAGTGGGAAAGGGCATAATCAAATTGGTTCTTTACAAAGAGCAGGTGATACTCGATGGAGTTCTCACTTGAAATCCATTTGTAGCTTGACGAAGACGTTTAGTGCGACATGTGAGGTCTTGTTGAATATTATTGAGGATGGAAGTACATCTTCTCAACAAGGTGATGCAAATGCAACTTATGAGACATTAACTTCTTTTGAATTTGTTTTCATTCTACATCTCATGAGAAATATTTTGGAGATTTCTAATGCGCTTTGTCAAGCTCTACAACTCCAATCTCAAGATATTTTAAATGCAATGCATTTGGTTTCATCTACTAAGTCACTCATTCAAAAGTTAAGAGATGATGGATGGGATAAATTGGTTCCAAATGTTAAATCTTTTTGTGAATCGGTGAACATACTTGTGCAAGATTTTAATGCTCGTTATATTGCAAGACACGGAAGGGCTCAACATCAACAGGATGACATTACAATAGAGCATTATTACAAAATGAATATTTTCAATGCTGTGATAGACTCTCAATTGCAGGAACTTATTGATAAATTTAATGATAACACAACAGAACTACTTATTCTTAGTTCAGCTTTAGATCCGAGAGAGATGCATAATTCATTCAGAATTGACGACATTTGTCAATTAGTAACAAAATTTTACCCACAAGACTTTGAAGAATATGAAATGATACAATTGAATACGCAACTTCAGCTCTTTAGTTATGAGAAAGAGCTTCTTGGTTTTGAATCATTGAAAACTATTTCTGATCTATGTCATTGGTTGGCAAAAATTAGAAAAGCACAAGTTTATCCCCTTGTATATAAAATGGTTACTCTTATTCTCACATTACTTGTTTCTACAGCCACTACAGAACAGTATTTTTCAGCTATGAATATAGTCAAAACTACACTTCGTAACAAGATGAAAGATAAGTTTTTGAATGATTATCTCTTGGTATACATTGAAAGGAAAATTGTTGAGAAATTTAGTGTAGATTCAATTATAGATGATTTTCGTAACATGATGGAACGACGTTCCATGTTTTGATAGATATTAATGTAATTAATGTTTTTAATAATATATTATCAAATTATATACAAGTTTATTTATAAATGATTTTTGAATAATTTTTTTGTTTAAAGAGTCAGCCCCCCTACAATTGATTCTTGGCTCCCTCCTTGCTCTTAAGCCCCCCTATTGCACAAAAAAAAAAGAAATGGTTCAATTGAACCTTAAATCTAATATATTCATTTAAGATATTATAATAAAATAATTTAATTAATTAATTAAATATACAAAATAAAAGAAATGGATGTATGCAAAATTAACATTGAACCAAAATTGTAATTTTTTTAAAATATAGAACCAAAATCGAAAGGAAAAAAATAGTATAACCAAAATCGAATTAAGAAGTACAAAAGGATAAAAATTGAAATTTATTTTTAATTTTAACTACACTTTTGGTTTTCAATTTTTTTTTTCGTGATTTTGATCTCAAATTTTTTTTCATCATTTTTAGTCCCAAAAATTAATTTTTTAATAGTTTTGGTATTCTGCTAATTTTTTGTGTTAACGATTAGTTTTGAACGTTAACTATAATAATGTGTTTTTGTTGATGGGTTAGATGTAGTGATAACAACGGTAATGGTGGTAGTCAGTGTGATAGTGGAGGCAATGGTATGTTAATTAAGGTATCATTGACAGCAACGGAGGATGGATTAGGTGGGGGCCAAAAAATAATATTTTTGTGTAAGCCTAAAATTTTTTATATAATAAATTTCTATATATAAATATAATACACATGACAATATGTATGTGATATATTATTCTAAAAATATATAAGACATGATACGCATATATAAAGATATATACATATAAAATTTATAAAATATGATAAACATTTAATTCTAATTTTACATATTTAACTAATACCTACCAATAAGCAAAACAAAAAATTCAATCTAATATAATATATAATATATGATAAATCCAATCTATGTTTACACTTTAATATAATAAAATATGGAATAACAAAAAACTTAGAAAGGTGTTTATTTGTTTGTTTTAGCAACATTAGATTTGTCTCCATGATTTGTACATTTTTATATTCTCGATGATACTTATTTTCACAAGATTGAAAAAATAAAAATTTCTATAATTAGAATTTATCTTATTTTATTTTTTTCATTATAATTATAATTAAGTTAAAAATAATAAGAAAAGCTCACAATACTATTAGTGATTAACAAAGCTCAAAAAGAAAAAAGAAAAATTAACTGTCTAATAACTAAAATATAACATTTAAATTCTATTAATTTTTTTCAAAGCAAAAAAGATTATTAATTTTTTTTATTTTAGAAAAATGTTCAAGGGGCCAAGGCCCCTTGACCCCCCACCCTAACACCTACCTCCATTACTCCTCGTTGAGGTGATTGCTAGTTTTTAATTTATAATTTTAAAATGTAATTTCAAAACAAAACATTTTGAGGTGGTTTTTAACTTAATTTTGAAATAATTTTATATTATTTTGTTAATAGATGTACTAAAATTGTTAAAAAAAATTAATTTTGGAAACTAAAAGTGATAAAAAAAAATTGGAGAACCAAAATTGCAAAAAATAAAAAAATTTGAACCAAAAGTGCAATTAAACCTTATTTTTAGTCTTTCCATTTTATTTTATTTTTAGACTTACAATTTTAGTCTCTTTATTTGAGACATTTTATCTTACTTTTAAAAAAATACATTTAATTACACTTTTTATCCCTAATTTTCTTTTGGCTAGTTTTATCCCAATTAACAAATTAATGTGACACATTTTATCCTTTATAATTTTTAATTACACATTTTACCCCCAACATTTTTTTATTTTTTGCTAAATTTTTCTCCCAACTTTTATATTTTTGGCAAATTTTACCCCTAACTTTTCTTTTTTGACAAATTTTATCCCTATCTTGTATGTTTAATTGTTTATTAATGAACAGATAACATGGGATAAAATTTGCTAGATTTTATGTACTTTGATAACGTAGACCAGTACATATATATTTATTAGCCACATGACATGTGTTTTTTTTTTTAAATTGTTATTAAGCTTAATTTAAAAAAAGAAGAATTAAAATTATACAAGAAGGGCCGATTTGTTTTTTGTTTTTTAAAACAATTTTTAGCTTTTAAAAATTATAAAAATAAAATACTTGTTTGGTTAAACAATTTTTTAAAATTGTTCTTAAAAATCATTTTCTTACACATGAGAGTGAAAACCTATCATGACCTCATGTAACACTACCTAGGAAAACCTATCCTAAAACACAAATTGAATCAAAGAAAGAGATTAAAGAACAAAAGCACATGGATGTGTAGATATAGCTTTTTTTTTTTAGGGATGTGCAAATATAATTGTAAAGAGCTTTCTTTTTCAAAGAGAAAATATAACAATTAAAGAGAAATGAGAGTTCTTAAGAAGATTAAGAATTGTTGTAGTGTTGAAATTTTTTTCAAATGGTTCTCTTTATAGTGACCTAGAGGATGAAAATCAAATCACAAAATCAAATATATGATTGGGTATCAAAAGATATGTTTTAAGAAATAAAACAAATAAGATAACAAATCTTTAAGATGACCGTTATAACAAATATAATCGATTGTCTCAAGATGTAATCGATTATCTCGTAACTCAAAGAATGAATCTTTGAATCGAGTTAGAAAGAATTCTGATATAGAAAAAATCATACTGTAATCGATTACAATAATTCATGTAATCGCTTGTTTTGAGTCAAAGAGGATTCTGATTCTTTCTCAAACAATTGTAATCGATTGAATGTCAGAATTCAAAAAAATAGTTCAAAGATCATTTTAAATGAATGAGATAAAAAAATTTCTAAGTTATAAAAACATTTTGCAGATAACACATAGGAGTACAAAAGCCTAAGTCTATAAACAAGCAATACAAAATCAACATCCATACATGTCTTGGCTTAAATGAAAAAGACTAGGAAAGATATAAAATACCAAAAACTAGATGAAGACTTCAATCTTCAGTTGTAATGGCATTGATGGTGGAATGGTGGTGGTGAAAACAACCACGTTGGTAGTGGTGATGACGATGGTAGTGTGGTGGTGACAACGATAGTGGTGATGACAGTAACAGTGTGGTGGTGGCGGTGATAAAACGGTGGTGGTGAAATGGTGGTTGTGATGACAACAATGGTTGAATGGTGGTTATAAAAACAATGTCGATGGTGTTATGGCGGCGACGGCAATGGTGGCGGTGACGGTGTGATGGTGGCAACGACAATAGTGTAGTAGTTGTGACAGTGGGGTGAGAGTGGTGAAGGTGATGAAATTTTATTTTATTTTTAAATTAAAAACCAAATTCACAAAACTTTTTTTATTGTTTCGAAATTAAGTTAAAAACCAACTTACTCCATTTTTTGTTGAACATGTTTATTTTGAAATTACATTTTGTTTCCTAAGACATGAAGTTGTAGCTAAAAGAGTTTCATTTTCTCTTGGTTGGCTTTCTTGGTTTGGGTGAGTCATATAATAAAGTGATGATTTTTTTTTTTTAAAATTAAAAACCAAATTCACAAAACTTTTTTTATTGTTTCAAAATTAAGTTAAAAACCAACTTACTCCATTTTTTGTTGAACATGTTTATTTTGAAATTACATTTTGTTTCCTAAGACATGAAGTTGTAGCTAAAAGGGTTTCATTTTCTCTTGGTTGGCTTTCTTGGTTTGGGTGAGTCATATAATAAATTTGTATTGCCTTGTTCTGTTTGGTTTTTCATCCGTTGATAATGCTTCTATTCTTTGGTGGGTTCTGCCGTTGAATCACATCACTCGGGTTGGCTTCCTCGCCCAAGTTTGCAGTAAAGGAGGTGTGTTCAATGTGCTTTCATCTTGGTTCAGCAATCTTCCCCTCTTTTGACTATTTTTTTGCTTTCCATGTGACACTCTTGGCTTGTCTTTCTTTTTTTACTATTTTTTTGTTTGAGTTTAGGAATTTTACTACTAAACAGTGGGGGGATATTACAGCTACAACTCATCAAGAATATTATCGAATGAGATACACATGCCTCCCAAATTCTAAGCTTGAGATAGCAAAAATGTTTCCAGGATGTTTATCATGTATACGTGGTGGAATCATGGCCCATCAACTAATCATATTAGTTGGATTGCATGTCCCTTGAGCTCTTCCTCACCCTTATCCACATGGAGCTACCACTCAACACCATTCTTCCACCATCAAGACAATGTTCTACCAATCATATCTCAGCCTACTGCACCCACCAACACTTCACCTGAACCAACCACACCATCCACCATCCATATAGAACCTGAAAACTCTGACTCAGCACCTATCTTAAACCCTGTAGCTCCAAATGTGACTGAAACAGCTACTACACCAACAAGAAAATCACAGAGGCAGAGGCATCCACCACAACATTTAAGTGATTATATCTATAGCCTTTCAAGCAGTTCAGCAGATGTAATGGCCTCAGGTACTTCCTATCCTATTTCCTCTTTCCATTCTTTTTCAAATTTGTCACCTTCACACCATGCTTACTCACTCTCAATCACACACACATCTGAACCACAATCATACCTAGAAGCTAGCAAGCATGAATGCTGGAATAATGCCTGAGATTTGAATTAGATGCTCTTGAAAGGAATGGGACATGGATATTGGTTGATCTGCCAGCAAATGTGAAACCAATTGGTAACAAATGGGTTTACAAAGTGAAACATAAAGCCGATGGATCCATAGAAAGACATAAAGCAAGGCTGGTTGCCAAGGGTTACAATCAAGTAGAGGGTCTAGACTTCTTTGACACATTCTCACCAGTGGCTAAACTCACCACGGTAAGGACTTTGTTGGCTTTAACATCTATCCACAGTTGGCATCTAGATCAATTAGATGTCAACAATACCTTTTTGCACGGGGACTTGGATGAAGATGTTTACATGGTTGTTCCACAAGGTGTCAAATGTTCCAAACCCAATCAGGTTTGCAAACTCCTCAAGTCCTTGTATGGACTCAAACAGGCAAGCAGAAAATGGTATGAGAAGCTCACTTCCTTGCTACTGAAGCAAGGGTATCAACAATCCAATGCAGATCATTCCCTCTTCACCTTTAAAGATGGCAACAACTTCACTGCATTACTCATTTATGTGGATGATGTAATTTTAGCAAGAAACTCCATGACTGAATTTACTAGAATCAAAGGCATCCTAGACTCCAATTTCAAGATTAAGGACTTGGGTACACTAAAGTACTTCCTTGGGTTAGAAGTAGCACACTCCAAGCTGGGAATTTCAATCTGCCAGAGGAAGTACTGCTTGGACTTATTGAATCAATCAGGTTTACTCGGGTCCAAGCCTGCAAAAACTCCACTCAATCACTCCATTAAGTTGCATCAGGATGAGGGAAAGCCTTATGAAGATGTTGCCTCTTACAGAAGACTAATTGGAAAGCTTCTATACTTGAATACTACATGGCCTGACATCACATTTGCTACTCAGCAACAAAGTCAGTTCTTGAGCAAGCCCACTATGACACACTATAATGCTACTTGTAGGGTGATTCGTTATCTCAAGAATAATCCTGACCGAGGTCTGTTCTTTCCAAGGAAATCAGAAATTCAGCTTCTAGGATTTTTTGATGCGGACTGGGCTGGTTGTATTGATTCTCGAAGGTCAATTTTAGGATATTGTTTCTTCTTAGGTTCATCCTTGATTTCATGGAAAGCCAAGAAACAACAAACAGTATCACGTTCCTCATCTGAAGCAAAATACAAGGCACTTTCTACTGCTACTTGCGAACTGCAGTGGCTGTTATATCTGCTGCATGACCTTCATACCACTTGTTCAAAAGATCCAGTCTTATATTGTGACAACCAAAGTGCCATACACGTAGCTGCCAACCCGGTTTTTCATGAGAGAACCAAACACTTGGAGATAGATTGTCACTTGGTCCGAAACAAGGTTCAAGAAGGTGTGCTTCGTTTGCTGCCTATTCCATCCAGAGAACAACTAGTTGATTTCTTCACTAAAGCTTTGCCTCCTCCATCCTTTATTCCATTCATTTCCAAGCTGGGCATGCTTGACATCTATCATGCTCCGACTATGGGGGATGTTAAATTATAAATTAAATGATGGTGATGCAAATTCACATAAAAAGGGAGCACATGGTCACACGGGTATAGTGAGAAAAGGGGCTGAGTCATTGAGCATGCCAGGTCACCAATTACAACAAACTTTGGATCCAGAATCTTCTATTTCCCTCACCTCTAACAAACCCAACGAATTGTAGGCTGAGAGTGATTCACTGGAACAGTGCCTAGAGTAATTTTTCCCTGCACCTTTATCTTGAGTATAAATAGAGAGCACCTCTCTGATGTAATAATTGAATTGAGCAAATATCAATACATATTTTGTCTATTTTTCTAAGCTCTTTTCCCTTCCTTTATATATATTTCCTTTTTCTGCAAATCTTGAGAATTATTTCATCATCTCGCCAAATGGTTACCTGCTGTGACTCCTACTAGTATAAAACATGAAAAGTGATTACATAATTAAGGTCACTTGAAACCCTAAAATTGGTTCCTCAAATCTTTTGCTGTTTTCTCCCTTCAAAATTCACTTCCTTCTTAAGGTGAATACACTTGAAGTAGCTGTTCTCTTCTTAAAGTGTTGCAGTTCTCTTCTTCACAGAGCCTCTCGGCGAAGGTTCACCCTCGTTATCTTCAACATCTGCGATTGCTTCGTTCGCAATTCCTACGCCATTCCCCACAGCGAGTCCGTCGATCAGGTCCTTCCTTCAGCATTAGAAGTATGAATCTCGATGCCGCTTCGTCTTCTTCAGCCACATAGCTCCTTCGTTGCAGCATTGGGGTTATTCATCATCTGTGTGAGATGTGGCCGCCTTAACTTCCACCTCCAGAAGAGTCGCTGCCCCGCCTGCGCTTACCCCGCAGCACGCACCAGGAAATGTAACTCTTCTTTCTTTCTCAATTACCTTATTTTTTAGGGTTGATGTTTGGCGTTGTTTCCTAACACTAATTCACGATTAACGATTCCAGATAACTGGAGCGTCAAGGCCGCAGAAAGACCACCGGAACTGGTAGGATGAGGTACTTGCGTAACGTGCCTCGCCGATTCAAGAATGGCTTCAGAGAAGGTACTTCTTTCGTTTTCTATCATATATAATCATCTCTTTTCAAATTTTTTATGTCATTGTCTTTAATTTTTTTAGTATTCAAGGTATGTGATTCCCATATTTGGAATCTACAATTCACTTGAATCCTCCAATGGATTCAGCGAAGCGTTGAAGGGCGGTTTTGTTATGAAATGGACGGGGAATTATGGGGAGTGTGAGAAATGCACTGGTTCTGATGGAGAGTGTGGATTCCGTGATGGAAAATTCCAATGTTTCTGCAAGGGTGGACTTCGTTCTACTTCATGCAAAGGTATGCTTTGCTTTTCTGTCTGTTTTCATTTATAGTTTAATTACTACTTTGGTTTGCTGCAATCTAGATTTATGAACATCAGAACATATGTTATGTTTGCCTGTCACTGCCACCCTATTGCGTGCGTGCCTGCCTTTTTAGAATTTTAATAGCTTAATCCCAATCATGCATTTGGAAACTAAAATTACAATTTAGTTTTTATATTATGACTTGTCATGATCATTTGCAGGAAAAAGAAAAGTTCAGCTGCAAACATTGATCTTGATTATTGCACCCACAACGAGTATTTCAGTACTATTTTTTCTTTGCTACTATTTCATAAAAGAGAAAATCAAGCTTGGACCGTTTCCACTTTCCAAAAAAATTGGTTTTCACACCCTAAAAGAGTATCAAGAGTCTTCTTAGAGAAAATTGAAAGTATTGTTAAAAAAAACATATTAAACCTATGTTTTTCTAGTTTTAAGAAGTTTGGTAGCTTAATTAGTTTTACAAATCAAATATATGTATTTGATTCAGTTGGAAATGAAAGTGCCACATTAGAGCCCTTGCAATTCATTTTATAGAAAATTATGGAATTCATAGCTGTAGATTTAATTTCCCTTTTCTGTTTAAATACAGGTTTGAAAAAGCTTGAGTATCTTAATATTGGATGCTGTAAATGTGCAATGGATTCAGACATGAAGTCTATCTCAGGTATTGATCATAAGATGATATAATTTTTATCATAGTTATTGCATTTCAGGTTCGTTTATGTTGTAAAAACAAAATGTGTGGACATGAAATTTACACTCGTAAAAACCCATTTCAGGACATGAGTTTAATTTGTTCATGGTGGCTTTCTAACATTTTTTATGATAAGAAAACATTCATATTTCGTAAAAACCAATCAAAATTGTCAAGTCTAAATGATTTTAAATCTTAAAATAAGAATTCTTAAGTGCCCTGTAAAGTTTTAAAATTCTTTATTCCTGTGTCGGTCCCAAACGAAAGAGGCATTGTTGGAGGAATTAGCGGCAAGGACATTCACTCCTTTCTTTATTTCTCCATACATAATAATAATAGTCAAATAAGAAAAGTAATAGTCAAATTATGATGATGATGATTGATGATCAACCGTAAGAATGGAGAAGAGTAGTAGTGAGCCAGTTGTTCAAAATAGCTAGCGTGTTGTTACTGTACAAAAGAAAACATTATTAGCTTAGTGGTCTATGCAGACTAAGTCAAGATTTTGAGAATCTAATTAAATAATTGTGATTCCCTGTGTTCCTATTCTTGTATTGTACTTTGTATGTTTACTACTCTACTTTATGTATTATTTCTTTTTCATTGCTGTAAAATATATTTGTATGTATAAGAAATGAAGAAAAAAGTAAATTATTGACGTGTAGAAACTTTCCAGGATTAGTTAGCTAGTTGCGGCACAGTCCTGGGACATGCATATTAGCATATATGTCACAGGCTTCTTATCTATCCTCGATATATTCCATTTTTATTATTTATTTTTTTAAAATATAATGATGATAATGAATCACTAATCTTAATCATTAGATCTTAAGAAAACCAATGATAAAGAAAATTACTCTTAACTAACTTGATCCACAATAATAAATAGGGGTCACTCCTCACATCCAATGCAACATTGAATTTTTTTATCATAGTTCGCTCTAATTCATTCATTCAGACACAACAGTGGGAAACTCCCTGATATCAATGTATGCCAAGTGTGGGATCATGGACGACGCACTTGGTTTTCTTGATGAAATGATAACAAAAGACAGTGTCTTATAGTGCTATCATTTCAGGGTGTGTGCAAAATGGCTATGCCAAGAAAGCTGTACTTATTTTTCACCAGATGCAGTTATCTGGGACCAACCCAGATTCTGCAACCATGATAAGTTTGCTTCCAGCTTGTTCACATTTGGCCGCTCTAAAACATGGGGCCTGCTGCCACAGTTACTCAGTTGTTCGAGGCTTCACTGCAAACACCTCCATTTGTAATGCCATTATTGACATGTATGCAAAGTGTGGAAAGATTCATATCAGTCGGCAAGTTTTTGATAGAATGAACAAGAGGGATATTGTTTCATGGAATGCAATGATAATTGGTTATGCCATTCATGGGCTATACATAGAAGCATTTTCATTGTTCCAAGAATTACAGGCATCAGGGTTGAAGCCGGATGATGTGACCCTTGTTGCTGTTTTATCTGCATGTAGCCATTCAGGACTTGTGACGGAAGGGAAAAATATTGGTTTAATACCATGAGCCAAGACCTCAACATCTCACCAAGGATGGCACATTATATATGCATGGTTGACCTCCTGGCCTGAGCAGGAAATTTGGATGAAGCATACTCCTTTATTCAAAAGATGCCATTTGAGCCCGATGTTCGTGTATGGAGTGCATTGCTTTCTGCATGTAGGACCCACAAAAATATTGAAATGGGTGAACAAGTGTCAAAGAAGATCCAGCTGCTGGGACCTGAAGGTACTGGAAGTTTTGTTCTTATGTCCAACATCTATTGCTCTGTAGGCAGATGGGACGATGCAGCACATATTAGAAGCATACAAAGGCATCAAGGTTACAAGAAAAGCCCTGGTTGCAGTTGGATTGAGATCTCTGGGGTAATCCCTGGGTTTATTGGTGGGGATCGATCCCATCCACAGTTAGGTCCATAAATCACAAGTTACAGGAACTGTTGGTGCAGATGAAAAATTTGGGATATCAGCCAGATTTTGATTTAGTGCTCCATGATATTGAAGAGGAGGAGAAGGAACAGATTCTCCTTTATCATAGCGAAAAAATAGCCATTGCATTTGGAATTCTTAATACTAGTCCCAGCAACCCCATTCTAGTTACAAAAATGCGTATATGTGTTGACTGCCATACTGCAATAAAGTTTATGACTCTTATAACAGAGAGAGACAACAGTAAGAGATGCAAGTCGATTTCATCATTTTGAGAATGGAATCTGCAAATGTTTGGATTTCTGGTGAGAAAAAAGAAAACTTAAGATTTCAGTCTATTTGTGTTTTCATTGCTCTCTCTCACATTCCTTCTCATTTGAATATTTTTGTCATGAACTCTAACAAATTATAATCGAATATAAAAATCAATTATATATTTTAATTAGCAAATTTTGTGACAGATTTAAATCGTCAACCCATCTTATCGATGAAAAAGCATCAAATTGAATATGTTTTAAATTAGTTAGGAATTAAATTGAAAATTTTAAAAACCTAAGAATCAACCGTTTAATTATAATTTAGTAACCAATTGCTTCTCTAACCATAAAAAAATGCATTTCTAACCTATTTTACAAAGTCATGTATTAAAAATTTTAAGGTTAATGTACGTTTAGTTATATTTATATATTTTACATAATAAAAAAAAATAGCACGACTATTGCATTTAATTTGATTAAAATAACAACTTTATTTTTAACATTTATCCAAATAAAAAAGCTAATTCCACGTTTTGAGAATTAATTATTACATTTAATTGCACATGTTGGTATAAGCCATAAGGTGCCAATGTGTTGACACGTAAATCGGTAAATGTACAGTTTATTTAGTAAGAAACTCGTATTGAATCAAATACCTTCACCCACTACAAAACAAAAATGAGTCTATGATCTAAATAGATGGGAGGACGCTCCGGATCTTTGATATAAAAAATACACGTGTGAAATAACTAATTTTTTTTTTATAACAATTTGCATATGTTGTTAGTTCTTTAAATTTAGAAGATTTTTTTAATCTCTAAAAAAAAAAATTTCGATTTTAGTTTTTCAAACTTAAAAAATATTAATTTTGATCATTTTTCATTTTTCAAAATTTCGATAAGAGGCCTTAACAACAAAATGAAAAGATTTTGAACAGCTTATTCACTTTCAGATAAGTCAGTTGAAAATATAAATTTATAATTTGTATGGATTAAAAATCATAATAATTTGAAAAAAAAAATACTAAATTGCAAAACACCACACATTTTATTTTTTATTTTTTTGCAAATTTTGATAGTTTATTATCACCACAAATTATAAATTTATAATGGCAAGATTGCGGCAATTTTTTTATTTTTTTAAAAATATTTTTGCAAATTATGGTGATTAATAACAATAAATTATAAATTTATAGTTACAAATAACCACCGTAATTTTTTATTTTTTTAAAATCTTTTGTAAATTGTGTCAGTTTTAATAGGCACAATTGCAAATTTATATTTTTGATTTAACACCTGAGTGTCAAATAGAAAAAAGGACAATGCCCACACTGGAGAACCACAGCTCTTGATTCATTTAAATATCCTTGCCGCGGACATGGGATTGAATGTACCCAGTATCCCCATTGATTCTCAGGTTATAGTAGAAAACTTTAAACAGATCAGGATAGTAGGTACCTTTCAATTCAGCCAAGTCAACTAGCACTTGGTCATCAAGAATGCTATGAAAGGTGAAGCCTTGCTGAACTAGCCATTCTTCTCTAAGATAGTGTGGTTTCAGAATCTCTTTTCTTGAGAAATCCTGAGTAAACCCCAATTCTTCACTTCTGGTGCGGAACTAGTCGCAAAGTGGTGGAGGATGTTGTCGAGGAGGAGAGGAGGAGGAGAAAGCAACTAAATGTCGAGGACGCTTGGTGGGTGCCTTCTGAGGGTTGGATGGCCCTTCCATTGCTGTTTTTCCTTTCTCCTGTGAGAGCTTTCTCTCAATCCACTATTGAATCCAAGCGAAGTTTGACCGTACGGTGCAAGATTTCATGCATGGTTGATGTTGAGAGGAGGAGTCAACCATTTGAACTTAAATGCAGAGGTAGGGCACGTTTTGGAAGTTGAGCAGTTTTTCAGAGAGTGGGTCTTCTGAAAATGGAGGGAATGAACTACTGTTTTGCCTCTTAATATTCCAAACTGTAACGTGGTAATCAATTGGTGCTTCTTATAATCGATTGCTATAGAGTCAAAGAGTCTGGACTTGGTCAGTCTGATACTGGTAATCGATTGGCATGGGCTGCAATTGATTAACTCGATGGTCTGAACAGAGTAGTATAGGCAATCTGAATTTGGTAATCGATTGGTGTGGGCTGCAATCGATTAATACGATGGTCTGAGCAGAATGAATTGTGTTGTCTAAAGCTGGTAATCGATTGGTGTGGGCTGCAATCGATTAATACGATGGTCTGAGCAGAATGAATTGTGTTGTCTAAAGCTGGTAATCGATTGGTGATATCTGGTAATCGATTGGATTGTAGACAGAGAGGATCTTAAGGCTTCAGATGTCTCATGGTAATCGATTGGCTTACCTTACAATCGATTAACCCGAGTTTTTATGCAAAAGATTTTGAATGCAGAACTGAATGTAATCGATTAATGCAAATGGTAATCGATTGATGGTTATGACAGATCAAAATTATGCAAAAAAAGAGTTATTAGTGTTAAAATATTTTTGCATAGACACTCAACAGTTACACAAGAATATTTCACATTCACACAAGGCTAGGCTGAATGATGTATTTCCTATGGTTAGGTGAGTGAAGACTTACTTATGATGCCAAGCTCATTCCTAAGAAAATACATCCTCTCCCTAGGCAGAGGTTTGGTGAAGATGTCGGCCATTGGAGGTTGGTTTCTACAAATTCTATACTACAATCACCCCGCTGTATATGGTCTTTAATAAAGTGGTGCCTAATCTCGATGTGTTTGGTCCAGGAATGCATGACAGGATTTTTGGTAAGGTTAATGGCACTGGTATTGTCACACATTAAAGGGATGACTTCTAGCTTCAGCCCAAAATCTAAGAGTTGTTGTTTGAGCCAAAGAGATTGAGCACAATAGCTCCCAGCAGCTATGTACTCAGCCTCAACCTGTAGATAAGGCTACACAAGCTTGCTTCTTGCTATGCCAAGACACAAGACTGTTCCCAAAGAGATGACAAGTACCACTTGTGCTTTTTCTATCCATTTTATAGCCTGCAAAGTCTGAATCAGAATAACCTATGAGTGTTGGTTGGACACCCTTGGGATACCACAAACCTACATCTATGGTTCCTCTAGGGTACTTAAGGATACGTTTTACGGTTGTGAGATGGGATTCCTTAAGGTTGGATTGGTACCTAGCACACATGCAAACACTGAACATAATGTCAGGACGACTAGACGTAAGATAAAGAAGACACCCTATTGCATGCATGATGCAGTTCCAAGCCACACAAGCTTGGTTTGGATCGTCCGGAAGCAAATCAAAAGAGCTCTATTGAAGCCAAATCAAGAACTCAAACCAAAAGGGAAAAGCAGAAAGAAGAAGAAGATGAATTAGAACGACGCCACGATCCACAAGGAACGATAAGCCGAGGAGAATTCGCCATAAGGAAAGCTTCCTTGATAAGAATCAATTTGGTTTCACTCAAGAACCAAGAAGAGACTAAGCTCTCAAACTAAGCCAAAGCTTATTTCATTCACAAATGAGTTATATGATTATTACAAATGAGGTTCTCCTCTACTATTTATAGAGCCAGGCCTTAGAAGAGGGTTATGTAACTAATCTCCACTTAAACATAACGTTTTAAGGCCTAATTACACAATTAAGAACCCCCTTACACAAGTAAACAAGGTTTTCAAAAATTCCCGCGTCAGACCTTCCGCTAAGCTCAACCTTGAGCTCAGCGCAAATTGTGCTGAGCTCAACGTTGTGCTGAGCGAGATGCTTGATCGAAGCAAATCTCCGCTAAGCTTAATCTTGCGCTGAGCGAGATGCTTGATTGAAGCAAATCTCCGCTAAGCTCAATCTTGCACTAAGCGAGGTGCTTGATTGAAGCTAAACTTCGCTGAGCGAGCTATCAATAAATTTCCAAGTGCTCCAATTAACTCCTTTGGGCTTCTTCCTTCTTGGCCTTTGATGAATAACCCTTCCTTTAGTCTCCTGGTCATTTCTTCTTGAAGAATCTTGGCCTTGGATCTTGTCATTGGTCCCTTTAATTCTTGAAGTGCCCCTAGGTCCTCATGTGCCTTAGACAGTCCTCTATCACACTCTATCATACCACGATAGAGTGTTTGGTCGACACTTTTACCTCTTTCATCAACATCCAAATAGCAGTTGGTTGCCATTGAAGTTGATGCTACCTTGCAGTTGTCCATCTTAAACTTCTTGAGTAGATCTTTGCAGTACTTGCTTTGGTGGAGAAAGATCCCTTGTGTCATATCTTTGACTTCAAGTCCAAGAAAGTATTTCAGTTCACCCATCATTGGCATTTCAAATTCTCCCTGCATACCTTCTACAAATTTCTTGCAAAGCATCTCATTAGTGGATCCAAATATGATGTCATCAACATAAATTTGTACTAAGAGAATATCATATTTGGTATGCATTATAAAGAGAGTTTTATCTACTTGACCTCATATAAAATCATCTTCAATTAAGAAGTTACTTAGCCTTTCATACCATTGTCTTGGGGCTTGTTTGAGGCCGTAGAGTGCTTTCTTGAGACAGTAAATGTGATTTGGACAGGTGGGATTAGTGAAGCCAGGAGGTTGTGACACATATACTTCTTCTTTAATATATCCATTCAGAAAAGCACTCTTCACATCCATTTGAAATAGTTTGAATTCCTTATGGCATGCAAAGGCGAGAAGGAGATGGACAACTTCTAATCTTGCAACTGGAGCGTATGTCTCGTCAAAGTCAATTCCTTCTTGCTAATTGTAACCTTTTGCTACAAGTCTGGCTTTGTTCCGAGTGATGATTCCTGAAGTGTAACTTTTTTTGCGGAACACCCACTTTGTACCTATTATATTTATCTTCGAAGAATGAGGTACAAGCTCCCAAACTTGATTCCGTTTGAATTGATTCAACTCTTTGTGCATTGCCATCATCTAGAATTCATCAAGGATGGCTTCCTCAATGGTCTTGGGCTTTATTTGTTAAACGAAGGCTGTTGCATTGCAAATTTGGTTCATAGAGGATTTGGTTGTGACTCCCTTCTGAATGTCTCCTAGAATATTGTCAATAGAGAGATCTTTTGGCTGCTTCCACTCTTTTGGTAGACCATGAATGGTTGGAGAGGCAGCTAATACACTTGAATCTTCAGTGGAGGTAGGTGGAGATGGCCCTTGTGCTTGAGGCTCAGTCAAGTCACTGTAAATGGGTCTTGCATAATCATCAAAAGACACATCTTCCTCCAATTTAGAGTCAGACTCATCAAATGCAATGTGTATAGATTCTTCAACAACTAAAGTTCTTTTATTATGAACACGATAGGCTTTACTGGACAGAGAATAACCTAAGAATATAACCTCATCAGCCTTTGGATCAAACTTGCCAAGTTATTCTTTGCCATTGTTTAAAACAAAACACTTACAGCCAAAAACTCGTAAGTGACTGATATTGGGTTTTCTTTCATTGAAAAGTTCATAAGGGGTCTTTTTCAAGATAGGTCTTATTAAAACACGATTCAAAATATAGCAAGTAGTTGACACGGTATCAGCCCAAAAGTACTTTGGAAGACCGGCTTCGTTTAAAACAGTTCTAGCCAATTCTTCTAAAGACCAATTTTTCTGTTCAACAACACCATTTTGTTGTTGTGTTCTTGGAGTAGAAAAGTTGTGCTTAATACCATGATTTTCACAATATTGAGAAAATATTTCATTTTGAAACTCTCCCCCATGGTCACTTCTTAATGAAATAATTGAAAGATTTTTCTCTCTTTGAATCTGTTTGGCAAATTTAATAAAAGACTTTACAGCATCATTCTTATGCTTTAGAAAGTAGGTCCAAGTAAATCTAGAGAAATCATCAACTATAACCAAAGCATAGAGATTTTCTCCAATACTCATTGTCCTAGAAGGACCAAAGAGATCTAAATGTAAAAGCTCAAGAGGTTAGTTGATGTTAGGATCAAGAGGGGGGTGAATTGATTTAATGTAAAGTGATAGATTCTTTTCTTCAAAAATATTTTTCACCACTGCTCTTGAGGTTTCAATAAAAATGTTTTCAGAGAATGTTATATTGATTGAATAAACCAGAAAAACAACCTCAGCTTAAGATAGAAATGATTTAGAACAAATTATCTTGATAAAGATCAAATGCTAAATTGAAATAGATCAAGGGATAGAGAGATAGAGCCTGTTGTTTTATACTGGTTCGATCAACCACTAATCTACATCCAGTTCTCCCTTTCACCAAGGGGTTCCACTATGAATCTGATTACATACACCATGCACACACAATTCACAGCAAACCTTGATTTCACAACCTGAAATAGGAACCTAGAAGATTGAATGTGAAAACACCATTCACCATCCAATTTATAAACACAATACTACACACAAAATTAGAAATACCATCTAATTTCAACACAACATTTAGGAACGAAATTCCCACAATGCTAATCAAACAAGATCAATGAAAAAGATTAAAGAACGAAAACACCTTGATGTGCTGATATGGCAGATATGAGATCAGATCAAGAAACTCCAATATGAGCAGATTTAGCAGTCAAGAACTAATGTTGAAACATCTTAGTTCATGAAGGAACAATAGAGAGATATAGCTGTATATGCTCAAAGGTTCAATCTCAAATGGGTATAGCAGTAAAAACAATATTGAGTTATCTGAAACTCAAGAGATTAGAGAATGTGCAGAAGAAAGGAGAGAGTGATCAAGACAATATCAAATCTGAAAAACAAATCAAAGATTTGGATTTTGACAATGAAGGAATGAAAAGATATTGTAACTGTTTGTTCTTGTTGTTCTGCACTGAATGATATGGGTTCAAATGTATGGCATGGGTCAAAAAGATTCAGAGTTAGTTAGACAAAGAATGAGTCTTGGAGATCTTTAAAAATGATCGTTATACCAGATATAATCGATTGCAATCAATGTGTAATCGATTATCCCGTGTATCAGAATATGATTTACACTTACTGTCAGCTGTTGTAATCGATTGCAGAAGACTTGTAATCGATTGCACACAAGACAGAGCCAATTCTGAATATCAAAGATCATCTGGTAATCGATTGCCACAAGATGGTAATCGATTGCAAATGAAATAGAGCAATTTCTGAATCTCAGAGATTGTCTTGTAATCAATTGCAGTTTGATGGTAATTGATTGCAATGGATACAAAGCAATATCTGATATCTGAAATTAACATTGTAATCGATTGTAATGGTTGGTAATCGATTAACTCGATACCAGAGATGGTTTCAATACTGATTAGGTAATTTGGTAATCGATTCCTACAACTTGTAATCGATTGCAATCACTCATAATTAGTTCCTAAGAAGTACATCATCTAGTGATGCTAGAGATAAAAGAAAACAGGGTAAATCAAAACATCAAACAAGAATTATAGCTTAGCCTATAACAAACAATACAATGTCATCATCCATACATGTTATGGCATAAAAAGAAAATACTAGACTAATAGAATAGAAAAGACTTAAGGTATGAAGATACTAAAAATCTAAATGAAGAGGCGAGGCGTCAATCTTCAATTGAAACAACGTTTTTAGCTTTGAAAGAAGTTTTAGTTTGTTTCCCTCTTTGGCAAGCTTTACATAAGTTCTCTTGTGAATATTTTTGCTTAGGGAGACCAATCACTAGGTCCCTTGAAATGAGCTTGTTGAGATGGTTCATATGTATATGTGCCATTCTCTCATGAGGTAGTTTTCAAAAGGAATATAATTTTCTAAGTCAAGCACATATACATTCTGAATTCTCTTGCCAACAAGTTTAACATTGCCTTATTTATCACTAATCAAGCACTTTGAATGATCAAAATATACTTCATACCCTTTGTCACAAAGTTGACTAATGCTAAGAAGGTTATACTTCAACCCATCAATAAACAAGACCTTTTCAATTATAGTTGACGAGAAGTTACCTATGTTACCTTCATCTGAAATTCTCCCTTTGTTGTTGTCTCCATAAGTGACCCAACCACCTAGTTTCTCAGTGAGAGTGACAAATTTCCTCTTGTCACCTGTCATATGCCTTGAACAGCCGCTATCAAGATACCATTGTGATTCCATGGCTTTCAAGCATACCTACAAAACAAATTAGGTGCTGGTCTTAAGTACCAAGATTTTCTTGGGTCCTTTTTTATTAGTGCTAACATGAGTAACCTTTGGAATCCATTCAAATTTCCCTTTAGGTACTCCATGTTTCTTAATGATGCAATTATTTGAAGTATGTCCTTTATGCATGCAGTAATTGCAAATAACAAATGATAATTGGGATGACTTTACAAAGTTTCTAAAAGGTTTTTCATTCAAGCCATTTGTAAATCCAATCCCAGTTTTGTTAAGAGCTCTTTTTTGCAATCTTAGCAAAGCGTCAAGATTATCTCTTCCAGCTGTGAACTTTGCTAAAGTTTTCAAAAGATATTCATTTTTCAATTTTAAATCATTGCAAAGCTCACATGGAATTGAATGACTTGTAGAAGCAATGTTGACTTTGCAAAAGGAGTGTTCAAAATCAATTTTTTCCTTTTTAGATTTAACCTCTGAAAGATCCTTGTCCATTTGAGCCAATTTGTCTACATGCCATTTAATTTTGCCTTTGAGAAGACTATTTGCATTGGCTAGGCATTTGGACTCTTCAACTAATTCATTGAAAGCATTATGCAATTCAGAATTATCTTCAATATTGGAATCTGTTTCAGTTTCCCAATCTGAAGAAGATTCATGATTTGAAACACTTACATTGCTTTCTTTATCCGATTCTTCATTAGCCACCAAGCATATGTTGGCTTCTTCACTTTCAAAATTGTCGGATGAAGTGGTGGATGCATTGTCTTCCCAAGCTATGTATGCTGTCTTTTTCTTTGAGCTTCCTTTGAATTTCTTTCTTTCTTCACTATGCTTCTTTTTTATGTTTGGACAGTTAGCCTTGATGTGTCTTGGTTTACCACATTCGAAGCATATGTAATTGTTTGAGGATACTTCGCCTTTCTTCACCATCTTCTTGGTAGGGCATCCTTTGCTTTTGTTGGTTCTGAAATCCTTCTTCTTCTTTAGAAACTTTTTGAATTTTCTTACAATGAGAGTTAAGTTTTATGAATTGGTTTCTTCATCATCATTATCGTTGCTTTGGTCTGACTGATGTTTTTCAGCTTTCAAAGCTATCCCTTTTGTCTTCTTTTCTTTATGCTCTTCTTCGTTCATCCGGGTCATATCCATTTCGTGTTCTCTCAACTTTCCGAACAACTCAACAATCGTCATGGTGGCCAAGTCTCATGTCTTTGAAATTGCTGTGACCTTTGGCTGCCATGTTCTGTTCATGTTCTTTAGGATTTTGACATTCATCTCCTCATCTTCGAACGTTTTTTTGAGGCCTTTGAGATGGTTTACTATATGAATAAATCGCATTTGAAAGCTGGATATGGATTCACCAAGTAGCATCCGAAATGTCTCATATTCTTATATGAGTGTGTTCTTCCTTGATCGTCTCACTTTTGGAGTGCTTTCATGGGTTATCTCTATCGTATCCTAGATTTCCTTAGTGGTAGAGCAAGTTGAAATCCTGAAAAACTGATGTGTCATTATTTTCTCCTATTTCTTACCCCTTTCTGTCATCATTTTAATTACTGATTAGCCTTAATTGTCAAATTAATTATGCAGTTTTATCATTTGGGCCTTTTTGACTAATTCTGTATTTTAATTTAATTTCAGGAGAATTATAAGCAATTGGGCTTGGATCTGGAATTGGGCTAAACCAGCTTGGGCTTGAAGAGAGGAGACTGTTTTAGTTTTATTTGTCGTCCAGTTTTATTTTATTTCATTTTATTGCTGTATTTTGTAATTGGGCCACATTAGATTTTTATGGGCCCAAATCAGATTAGTAGCCTAGGGTTTTGTAGGCCTAAGTGACTTTTAGTGAGACAAAAATAAGGCCCAGCCGTCATTGAGAGGGGGGTTGTTAGGTTTAGTTTCATTTTTTTTTACTGTTCAGAAAAATACTGTTCACGTCCCCAGCATGCTACTGTTCATGTAGAGCAAAGTTTTTTTTCATTTTCTGTTTTCTAGCTTCGTTTTCAATTGCAATTTCATTTTCTGCTTCTTGTTTCCATTTTCGTTCTTCATTGTTAGTTCGTTTTCAGTTTCCATCTCCAGTTTCGTTTTTGTCTTCTATTCTTGTTTTCATTTCTGTCTTCTATTCTTGTTTTCGTTTCTGTTTCTAGTTTCATTTCCGTTTTGCAATTTCTGTTTTTAGTTTCGTTTGTAGTTTCTGTTGTTGCATTTCAATTTCGTTTCAGGTTCCATTTCTGTATTTCGTTTCTGTTCTGCATTTTGTTTCCTGTTTCGTTTTCAGTTTGCTGTTTACGTTTCTAGTTGCTGTTTAATTTGAATGGAAGGTTAAATTTCCAGTGTTGTTTTCTCTTGAGGACTAAGCACTAGCTCTCTTTGAGGTTTTGTTATTAATGTTAATTTCTTATCAGTTTTTCCCCTTCACCAATTATTTTGTGTTTGTTGCTGATATTAATCCATGCATGTTTAATGCTTGATTAATTGTCTCGTGCTTAATTAATGTTCATGCTTAATGGACCTCGTGAGAGGAATTAATTGGTGTATGTGTTGCTTAATCACATAATGAAAACCTTGTATTAATTTTCGCTTAGTAAATTAATTCGGGTTGGATTAAGTGGCTGAATTGATTAGGGATAGATTCTCGTAACCTAGGATAAGAGGCTTGCTTCGAATCAAGGGGAAACAACACGTTTTAGTTCTGTTATTTTTAATTCAAGTTGCTTCTTTGTTTAAATTATTAAAACAAAGAACCCCCCCATTTGTTCTTGTTTTATTGTTGTTAAGTGTTATGAACGTTTGTTTGATCACTGCTCACTGGGAGACGACCTAGGATCACTTCCTAGTTACTGCATTTAATTGTTTTTATTTGGTTCGGGTACGACCTCGACCAAAAACTCATCAAAATTCAAAGCTGAGTGTAATATGTTCATGGCTCTTGGATCATAGTTAGCTTTTTTGTTTCTAATTCAGTCCAATCATCAGCTGGTTTTATAATGGTTTTTCCATCAATAATAATGGTTGGAAGTGTAGGTCCGTTGATTACCGCCTGCCAGACGCCTCGATCAATCGACTCCATGAAAATTTTCATACGGACTTTCTAAAATGGATAGTTATCTCCGCAGAAAAGAGGAGGCCGATTGATTGAGCCGCCTTTAGCAAATGGTAATCGATTTCCGGCCATATTACAAATCCTTGATTAAAAAACAAGAACCAACTCTGATACCAATTGTTAGGATCAGTCGGGTAATCAATCAAGAGGGGGGGGGGGGGGGTGAATTGATTTAATGTAAAGTGACAGATTCTTTTCCTCAAAAAGGATTTTCACCACCGCTCTTGAGGTTTTAATAAAAGCATTTTCAGAGAATGCTATATTGATTGAATAAACCAAAAAAACAACCTCAGCTTAAGATAGAAATGATTTAAAACAAATTATCTTGATAAAGATCAAATGCTAAATTGAAATAGATCAAGGGATAGAGAAATAGAGCCTGTTGATTTATACTTGTTCGATCAACCACCGATCTACATCCAGTTCTCCCTTTCACCAAGGGGTTCCACTATGAATTTAATTACATACACGATGCACACACAATTCACAACAAATCCTGATTTCACAACCTGAAACAAGAACCTAGAAGATTGAATGTGAAAACACCATTCACCATCCAATTTCTAAACTCTAGAACAACACAATTCTAGAAACAAAATTAGAAATACCATCTAATTTCAACACAACATTTAGGAACGAAATTCCCACAATGCTAATCAAACAAGATCAATGGAAAAGATTAAAGAATGAAATCACCTTAATGTGCTGATATAGAAAATATTAGATCAGATCAAGAAACTCCAATATGAGTAAATTTAGCAGTTAAGAACTAATGTTAAATCACCTCAGTTCATGAAGGAACAAGAGAGAGATATAGTTGTATAGGCTCAGAGGTTCAATCTCAAATGGGTATAGCAGTAAAAGCAATATTGAGTTTTCTAAAACTCAAGAGATTAGAGAATGTGCAAAAAAAAGAAGAGAATGTTCAAAGCAATATCAAATATGAAAGTCAAATCAAAGATTTGGATTTTGACAATGAAGGAATGAAAAGATATTGTGACTGTTTGTTGGTTGTTCTGCACAGAATGATATGAATTCAAATATATGGCATGGGTCAAAAAGATTCGGAGTTAGTTAGATAAAGAATGAGTCTTGGAGATCTTTAAAAATGACTGTTATACTAGATATAATCGATTGCAAAAAGGTGTAATTGATTATCCCATGTATCAGAACATGATTTACACTTGATGTTAGCTGTTGTAATCGATTATAGTAGACTTGTAATCGATTGCAAACAAGACAGAGCCAATTCTGAATATCAGAGATCATGAAGGAACAAGAGAGGGATATAGTTGTATAGGCTCAGAGGTTCAATCTCAAATGGGTATAGCAATAAAAGCAATATTGAGTTTTCTAAAACTCAAGAGATTAAAGAATGTGCAGAAAAAAGAAAAGAATGTTCAAAGCAATATCAAATCTGAAAATCAAATCAAAGATTTGGATTTTGACAATTGAAGGAATGAAAAGATATTGTAACTTTCTGTTGTTCTACACAGAATGATATGGATTCAAATATATGGCATGGGTCAAAAAGATTCAGAGTTAGTTAGACAAAGAATGAATCTTGGAGATCTTTTAAAATGACCATTATACAAGATATAATCGATTACAACAAGGTGTAATCAATTATCCCGTGTATCAGAATATGATTTACACTTGCTGTCAACTATTGTAATCGATTGCAGTAGACTTGTAATCAATGGCAAACAAGACAGAGCCAATTTTGAATATCAGAGATCATCTGGTAATCGATTGCCACATGATGGTAATCGATTGCAAATGAAATAGAGCAATTTCTAAATCTCAGAGATTGTCTTGTAAGCGATTGCACCTCGATGGTAATCGATTGCAATGGATACAAGGCAATATCTGAACTCTGAAAATAACATTGTAATCGATTGCAATGGTTGGTAATTGATTAACCCGATACCAGAGATGGTTTCAAAACTAATTAGGTCATCTGGTAATCGATTCCTACAACTTGTAATCGATTGCAATCACTCAGAATTAGTTCCTAAGAAGTAAATCATCTAGTGATGCTAGAGATAATAGAAAATAGAGCAAATCAAAACATCAAGAAAGATATGGCTTAGTCTATAACACACAATACAATGCCATCCATACATGTTATGGCATAAAAAGAAAATACTAGACTAAGAGAACGGAGAAGACTTAAGGTATGAAGATACCAAAAATCTAAATGAAGAGGCGAGGCGTCAATCTTCAATTTCTTAAGAGTGCTTTTGCTTGCTGTCTAGATTGATTTGAATTACTTCATTCTATTTTCCACTACCCTTTTTTGTTGCATGGAAGCATCCTAATATAGTTTGCTTCATCAATTTGAACGTTGGAGAAGACTTCTTTCCGTTGTCTCACACAGTAGAGTGTTGAAGTAGCTTTGACTGTGCTTGATGTGACAAGAGCAGGTTTTTGTCTTTGTTACAATTGTCTTTTAGCTAAAAGTGTGCATCCCAATGCTGATTGATTCTTTTGGTTGTGCCTACACACTTCACATAATATGAGACATACAAGCAATATGAGGAATCAAAGAAAGTAATGTCAAAGAGTATCTCCCTTTCTTTCTATTACAGAAGTGCCTTTATTTGTGTATAGAATTAATTATAAAGGCACGTATTCCTCAACACAATGACAGACTTCATTCTGTTTCTGCATAGACAGCATTTGTCTTAATAGACATAGTCCAGTCTGACTTACTATGGTTTGGAATGAGGAACAAGGTTTGTTCTAGCCTTAGGCATCGTCTTCCTTAGCATCAGACATCGTCTGACCTGGCCTCAGACATCATCTGGCCTTGCATCAGATATCGTCTGGCTTGGAGACTTTACATGATCCGTTAAGAGCTTATTTTAGTTTGTTTATAAGCAATTCCAACGCTAGATTTAGCCATTATAAGTTATCAAACAGTTAAAGCATAAGTTTTAAGTTGAGAGAATTTACCATTGTCTGTTCCTACTTTGATTTCCTGAAATCACTTAGTCTGAAATCATCAGTTGATTAAATATTATTACATTTGTTATCATCAAAACCTATCAAGGTATTAGGGGTCAGACATCATCAATGTCTTGGTTCTAACAATCTCCCCCTTTTTGATGATGACAACTCATGTTATAATTTTGATTTAAGAGTTAATGAATCACAGACATTTATGTATCAGAGTGTGAATTATTTCATGGCAGTAAAGTATGCGCAGTTATTAACATGATGAACTCCCCCTTGAGTCTATCATGTAGATGCATATGACAGATTAAAGCATGACATAATTAAAGCGAATAAAAATAAACAGTGAATTGAGTTGAATAAAAATTAGTGAACCAATCACTATTTTATCAAGCATTGTCTGGAAATTCTATACATCCAAAATTCTCTCCCCCTTTGTCATAAACAAAAAGGTGGAGGATGGAGCAGAAAATGCCATCACAGTCATGGTTTGGAAGATGGGGTTAACTGTTTGGTGGAAGATTCTCCAGCTTCTGATAGAGCTTTTGTTGCAGGAGGATCTTCTAACGGCAGTGATGGAGCGTGAGTCATCGCAGGTTTGGGAGTAAGAATGGCTGCAATGGAGGCATTGAAGGCAAGAGTCTGTAGCTTGTGTAGCAGCAAGTGCAGCAGCTTGAGCTGCCTCAGCCTCTTGCTTCAAGGCCAACTCCTTGAGCTTTTTCTCATTTTCTTCCTAGGCCTTCTGCTCTTGAGCCAGATCATTTAGTCGTTTCTCCTCTTCTTGAGCAGCTAGCATAGCTCTCAGTCTACCAGCCTCCTCTAGGATTCTTGCTTCTTTAGTTGCTTCTTCTGCTGCCTTGGCTGCAGCTATCAATGCTTGAGCAACTTGGTATTCTTCATAGTACTCAGCAAGCATCCTTTCAGCTTTAGCTTTCTCTCTTGGAGTATGAGGGGTCAATAGAGTGGGCACTACCACTGTGTCTAACACATGAATGAAACTGTTGGAGGAGGAGGAGCCTTCACCTATAGTGTCAATCTTCTATTTCTCTTCATCTGAAAGTTTGGATGACCCTGTGGTGTGGAGCATACTACTCATCACATTCTGTCAGTAGATGCCGCATCTACTTTTGTGTTCTTTGGTGGCAGAACATGTTTCGTGCAATCTTCTTCCCCTTCAACTTGTTGGGGTTGACAGTTGGAAGCTTGGTGGATACAACTGTTTGGGGGTTGTGCCTTGAAACTTCAAGTGGCACAGAGCCCTGTATTCAGCACACGTAGCTTGGAAGGTTGGATGGTTGAGAGCAACTCCTCGTGTAATCAGCCGAGGAGGTCGAATAGAGACCCTTGGTCTCGACAGATAGTACAATGCATCACGATGCATTATTCTAAAAGTGGCCTCTAGTTGCTTCTTCTCATCTTTTGTTAGCTCAATTGGTAGGGTTGGTTCCACTGTAAAGTAGTCCAATCCCTCTCTCATGTAGTTGTACTAGTGTGCAATCTCATGCACTAACTGATGCATCAGAGGGATGGCAGAGGCGTATTCTTCCTGCTATAGCCTTCTAGCTAGATGTGCATCATCTGCAGCAGTGTCCAAAAGGTAAGTGTTGTGAATTGGCCTTTGGTAAGGGATGATTCCTTGATTGATCTGTAGAGGGGGAAGCTTCTTCATAGGTGCTTCCTTGACCACAACAATCATTGAATCCTCTGTAGCTGGCTCCAACTAAGTCTCTTCTCTGTACATTGTAGACTCAGCATTTTCTCCAACATAGCACAAGGAGAAGCGTTGCATCATCTACTGATCCCAAGAGTCGGAGGGAAGAGGAGGAGGAGGAGGAGTGTCTTCTCTGAACCTGGACAGAGGGGTTATGTCCTCCAAACTGAATGGTCTCGTTATCCTATAAGGGAGCGATAAACACTTCAGGAGATAGTATTACTATCTCATCATCAGACCAGATGAGATGTGGACAGACTCAGTGTGGTGGTAGGAGACCACTGCGTCTAACATCTCAGGGATGGTTACTTTGGAGAGGGAGATTGGTAGGGAGGAATGGTTGTGTCTAGTGGAGTTTGTGGGGATGTTGTAGGTACACCAGTCTGAGTTGTGTGATCAAACTATGTCTCAGGAACAAGCAGGTGGGTTTAGTTTGTTGGGTGATCATCTCGTCCAGTGGGGGCAGATGCAGGTTGATCTTCTATCTAAACAGTGGGTTCAAAACAGTGGCTCTTGGATAGTTTGTGCTTGGGCATCAGACTGTGCAGCAACTGTTTGGCTTACTATAGTCTGTGTAGGTAACACAAACGATAGGGGTTCAACAGACAGTGTGTCTATTGTGGCTTGTGTTTGGGTTAAGACTGGTATCGTCTGAGGAATATTCTTCCTTGGACGTTTGTGTGTAGAGCGAGGGTGAGTGGGTAGAGTGAATGTAAGGAGAGTGATACCTAGATTGGTGGTTGAGGTGGTTGTTTGTCTAGGTGTGTCTTCTTCCAACACCATTTTTCTCTTCACAGTCAGCTTCCTAGCTGTGGTGCTAGGTGGTCTGATGGTTAGACCCTCTGACTTAGTGGTCTGTTGTGCATTGAGTGGTCTTCTGGGTCTCTTGAAGACTAGACCCTCGTCTGAGTCTTCTTCTTCAGCCTCAGCAACATTAACAGCTTTCAATCCAATGTTTGCTACTTCCTTCAGAGACACCCGAGGTTCAGCAGTCATTTTGGCAGCACCCTTACCCTTCTATTGGGCTCTTGTCTTGATCCTCTGAGTGGGTGGTTTGGGTGGTGCTTGTTGGACTGTTTGTTTTCCCTTCTTGGCTGGTGGCTTTGCAGCAGACTATGCTGCAGCCTTGCGTGTTGTCCAGACTATCTATTGTTCCACAACAACAAGCCTCCTCATTTTACTTGCTAAGGCTTTGTCCCATGCCTCTATGAAGTAGTTTGAGTACAGTTCGCACCCTATGGCTTGAACAATGGAGGAGGGAGAGACAGTAACTTCACACCCAAAGACGTTGCTAACAATCTTGTTTCCTTTGATTGTAGCATTTGTCCAAAACTCTTTGACAAGTCCAAGGGCGATCTTCTGGTGATCATTGAAGTAGCCCCTGATCCCAACGAACTCGAAATACCTTGAGATGTTAAGGCCATGTTCCTCAAGGTAAGGTATATCAATGTAGTATTCCACGTGAATGTTCCCAATGTAGGAACCTCGTGGCTTGATCAACATGTTTTCTACATTGTTGAGTCTTCGTTCTCGCTTGACCTCAGGGTCAATGTTGGACGCAGAGCTATTGGTGTTTGTGGTAAACTTTGGCATTATGTCTATAGGACACTCATCAGAAGCTTGAGAGGATGAGGGTGAGGTTGGTAGTTGGGAGGAGGAAGAACCCTTGATCATATTACCTTTGGCCATGGCGAGGGTTGGAGTTTAGGGTTCCTTGAAGTTCTTGGTTGTAGAGAGAATGGGTGAGAGAGATGAGTGTTTTCGAAAGCTTAGGGTATACGTTTTGCAACAGTAGGCTAGAATAGCTAATGAGTGTGCATTAAATATGATGGTACGGTTAGGGAATGATTGAAATGACACATTTATGATAGACTTGAATGTGCGTTTTGGGGTTTTATGACTCAGAACCAAATGAATGCTTAAGTTACAAAATGGTTTTTAAAAAGTCACATGGTCTGGCTCATACTTTGAGCATGAAACACGTGGCATGCACATGCCTCACTTTAGTATCACACCAGACGATGTGTCCTTAGTTCTACTAGTGAATAGTAGACAGTGATAAAACATTAATTCACCCAGACCATCCCAATCTTTTCTCTCAAAAAGATCAGTCTGTCTTTAGTAAGGGGTTTTGTAAAAATATCAGCAAGCTGATCGTCTGTCTTGACAAATTCCAATTTAATGGTTCCCTTCTGAACATGGTCTCTTATGAAATGATGTTTTATTTCTATATGCTTGGCTCTAGAGTGCATGGTAGGATTTTTCGAAAGAGATATAACAGTAGTATTATCACAGAAGATAGGAATGTTACTCTCAAATATGTTGTAGTCTTCAAGTTGATTCTTGATCCACAATATCTGAGAGCAGCAACTTGCAGTTGAGATGTATTCTACTTTTGCTATTGATAGTGCTATTGTTCCCTACTTCTTGCTGAGCCATGACACCATGTTGCCTCCAATGAAATGGCAGCCTCCATTGGTGCTTTTCCTTTCAATTTTGTCTCCAGCATAGTCAACATCACAATAGCCTGTCAACTTATACTCTTTCTGTCTTTTAAACCAAAGACCAAGATTAGAAGTTCCAATTAAATATCTAAAAATTCTTTTAACAACGGATAAATGTACTCCCCTAAGGTCAAACTGAAATCTAGAGTAGAGGTAGACACTGAACATTATGTCTGGTCTGGATGCAATCAAGTAAAGTAGTGATCCAACCATTCCTTTGAACTGAGTGACATCTACTTTCCTTGAATTTTCATTAGGTCCAAGTGATGTAGTTGGATGCATCGGTGTCTTCATAATCTTGGCATCATCCATCTTGAACTTTTTCAAGAGTTCTTTCACATACTTGGTATGGTGTATGAAGATTCCTTTGTTGGTCTGCTTGATCTACAATCTTAGGAAGAATTTCAGTTCTCCCATCATGCTCATTTTGAATTCAGTCTGCATCAATTTTGAGAACTCTTTACAAAGTTTCTCATTAGTGGCACCAAAGATAATGTCGTCCACATAGATTTGAACAATAATAAAATCAAAAGAGTAGTTTTTGTGGAACAATGTAGTATCTATCTTTCCTCTTGTAAAATTGTGTTCTATTAAAAATGAACTGAGTTTTTCATACCATGCTTTGGGAGCTTGTTTAAGACCATACGGTGCTTTATTTAATTTAAATACATGGTCTAGAAAGATAGTACTCTCAAACCCAGGGGGTTGTTCTACATAAACTTCTTCTTTAATTACACCATTGAGGAATGCACATTTTACATCCATTTGATAAAGTCTCATATTTCTATGAGCAACAAATGAAAGTAAAATTATAATTGCCTCAAGTCTAGCTACTCGAGCATATGTCTCAAAGTATAATCAATACCTTCCTGTTGTGAGTAACCTTTGGTCACTAATCTAGCCTTGTTCCTCACAACCATACCATTCTCATCTAGTTTGTTTTTGAAGACCCACTTAGCACCAACAGCTTCCTTGTTGTCTGGCAGCTTCACAAGTTTCCAAGACATCATTCTTTTGAAATTGATCCAGCTCTTCTTCCATTGCTTGGACCCAGCTTTCATCTTCCATGACATCATCAATGTGCTTGGGTTCTATCTCAAACAATAGAGCTATTTGTTGGAAAGATGATCTTATTTTTACTGGAGCTCGAACTTCTCCAATTATCTGAGAAGAAGGATGGTTCTTGATCATCATTCTATTGCTGCTTTGTGGTTCTCTAACTTCTTCTTCTTCATCATCTGAGATGGTCTGATGGAGAATAGATGATCTGGGAGAAGATGCTATTGTGCCAGACGCAGACAATGGTGTGTTAGACGATGGTCTGGTCTTAGTTATTGTAACTTCTAGTCTGATATCTACAAATGAGTCCTTTAACTCTAATAGTTTCCTATCAGGTTGAGTGTCATTAAATCTTACATGAATGGCTTCTTCAACAACTTTGGTTCTAAAGTTAAACACTCTATATGCCTTGGATGTTTTAGAATATCCAAGTAGGATGCCTGTATTACACTTCGAATCAAACTTACCCAAATTATCTTTTGTATTAAGGATGAAACATTGACATCCAAAAGGATGGAAGTATGATATGTTGGGTTTCTTTCCCTTCCATAGTTCATATGGAGTCTTTTTAATAATAGGCCTAATATAAATTCTGTTTTGCAAATAACAAGAAGTATTGACAGCTTCTACCCAGAAGTGCTTAGGAGTAAAGTTATCATTCAACATGGTTCTGGCCATTTCTTGTAATGACCTATTCTTCCTCTCAACAACACCATTTTGTTGTGGTGTTCTAGGTGTTAAGAAGTTGTGAAGAATTCCATTCTCTTCATTAAACCTCTGAAAACTTTTGTTTTCGAACTCTCCTCCATGGTCACTTCTGATAAAAGTTATACATACTCCTTTTTCATTTTGAACACGTTTGCAGAATTTATAGAATTCCTTAAAAGCCTCGTCCTTGTGAGTGAGGAATATAACCCATGTCCATCTAGAATAGTCATCAACTATTACCAGTCCATATCTTTTCCCTCTAAGAGAGGTTGTCCTTATTGGACCAAAGAGATCAATATGTAACAGTTCTAATGGTCTGGAAGTGGAAATAGTGTTTTTACTTTTAAAAGATGTTTTCATTTGTTTCCCTTTCTAACATGCCTCCCAACGTAAGTCATCCTTATATGACATTGTTGGCAATCCTCTTATGAGGCTATATCTTTGCAGCTTTGAGATTAATCTCAAGCTTGCATGGCCAAGCTTCTTATGCCATAACTAGTGACTTTCTTTAGCAGACAGTAAACATGATACATTTTGATTCTTTAGTTCACCAAGTTTGATCTTATAAAGATTACCTTGTCTCTTTGTAGAGAAGAGATGTGAACCATTGGAGTTTTTAACTATGCATGATTCCTTGTTGAAGGAAACATTATATCCACTGTCACAAAATTGACTTATGCTCGGCAGATTATGTTTTAGTCTTTCAACAAATAATACATTCTCAATGGAGATGGAGGGATACCTATCTTACCAGTACCCTTAATTCTTCCTTTCTGATTACCTCCGAAAGTGACTGTACCACCATGCATTGGTGTCAAGTCTAGGAACATAGACCTTGCGCCCATCATGTGATGTAAGCAGCCACTATCCAGGTACCATGATTGGTGTTTCTTTCTTGCCATCAAGGACATCTATAATAGGAATTTTTTTTTTTTTAGGTACCCATATTCTTTTGGGTCCTTTGGTGTTAGTCTTAGAGGCAGATGACTTGCTTCTTTTAGGCAATTTCTTGCTTTTGGATTTTACATGTCCATTTTCAAAATATGGTCCATTAGAAGAAGCTTTCTTCCTAGTTGCTTCTTTCTTTCCTGTGAATCCAAGGCCAGATTTGTCATTTGGATGTCTATTATATGAAAGAATTTTCTTTAGATTTTCAGACCCATTGACAAATTTGATTAGAGTGCTCTTGAGAGATGCAGCTTCCTTGCGTAAATTAGCAATTTCAGCTTCATTTTTACTCAAGGCTCTCACCTTGTTTAATTCATCAGTTTCCTTAATCAATTCACTCAATTGCCTTCTATGTTGTTCCTTTTCTATCCAGAGTTCACTTTTGCTCTTAATTAGGCATTGGTGATCAATGGTTAGTTTTTGAAAATCATTTGTTAGAGCATTATTGGCTGTGACTAATGTAGAGCATTTGTCAGATAGCCCAATGAAAGAAGACCCAAGTTCTTTATGCTCTTTTGAAAGTTTTCTTAATTTCTTTTTCATAGATAAGTAGGCTTTTGAAAGAATAGATGAATTAAAAAGAAGTTCTTGACAAGCTTCTTGAAGAGAGATAAGGTCATTGAGGTTTACCTCTTGTTCTTCATCTTTTGAAGTCTTAGACGCAGATGCAAAATGAGTGCTGTCTGGTTCATTCTTACCATCAGATGCAGACAATGTGGAGGTTGTGTCTGCCATCAGACAGAGATTGGCTTCCTCATTTGATGCTTCAGAATTTTCTTCATCTGTTAAGTCATCCAGATCTTCCCATGTGGACATCAGTCCTTTCTTTTTCTTGGGAAATCTTCTATTGACTTTTTCTTTTCCCTTGATGAGCTTAGGACATTCTGACTTGAAGTGTCCATGCTTCTTACACTCATAACAGACGATAGGACTTTTCACTTTCTTCTCAAGGTCTGTTGAGTATTTCTTGTTGTAGTTCTTCCATCTCGAGCCACCTTTCTTTTTCCACATCTTGTGGATTTTTCTTGAGATGAAGGATAGCTCATCATCATCTTTTGACTCTTCTTCACTTGAGGAAGTGGACTCTACTTCTGACTGTTCTGCCTTTAGAGCTTTGGTGGTGTGTCTTTTGGATGGTCTAGAGGACTGACTTTTTGATGAAGACAACTCTTTAAGTGTTATCTAATTTGGCTTGTGAGCTTTCAGAGCCAGAGACTTGCCCTTTTTTAGTTTGGCATCTCCTTGCAGTTCTTGCTCATGCAGCATTAGAATTCCTACTAGCTCTTCGAGAGGCATATAATCTAGATCTTTGGAAACTCTAATGGTTGTGACCTGAGGTCTCCATTGTTTGGGCAAGCTGTGAAGAATTTTGCCAACATGCTCGAAATTTTTGAAACTTTTACCAAGGTTTCAAAGATCATTTAAAATAGTTTGGAATCTATACAACATATTAGCTATGGTTTCATCTTCTTCCATAGCAAAGAGTTCATATTCTCTGGTAAGAACGCTTACCTTGTTCCTTTTTACCTATGAGGACCCTTTATAAGTTATTATGAATGTGTCCCATATGTCTTTGGCAGATTTGAATTGGCTTATCTTCCTGTGCTCAGTTTCTGAGATGCATGCGTGTATTGCATTTCTTGCTTTGGAGTTAAGGACGAATCTGTTCTTCTGTGCCTCAGTCAATTGTTCTTTTGGAATCTCAACTTCATTATCATCAACTGGAATATAATCTCCATTTTCTACGACATCCAGCATGTCTATATGACATGATTCAAAGTATGTCTCCAATATGTGAAGTTTTCACCCTTGAAGATTGGAGGTTTGTGTAGACCCTTCTCCATCCTTGTGTAGGATCTTTAGCTTTGTATCTATGAAGATAGTTATCAAAAACCAGACTTTGATACCAATTGAAATACACAAGAACACACTAAAAAGGGGGGGGGGGGGTGTTGAATAGTGGGTTAAAACTTTTAGCAAATACTATTAGTTCACAAGTTGCCTTCTTGGATATATGTTAGTTTAAATCAGCAAATATATCCTTGCAAGGCAATGCTTAGAAAGACTTTCCAAATGAGCACAATAGGCAAGATAAATAAGTGTAATCACAGGACAGCAAATGAGAGCTTGTTTTTATACTGGTTCACTCAATCCTGAGCTACGTCCAGTTCTCCTTTAACAACTGTTAAAGGGTTCCACTATAATCAATTGATTACAAAACAAGTATTCTTCACTACCACTTCTGGCTACAAGTATTCTCTATGCCACTGTTGGCTACAAGTATGAATCTCCCCTTGAGATTATACTTTCCAAGTATTCTTTTATCACTAAGCCACTCCTAGCTTTCTATACAATTTATGTATAAGATTCAGATAACTCTCAAAGAGAGGATGTAAACAATTGTTGAATCTTTTTTAGCTTGTAGATGATGGTTTTCTCTTTTTCTCTCAGCTCTTGTTCAAGGCTATTTCTTTAGAGTGCTTTTGCTTGCTGTCTAGATTGATTAGAATTACTTCGTTCTATTTTCCACCACCCTTTTTTGTTGCATGGAAGCATCCTAATATAGTGAGCTTCATGAATTTGAACATTGGAGAAGACTTCTTTCCGTTGTCTCACACAGTAGATTGTTGAAGTAGCTTTGACTGTGCTTGATGTGACAGGAGCAAGTTTTTGTCTCTGTTACAGTTGTCTTTTAGCTAAAAGTGTGCATCCCAATGTTGATTGGTTCTTTTTGCTGTACCTACACACTTCACATAATACGAGACATACAAGCAATACGAGGAATCAGAGAAAGTAATGTCAAAGTGTATCTCCCTTTCTTTCTGTTACAGAAGTGCCTTTATTTGTGTATAGAATTAATTATAAAGGCACGTATTCCTCAGCACAATGACAAACTTCATTTTGTTTCTGCACAAACAACGTCTGGCTTAATAGACATAGTCTAGTTTGACTTACTATGGTCTGTTCGTGCACAGACAACGTCTAGCTTAACAAACATAGTCTAGTCTGACTTACTATGGTTTGGAATGAGGAGCAAGGTTTGTTCTAGCCTTAGGCATCGTCTGGCGTGGCATCATACATCGTCTGACCTGGCCTCAGACATCATCTGGCCTTGCATCAAACATCGTCTGGCCTAGAGACTTTGCATGATCCGTTAAAAGCTTATTTTAGTCTATTTATAAGCAATTCCAGTGCTAGATTTAACCATTATAAGTTATCAAACAGTTAGAGCATAGGTTTTAAGTTGAGAGAATTTACCATTGTCTGTTCTTACTTTGATTTCCTGAAATCACTTAGTCTGAAATCATCAATTGATTAAATATTATTACATTTGTTATCATCAAAACCTATCGAGGTATTAGGGGTCAAACATCATCAAATGTCTTGGTTCTAATAGAGAGAATACTTTAACGTCAGGAAGGGGACCTTGTTTCACATTTGTGAGTATTAACCCCTTTATATCCACTACTCCCATCAAGTAGTAGTTATTCTTAAAAACTACTCCACTTAAGCCCATGACCCATTTACAATTTAATCCGTAGTTATTAATTATTTATTTATCACTCATTGATAAGTCACATGCCTTTCACATGAGACAAAAAGTCTTACACATAATCTATAATGGTTTTGAAAGATTTATGGATTGGGGATTCCATAGCTTTTGATATGGTGTGCCTTCCAAATAACATTACAGATCGGTCAATCCTTATTGAAATCTTATTTATTACGGATAATACAATCTGTACAATACAGACCACATAATTCGTAATAAAAAAAAATTAGAAAAAACATGGTTATGGATTTCTTAATCTATAACATTGAAACAAAATTGAAATGCAGGGAAAAAAACCTTACCTGATAATGGTGATGGAAAAACACTCTAATAGTGATCGAAGACAACTCTGATTGACAACTTCTTAAGCTTAAAACAAAAGCAATGTATACTTTTTAAGTCGATGCATAATGAAAAAAGGAGGACTTGCACTCAAATCCAGTAGAAGTTAACTAGCAGAGTGAAAGGAGCAACCTTTGGTGTGCTAGGAGAGATTAAATTTAAAGTAAGGGTATTTGTGGAATATTAAAAATTTATAGGGTGTACCAGTAAAATGTGGGGTGTTAAGTAATTGCCTTGACTACATTCCTTGCATACACACAATGGTTTATAATGGGCATTGCTTCCTACACCTTCCACTTTTGTGTGTAACGACAAAATTACCCCCAACCCTAAATCCCTCTTCCTTTCCCCTTTCCCTCTCCTTTGTTCCATCACCCCCTTCCCCTCACCTCTATGTCAACACATCTTCATCCTCACACTAGTCTCCCTACCCCCGTCACCACCACCCTTGTCGTTCTCTTTGCATTGGTCATGCTCTCTATGCTCATCTCCCCCCGCCCTCACCCTTAGCCCTTTCCCATTGCGCTCGTCATTGCCATCACCCCCTTCCTTTCACATCTATTTCGCCACATCCTCACCTTCGTGCTCACCACCCCTGCCCTCGCACTTTTTGTGTTTGTCGTTCTCTTTGTGTTGGTTGTGCTCTCTATGCTCGCTTCCCCTGCCCTTACCTTTACCCTTTCCCCTCCTACTCGGTAGCGCCATCGCCATTGCCCCCTTTCCCTTAGGATGTGTGCAGGCAAAGTGAGATGCATAAGAAGGTGGAGACTGCGGAGTGAGTTGTAAAAGAGGGTGGAGATTGTGGAGTGAGATGTAGATGAAGGTTGGAGGTTGGGGTTAATGTGATATCCTATTCTAGAGGATAAATTTTGTGTGTCTAGAATAAGTTTTTGGAAAACTTTTTTCCCTATCCAGAACAAGCTTTTTGACACTTATCTAGAATAGGCTTTCTAGAACACCTATATGGAATAGATTTTTTGGAATACCTATTTGGAATAGACTTTCCAGAAAACTTTTTCTCCTATCCAAAATAGGCTTTCCAAAACACTTATATGAAATAAGCTTTTTGGAACACCTATCCAAAAGGTAGTTATTATATGGGAAGAGTAATTCAAGAATTTTTTAAAAGGTGGAGGTGTAGGAAGCAAACTGGGAGGTGCATGAAGCAATGCCCTTTACAGTGACAACCAAGCCTCCACTACATGTACGTGTCATGTCCCACAAGGCTTATTTTATGATCCAGCTCATGCTAACATTATCAAATAGGCTAAAACTTTCTACAACCCATGAAATCAAACAACACTTCATTTATATTATGGATTACTCCATTTGAAATGTAACTTTTACATTTTAAATTAGGTTTTCTTTTTTAATATAAAGGGGGTGTTGATTTATTTTTATAAAATGCGGGAAGAAACACTCTATGAAATGGGTTGAGTGCCTCCCCATATATTTTACTACATTTTTCTCTTACAAATTAAACTAGTATTCAACAAATCCACTTAGCCACTTTCATCTACATCTCTTTCTTTTGTTATATTTTCTTATGTAGGGTTTTGTGAAATGAATTTCCCTTTAATGGAGTTTTCTCTCACTATGCTTTTGAGATTCTGGATTGAGTAAAATTTTATATAGGTTCTCATAGCAATAAGATCAAATATATTAGTCTCTTAAATATATTTTTTAATGAAAATATACTTGCACAAGGGGTATCTCAGAACTCTTTCGAATAAAGTCTTTGGTCTTCAAACATTGTCTTATATTTCCAATATTATGGAAATATGAAGGGTAGCACTTGACTACTTGATTATCTAGAGAGTGAGGTACATGCAAAAGGCACTCCAATGTTCAAGTAAGACTTCAGCTCAGAGTAATAAAGAGGATAGTATATGAGAACTAATCATGCTTTACCTCAAGTGCCCCACACATATTTATTCTTGTACCATGTTGGTGGATCCATGGGTCTTGTTCTTGATTACCCTTTTCAATAAGCTTCCCTTAATCTTCAATACTGTAAAAGCAAAATAACATAAGGGGAGGTTGAATTGTGTTTAAACTATTTTTTGTAAGTTTTTCGTAAATGCTTTTGATCATTTGTATTAAAACGAAAGGTAGACATACAATATGAATCTTAGCAAAAACTGATACTTCCCTTTTGTTAGTAGGCAAACACATGATATAGGAAAGTAAGGTAAATAAACACAAAGAATTTATACTAGTTCATCTCACTCCAGAGATTACGTCATGTTCTTAGAAAAACCTTCTAAGTTTCACTATCTATCAAAGATACAACAAATATTCAGCATCACTTGTGGCCTTTACACAAAAGCTTATACCAAAGCTTCCCCTAACCAAGTATTGTTTACAACCAAGCCACTACTAGCTTTAAAAAGGGCACATGGACTATGATTTCATCCCAATCAGTGATCTTAATTCATTCTTTATCTTTCATATTTTATGGGTTGGGTTAAATCATTCAAAAATACCATTGATATTTGAAAGAAGCCTTTATATCGTTTGCATCTTATCTTTAGTTGTTCATACTTGTATTGGGTGTTGATTTGTTCAGATTTCATACTGCTACATCGACACTTTAAGGTGTTTTCGTTCCAATAATCTTTTCATTCTTTTATTTTGTATGATTGAAATCTGGTTGCTAGGATAGGTTTTCCTAGTGGTACTATTGATGATTTGTGATGGTTTTTCACATTCATGCTTAGGAACCTTGTTCGGGTTGTGAACAAGTGTTGATTACTATGATTTGTGTGTGCAAGGTGTTTGTAACTCAAAATCATAGTGGAATTCCTCAAGTTTAGAGGAAGAACTGGATGTAGACCAGGTTGAGGTTGAACTAGTATAAAAATTGGATCAAGTTTTCTCATCCCTAAACTCTATTTTAGAATCTTTATTATATTCATTTCTGAAATCTAATTGTAGCAAGAACATTCATTTGATGTTTTCAGTCTTGGATTAATATCAATAACATTAGTTGTTGAAAACTCTTGTGAAAATCTTTAAAGAAAAAGGGTGGAAAAGTTATATTTGAAAAAGGGGAATCAAAAGCTTTTTGTAAATCAATTCACCCCCCCCCCCCCCTATTAATCGGCTATTCTAATAGATTAGACTTTGCATGGTAATTTCTTGATTTTATTTGTGTTTAATCTATCTCAGTATTGTGTCATAAACTTTGATATAAATTTGAATTTGAGACTAACGTAATCAGCTACATAAGAGTGTAATCTGTTACATAGTTTGAAATTTAAATTTACTTGTAACTGACATTGTTCTATTCACTAGAATAATAATCAATTATATGTATGTGTAACAATTACAACAACATTGAACATAATAGTTAATTCATAGCATGGGATAAATGATTACATTGTGATGTAACCGATTATGTCAGTGAAATGAGAAACAAAGGCTGTCACTTGAGCTTTGGAATAATCGATTACATGAGAGTATAACCGATTACAACAGAAGCAATTGGAACCCATAATTAATTATAAAGAATGTAACGACTACATTATCGAAATAATCAATTACATCTATTATAATTGACTTCTTTATATATAAAAAAAAAAAAAAAAAAACTCGTGTTTGAACCAACTAAGCTTCAAAATTAGAATTTTGTACTAGTTTAAGGACATAGAAGTTTCTAGGTGATGTTGAATTGCATGTAGATGGAAATCAAGTTTGATTCAAGAGTCTCCATGGTCATAAATCTTATAAGAAGACATCTTTATATCTTGGTCTTTTCATCTTGAGTTTTGATTCTAAACCTTTATACTTTCACAATTTATGTGAATTCGTTCCTAAATCAAATTTCAATTTCACTTTTGGGAATTTCTAGAATTGGTCTTCTAGTGTTTTTGTTTTCATGTGATGGTTTTTCACAAGGTCTTGGTTACATATTGTTCATAGGGTTTGTTCAAAATTGTGTGTATTGAATTTTGGAGTGTAACTAAATTTCATAGTGGAACTTTCAACTCGGGTTGTTGAAAGTCTAGATGTAGATCGGGTAGATTAGATGATCGAACCAGTATAGATCTTGTGTTGAACCTTACTTATTCCTTATTCTCTTTAATATTCAACTATGAACCTTTAATTCTTTGTCAATTACTATTTATGACTAAAATTGGGTAAAGAATGTGTTGTAAATAATATCAACATACACAATCTTGAATGGTTCGAATGAAAAAAATTATGGTATCAATTGGCAAACGGTGACAAATGGACCTACGCTTTTGACTAAGATAGTTGATGAAAATATCATTGAGAAACCATTTGATGAATGGATTGATTAGATGATGGTAAAAAAAAATGGGATGATTGCTTAAAAGAAGCTACAATGTAGTGTAGTAGAACACAACTTCGACAATTATTTTCCATAATTTTATGGAATTATGAGATCAATTATTCGAGGCACATTTGGAAATCAAATTGACAATTACTTTCAAAAGACATTTTATACAAGCAACGTATATAGTTAAATTTCATTGATCTCCATTTGTTAGACGAACAAGTACAAAACTATGCACTTTCGGAGATTGAAAATGTTTTTATAAAGGTGGGGAAATCATTAGAATAGTACCATAGAATGTCAATTCCAAATGACATTTTAATGACTGATAATCGCTTTATATACATAAATATTGCATCCTATTTTGTAGCAATTATCCAATGTTCTCAAGATTTTTAGCTTAGTTGGAATTCATTTTATATAGATTTGTATAGTTTTGTTAATTCTAACCATAGGAAGCTATTTTGTGAGAAATATGTTCAAATTCATGTTTTGCAGGCCTATGTTCAACAACAAGAGAAGACAAAGAATTGACACATCTCGTGCTTAGCGCCACCGTTCGCTAAGCGCACCTACCGTTGAATACCACCTCGCGCTAAGAGGCTAGTCTATTAATGTTGAGGACTTGGAACTAGGTGCTGATCATGTAAATGCTTTCCTTCATATCTATTCATTGAAATATTCATTCTAAAGTTCATTTCTTTATCTTTACTCTTGTTATATGATTTGATCAATTATATATGCATGTTTTAGAGTTTAACTGACATTGACAAATGCTTTTGAACTTGGAACTGAGTTTGGACTCTAATGGAGTGTATTTCTAGATATAGGATAGACTCCATTAGCTTCGTAAAGATCTCCGAGCTTCACCAAACCACTCAACCGAACTTACCGAGACATCGGAAGTGAAGTTGAGCAGTTTAGGCTTGATTTGATAAGACATCACATTTTGAGCACTTCTAGATCGAAGTTAATCTGAAATATTGCTTTGAATGGAGAATATATTTTGTATGTTTACATGGGAAGCAAACCGGTTGAACCAAATCCTCAACATATCTATCATTCTCATCTCACACTTAAGCACGCCAACTGTTCGATCATTGTCCTGAATCAACATTATCATTTTATTAGTTATCTTTAGTGTTAATTGTTAATGTTTGGTTTATTTTCTGTTGTCACTTATGTTCTACGACACAAAAAACTTTTAAAACCAAATTAATGTTTAGGAATTGATTATTTTACTAATAGTCAATACGGACAATTCACTGTGGATTCGATACTGGGATCTTCCCTTTTATACTACTTGTGCAATATTTGGTACGCTTGCCAAAATATTTCATCAATGACTCAAATGAACAATCATTTTATTATCGAAGAATTACGCTATGACAGGTCAAAACTATTATGTGGCTTAAATTCTTATTAAAAAGTTATTTTATGATATTGTACTTCAATTTATTAACATGTGTTTGGGAAAGTTGATGTTGTGTATGGTTCGGGAGGAACATGAAAAACATATCTTTGGAGGACCCTCCTTACGAAAGTCAAACTAAAATTAAGATCACTATTATTGTAGTTACTTCAGGTATTGCAACTTTATTGCTACTGGGGGGGGGGGGGTGGGGGGGGAGGATTGCCCTTTCTAAGCTCCGTATACCTTTATACCGAACCAAAGAATCAACATGTGTTATAAAAAAAGGTACATAACTTGTTGAATTAATTATGCAAGCAACATTAATAATTTGGGATGAGGCACTTATGACAAACAATAATAAATCTTTTCGTAATATTAGGAAGACAATCAAGAATTATTGTTTGACAAAACCATTTGGTAGAATATCTATTATACTTAGTGGTGATTTTATGCAAATTTTTTCAGTCGTTTCGAAGGGTGATAGGCATGACACTATCCAAGCTTGTATTAGCCTTTTTATCTTTAGGAATTTTTTGAGGTACATAAATTACAAGAAGCGGGAGGTGAGTTCATTATTTTATTATGTGCGAGTGACAGAGATTGTGTGGAAGAGTTACAACAAGTGTCGTACGTGGATGCAATTGACATGATGGATGAAGAAGAGAATCCCTTGAGTTTGCCTCATTGTTTTAATTTGGGTGAGTTTACCTTATTGATCTTAACTAACTCATTATTCTAAGTCATAGTCCTTTCTTCTAAATATGAAGGTAGACTATGGATCTATATTATGATGTATTTATTCATTTACGTTGATTCCTTTGTAATACTTAGATCATTGATAATCGCTTTATATACGTAAATATTGCATCATATTTTGTAGTGATTATCCAATGTTCTCAGGATTTTTAGCTTAGTTTGAAATCATTTAATATAGATTTGTATAGTTTGATAATTCTAACCCTAGGAAGTTACTTTGTGAGAAATATACTATAATTTATGTGTGCAGGCCTAGATTCAACAGTAAAGGAAAAATACAAGAAGAAGACAGATCTTGCTAAGCGACACATCTCGCTCAGCGCTTCACTCGCTGAGCGTAACATCAAGTTACACGAGCTAGGCGGTCTATGACGCGCTGAGCGCCATATTGCACTAAGTGACATTCTCATTCGAACTGAAGACTCGCTTAGCGGGATATCACACTTAGCGGAAGTTGCTTTCGAACTAAATATGCACTTAGCAGAAGATTGCACTTAGCGGAACACCTGTTCTGAGATGCATTATGCAGTGTACTGCGCTTAGCGGAAGGTTGTGCTAAGCGAGACTTCGACTATATAAGCTGCACTTGTAATAATTTTGAAGCATTCAGACTTTGGTGGATTTTGTTGAGTTGCTTCCTCTGTTTTCCCCTGTTTCCTCTGTTCTCTTTCCTCCATTTTTGTAACCTTTTCAAAGCTTCTCATGACAATGAGAGGCTAATCTATTAGTGTTGAAGACTTGGAACTAGGTGCTGACCATGTAAACGCTTTTCTTCATATCTATTCATTGAAATATTCAGTTTAATGTTCAGTTCTCTATCTTTATTCTTGTTATATGATTGGATCAGTTATATATACATGTTTTAGAGAGTTCTACGTCATTGTGAGATCTTTGTTGAACTTGGAACTGAGTTTGAACTCTAATGGAGTGTATTTCTAGACATAGGATAGACTCCATTAGCTTCGCAAAGATCTCTAAGCTTCATCAAACTACTCAACTGAACTTACCGAGACATCGGAAGTGAGGTTGAGTAGTTTAGGCTTGATTTGATGAGAGATCACGTTTTGAACACTTTTAGATCGAAGTTAATCTGAACTATTAATGTGAATGGAGAATATATCTTATATGTTTACATGGGAAGCAAACCGGTTGAACCAAATCCTCAACATATCCATTATTCCATTCTAAAACTCAAGCACGCCAACTGTTCGATTATAGTCCTAAATCAACATTGTCGTTTTTATTGTTTATCGTTAGTGGTAACTGTAGGGTTTAGTTTAATTTCTGTTATTATTTATGTTTCACGAACAACCAACTTTAAAAACCAAACTAGTGTTTAAGAATTGATTACTTTACTGATAGTCAAATACAAACAATTCCCTATGGATTCGATACTGGGATCTTCCCTTTTAAACTACTTGTGCGATATTTGGTACGTTTGCCAAAATTATCCAACAATCATGATGGCAATAAATGGATAATTAAATTATTGAATTTTGTTTTATTATCATATTAGTTTGAATCAATGAGAATGTTTTAATACCTCAATGGGAATATTTTTCTTTTGGATAAGTGATATTAACGAAAATATAACAAACTGTATTTTATTAAATGAATGTATTTTAATGATCTTTTGTATACAGTGACAAGATCGTGTTTATTTTCCAGAGTGATCCATTTCAAATGAAAATGGAGTTAAGCGAAATAAATAGAGATGATTTGTTCTAAAGTCACGGAAACAAGTTTTCTTAAGGAAAATGAAGTTCCTAATCGTTCAGTTAAAAAGTTTAAAGTTTTCCTCAATTTTCTCATATGACTTCATTATACTTAAGATACTACTTATTGATAAATTCAACTAGGTTATTTTATTTTATTTTTATATAATTGGTTTTAGTAAAAGAATTATGTGTATACATGTAGTCTCGAATTTAGAGTGTTACAAACATCATTCAATACCCTGACTCTAACAGTCGTTACCATACTATACAACAAATAATACAATAACTAAAATGTCTCATATATAAAATATATATAAACCAAAGTTATGATACAAATGTAGCCGAAAATGCATTGACCACTAGGACTCCACACCAACAATAACAATGTGTCTAACAAGATGCAATTTATTGAGATATATTGTGGTGCCCTCAATGATTAGACTTAAGTACAAGTCAATTTTCATTTTGCAGCAATTATTTTATTTACATAAATAATACTCAAAGGGCTACATAAATAATGCACAAATGGTTATATAATATAATTGTTAAAGTTTTATATTTTCTTACTAATATTCCTTTCTTGATTTTACACATTATATTTCTAAACCATTTTCAAAAGTGAACTTTTATCTTCTTTTTTTTTAGTATATTAACAATTTTTTTATAAGTTCAACAATTTAATCTCAAAGTTCTATAAATATTTAAACAATATTTTTATGTATATTCATAAAAAAACATATAAACATTGTTCGTGCATTGCACGTGTCCTTTTATTAGTAAATCATATATATTAGTATTGCACAATTATACATAATATTAGTTCTTAAAAAGGTTTAATATCATTTATACATGTGGTTCATTTGTACTAGGAGATAAATTATTTACATTTTTAGAAACATGTTCGCCATAAAATTTCTCAAAGAGGGACTTAGACTTCACTAGTTCAATATCATACAACATAATAGTATGGAAATTAATCAAAGAAGTAGAAAGATTGAACATGTACACTGATCTTCCATTTTCTATACAATAATATACATCTCAATTTGATACAAAATGTATTGAGTGCTTGTGATCTCCTCCTCTCTTTGGATGAAAATGAATAATTATATTTTTTGTTCTTCCATTTTCATGTATACTATTTAGTTGTTGCACTATAAATAGAAATAAGCTAATTAAGATAAAAGTAAAAAAAAAAATGTCTGTACCCAAAGTCATGTGTACCTCTATTGTAGATCCAATTGTGGCGAGGGTATGGATTGTAAATGCCACATAATCATGTATGTCTTTCAAGAGTCTTCAGAAAATATTTTAAATAAGAAGTCACGAAAACGCCTTGAATATTGTCTAGGATCAACGGCTGATATTGAAGTTGGGTCATATTGAATGGACTTGTAGGCATGCTCAAGCTTCTTGCTGATGTCATAGTCTTGGAGTATGTCTATGATACCAAAAAACAAAACCACCTCATAGAACTCTCCAATTGGTTCTCCTACAAGTTGTAATTCACAATCACTTCTTCTCACTGCCCTTTCAACCCTTGCTGGCATGTTCACCCCCAATTTGATACTCGACCATCTACAAACACAAATTAAGTAATAATGGTAAGCAATAGATGGGGTAGAGGTTTTAAGATAAATTCCCATAAGAAAAGTACAAAAGATAGTACATATTAAGAATTTTGTTTTGCATCATGTTTGAATATTAGTTTTTCCAATATCTAATGATCTTAGTTATGCCAATATTAAGATCAAAACCAATCCATATTTTATTGACAACCCAAATAAAGAGAAAACATACATTTCTTTGGAAAAGAAAAGATTGAAACAATAATCACATCAACACATCAACGCTAGATGATGCTATAAAGACTATTGGTATTTTAGCTACTACAAATGACTTTTGATTCATGTGATGCAAGTTTTGGGCCATAACTCATTTTGACTTCAACCATTATTTCAGTCGAAAAATATATGTTGTGAGCTTTGTCTTATTACAAAAAATGTGGTTCTTGTTGAAAATAGATGTCTAAATATCTATAATTTAAATTTGAATAATTTAGATTTAGGATTTTTTGTTATGATTCAAATTTTAGGATATTGTTTAGATACAGATAAGGATTTGAGTTTATAATTTAGATTAAAGAGGTTAGAAGTTTAAGATAATGTTGTATTTGAATTTTGTGTTACAATTTTTCTCCCTATATAAAAACCCATGAATTAAATATTAATGAAACTCTTCCATATAATTCACCTCCCCTTCATTTAAAATTATATTTTTGACACAAAAATCCAACAATTGGTATCAAGAGCCTCTTCTTGAGGGACATGTGAGATGGATGTTGAAACAAGCTTTACACACAAGTCCTCCTATCTATGATGGAGAAATCAATGACCTTTGGGTTGTGAGAATGAAATCCTACCCGGAGGCTTTAGATCTCTAAGAAGTCTTATAGAAGATGATTACAATATTCTTCTGTTGTTAGACAATCCCACTGTAACCTAGAATAAACTCAAAAAAAAAAAAAACCAAGGAAAAAGCAATCACATGTCTCTTTGCTTGTGTCTCAAAAACCATCTTTACCATAATTATGACTCTCAAAACCGCAAAAGCAATTTGGGATTACCTGAAGGAAGAATATGCAGGAGATAAAAGGATTTACAGCATGCAGGTGATGAATCTAATGAGAGAATTCTAATTATAACAAATGCAGGAGTCCGAGACAAAAAAAGAATACTCGGATAAATTACTTGGCATTGCTAATAAGATACGATTATTGGGCACAAAATTTCTTGATTATGGGATTGTAGAAAATATCTTAGTAATCATACCCTAAACTAATAGTGAAGGGTGAAGGGTGAAGGGAAGGAAGAAAAAGTCGTGAATTCGACTTCTTCTAACTAACAAACAGAAACTAACAATACTAATAATTAACATTTGTTGATAAAAAAAAAAAAAAAATCATACCCAAAGATGTAAAACTTGTATTGCCTCTTGGAGAACACAAACGATATATCCAATAGCACTTTTGCATACTTGTGAGACAAGAAAGAATAGTGGAAGGTGTTTTTCAAGCCAAATTGAAGATCAACAATGGTGTCATAAATAAGAAAAGGGAGCAAGTTGGAGATGGTGACCAAAATATACAATCTTTTTCACCATATTCTTATTGTAAAAAAAATAATAATCACCCACCAAAGAGATGTTGGTGGAGGCATAATGTAAAATGGAACAAATGCAATTAAAAGTCACTCATGTTTGAAATTGATTTTTGATGTTTTATATGTTCTTAAAATTGATAAAAAAAAAAATTAAGTGTTGGTCAACTATTGGAGAGATGCTAAATGATTTTATTTAAAGATAATAATTGTGTGAATAAAGATACAAACAACATATGACTAATCAAAGTTCAAATGAAAGGCATGCAAGAGCTTTGCTTTAACTTTTAATGAAAGAGGAGTCGACTACAAATGGAGAAGATAAAAAAATAAGTGGAAGAAAACAAGCTTGGTGAAAGATACATGTGTTTTAAGGAAGCTTGGGGAAAGAGGAGTCGACTATATATTAAGAAGATAAAAATTACAATAGCAAAATAACTGGAAGTAAAACAAGCATCAAAAAGAGGAAGAACATATTTCAAACTTGAAATTCAAATTGGGTGTAAACAAATTTTAAGAAAAAGGAGGCGTGTTGGAAATAGATGTGTAAATATATGTAATTTAAATTTGAATAATTTATATTTTAGGACTTTTTGTTATGTTTCAAAATTTAAGATATTGTTTAGATAAGGATTCAATCTTATAACTTAGATTTAGGAGGTTAGTAGTTTAATTTTAAGATTAAGATAATATTAGTAGTTAATTTTTTTGTTACACTTTTCCTCTATATATAAAGTCTATGAATAAAATATTGGCGAACCTCCCACACATAATACATCTCTTCATTTAAAATTATATTTTTAACACCAGAAACCAATAAATCTAAATAACTATTACAATTATTTATTTAATTATTTATTTTCCATGTTGTTTATGTATTTTTTAAACATTAAAACTTATGCACATTAAATAACATTTTTTTTTATGACAAAACAATCTATTACAATTTTGCGTTAAAATTTCATAAAGGCATGTGACCTGAGAGGATCTAGAAGAAGTTGATCCATGTCTACTCTAGAAATACGGGGAGTTCCTTCACTCTCTAAATCACCTGAAAATCACAACTCAAACCATTTTTTTTATTAGTTTCCAATTATAAATAATAGCGGTATCACATTGACATTTTAGGAATGTGGATCTTCTCATGTGTAATTTTTATTTAGATTTTCTCATGTAAAGATCTTCATCAATAAAATCTCATATCGTCTTTTTTTAATATTTAAACTCTCTCATATTTTTAATCAAAGATTAAGATTTCATTTAAGAGAAATGTCACACGAGAGGATCCATATCCACATTTTAGACTGCTTTGTATAAGAATAAGAATAAGAATAGTACCACTAAGAGTATGAGATCCCGAAGAAATAAGATCCCCATTTTCTGATATATCTTTGAAATGAATACCAACTAGCAAGCTATAGTCCATAATTCCTTCTTGTTCTAGAAGCTCACAGTCCCTATCAATTTGCCTGAGATAACAGATATACATAGTTGGGGTATTTATTGTTTTGTAAAGGTAAGAAAATAATTCAAAATAATAGGGTGAACAACAACTCAAATACAACATAATGTGTTGAAATGTTTCATCACCTGCAAAATTCTTGAAACCAAGATTTGTGTAGTCGAAATATGAAATTTAGATCTAGATCTTTAAGGATAGTCGTTTCACTAATCTCCGACTCAGGCTTAATTGTTATTCGACCAAGTGAAGAACCCTTCAAATCAAAGCGCCTATGGATGGTATACTCAGAACAAAAAAGATTACCCATTATAATAAATCGAACCTGCAAATTCAAATGTACTATTAAAAAAAAAATCAAATTTTGACTTGAATTATTTTATGTGGTCCACAAATTAGAAATCTCCTTGATATGATATGACTCATGAGGTTATTTGTTACAGTGAAAGGAAAATAAGAAAAGAACGAAGTTTGAAATTTGAATTGATAGAAAATAGAAGAAAAAAAATTAAATATTTACTTTTTGAAGTCAACTCTTATCTACCAAACAAAAAAAAATGCATATGTTCTTTCCTACTAACCAAACACAACATTAAAATAATTAAACTTAAATATATTTTTAGTTCTTTAAATATAAGAAATTTCTATTTTAAGTCTCTCAAATTAAAAATTATTTTTTTAGTCCTTCAAATCCTTAAAATGTATCTTTTAGTCATTTTTTATATATGTTATTAATCATGACAAATAAGAAATATTAATTTTTTAATTTGTGACAATTTTTTATAGTCAAAATCAAATTGTGAAAATTAAAAATCGTCATAATTTGTCAAATTAATATTCTTTGTTTATAATTTTAAATGAAAGATTAAAAAATATATTTATCATACTTGAGGACTAAACAAACAAACTTAATTTCATGATAGACCTATTTAAAAGACTAAAAACACATTAAAACTGAATACTTATTACAAAAGTTTAACTTTTATCAAATGTAGTAATCCATAATTAAATTTAAAAGACTAAAAACACATTAAAACTGAATACTTATTACAAAAGTTTAACTTTTATCAAATGTAGTAATCCATAATTAAATGACAATATAAAAAATCTTTATATTTTCATTTTTCAATGCATTCTTATTAAATTTCAAAGATTATAATCCATAAGTTATTATTAATTTCATATTTCATAGAGATATCAAACTATAACCACCAATGTAATCTTATAATGATAAGCTTTAATAATTTAATGATGATGCATTCTCTTGTAAAAACAGTTTTACACTACCATTTAATCAATTTATAGTTAATAATTTTAAAATAATTATTATAAAAATTAATAAATTTATCATACGATTCAATAACAGTATAAAACTGTTTAATACTATCATTGCATAGCCTTTTTTTTCTCAAATGTCAAATGCTTTAAAATGAGACAATACCAAAACTGATCTTTTTTTTTCATATATAATACAATACGCATTTATACCTTCTTTTGAGCTGCTCCAGTTAACTTTACACAATGCAAACCATAAAACTTTGTCACTAGAGCATTTTCAAATGCTCGAAAATGATTGTAATAAGCTGGAAGCATTCTTAAGAGAGCCTGCATCCAGCAAAGCAAATTAGTAAAAGTTGTCTTAATTTGCGAGAAATTTCAAATGGAGATAAGAAACATGAGGCTCACTTTTGCCTCGGCTTTCTTCATTGTTTTGATCATGTAGCGGTCATCATTTGTTAGATAAAAGAAGCTACCACTTTTACCAGGTGAGGAAAGTTCGCGAAGGGCATCATTTCCACAAATAGATATCATGTAATCAGCTGCATCCACCTTAAATAGCTTCCTAAGAGTTCTGAAGGTAGAGTTTGATAGAAAAGTTTTTTAATGATTACGTAATAATGGGGGCTAATATGTTTTCAGTTCGTATAAAAATAAAGTCCCTATAAAATATTACAAATATTTTTTATTCCTACAATGTTTTTCTCTTTGTTAGCAACATAGTCATTGTCGTTAAATTGAAAAAAAGATTGAATACTTCTAGTCCATATAAAAACGTGATTTCATCATTGTCTATGAAATGAAGGAACTAACAAATTTCCAAACTAAAATGAATAAGTAAATAGTGAAAACACTAACGCAGATCAATAAAAAAGACTAAAAATGCTCGTAAATTTTATAAGGGTTAAATTGAAAAACATGTTATTTTAAATGATCCAAAAGTATAATAAACTTAAAAAAAATACCACTTTTCATTGTTTTATGCTAGATAATGACAAAAAAACTTTAAGTGTGGATGAATAAAGACAACTATAACCATACCCTAAACTTAGAGTCTTGATGTTAAAGCGAGTGCAATTATGGAAGAAGCTCAAATAATATGAAAATAAATATTAAACAAAAAACTAGCAACTGCAATAGATTGATTATGTGTCTAGTTTTCTTATTGTGGTAAAATAATTGCTTTTATTTACTAGTTGTCTTAGAGAACTTTTAAAAACAAATAATTATTTTCACAAAAAAAAAAACTATATCCAAACATAGGCACTAGCTATCAATGGGCTTACCTAAACACTACTGGGCAATAGTCCTTCCATTTGAACTCACATGTTGGATGTGGTGGAGTGTATTTGGATCCTTCAGGGGGAAATCTTGTCCACACTTTCTCCTTGGAATCAAAAGCTGAAGGCTTTAGATCAAGTGATGCTGTAGGGGCAGGTCTTCCAACAGAATGCCTATGCAATAAATCAAAGAAATTCTAATAAGTGACAAAGGATCATACAGGGAAGAAGCATAGAAAAACCAGATACCATGTAAACAATAAAGAAAGAAAAAACATTAATAAGCAATAACAACTACATTTATTACACTACAAATGTGGAAGCATCTTGAATAATTAATTAAATTCATAAAAGTAAAAAATAAGTCGATCTTTTATGGAAACATAACAAGTTGGGTGTCATACTCTTGAGTGGTGGTGCACAATAATTGATTATATGAGATTATTTTTATAAGTAATTTGTATATTTTAATGGTACCTGATTCCCAATTGCAAATTGAGCATGAGCTCATAATTTTTGTGTCCTCTGCATATGGTCTCCCCCTGCCTCTTTGATTTCCTTAGTACTTTCAGGGATTGAAGTTGAGTCCCTCTTAAAATAGCACCGCTTAAACCTAAGAATTCATCATCGAAAGCAGAACCCCCTCTAGTACCACTAAAATCACCCTCTACACCACCCCATAACTGCATTCTATCACTTGGCTTCTCCAGCCCTACGCTTACCCTTCCATCCACTGACATTCTCCTTGGCTTAGCACCATCCCCTCCCTTTGTAGACCTCCATACTGCAAGCCTCTTCTGTGATGGCAAAATTGAAACCTTCTCACCTGGACAAATTGCATACTGATTCAACTCAGTGAACACTTCTTGAGGGTCCCAATCAAGATGACCCTCTTGTGATGACTCTGTTGGATAATATGTTCCACTCTGATCGCTTGGATCCTTGCTCCAATTCCCCACATAAAAACTTCCATCAGCCCATTTGAAAGTTCCATTCCCTTTAGGAAAACCATCTTCCCAACACCCATCATACCTATTCCCATCACCCCAAACAAATGAGCCTTTACCCCAAATAACCCCATTCTTCCACTCACCAACATAATAGTTCTCATCCTCCCATTGATATCTCCCATGCCCTTCTTGCATCCCCCTTCTCCATTCACCTTCATACCTGTCTCCATTAGAAAAATTCTTGACACCATTACCATGTTTTAAATTCATTACCCATTGCCCTTTATAAGTGTCCCCATTGGAGGCCGTGTATGTGCCTGTTCCATCCATATAACCACTCTTGAATTCCCCTTCATAAGTTGGCCCATTAGGCCAAGTGAACCTTCCCTTTCCCATAGTTTTACCTTTGAACCATTCTCCAATGTACATGCACCCATCTGTCCACAAATATTTTCCCTTCCCATGTGGGAAATTATCTGCCCATTCTCCTTTGTAGTAATCCCCGTTTGGGAGAACCCTCTCTGCATGGTACAATTCAGATGTGTCATTTCCATTTGGGTCATCCTTATGGTCTTCTTCATCTGCATGGGCTACATATGTTGACCCAAATATACTGTTTGCGCGCTTCTTTGCCACTGCTTGTGTCTTTCTCACCGTTGCCTCCCATGCCTTCATAACACTACTATCTTTGCCCATCATTGTGTTTCTCTTTCTTGTTCTTCTCTTCCTCCCTTTTGGCCAAACTCTCACACCAAATATTTAAGCTATAGCAAAATTCATGGGTACCCAATCAAAGAAAATGAAAAATATTATTGCATTAATTATAATACATATATGGGGGAGGGGAATGTGACATTTCCAAGATGCATGGCTTTCTGGGTAAGAGAGCCTTCGTTCTGCCAAACCAAAGACAAATGTGCATGTTGGCATTAAATTTTTTGGTATCTTATGTTTTCCAAAATTTCTAGGGTCATTTTGATATTTGAGGCCTTGAGTAATTTCTTGATGAGACAACTCTCGCAGACAAAGCTGGCTAGATGACTCATTCCTTAATTTGGTGAATTTTGTTACCGAAATTAATTCCTTAAGGAATTATTGTGATATTCTTGAACCAAAACCATGAAAAAATCATTAGAGGTGCAACTTTTTCTCCCATGTTTGAATTGTTTTCCGTGAGAGAGAATCGTTCATCTCCTATAACCTCTAAGAACCGTGACATGGGACATGTGCTAAATCAAGGGGTTTGTTAACTATTGTTAGGACATAAATAAAATTTCATTTAGTGTTTATCTACTGTACAGTGTGACTATCAAATAATGAGCAGTTGATGCCTAGACTTGATAATGGATATGCCAACGGTTAACTAAATAGTATCTTACTAAGATTTTGAGAGTAATTTACACTCACTAGATTTTAGATTCGTGCTTTGCAGAAGTTGTATTTATATTATATATATATATTTTTTAATATTTGTAGCTTTTAAATGTGCATACCTAGTAAAGTTATTATTTTCAAATATTTAATAGTATATTAATATAGTGACATTAAAAATTAAGAATGCTGTTTTTAAAAATATTTAGTGGAATTTAAAGTTAATTATGAAATTTATTAATAAAAATTTATATATAATACATATGAATATATAATGTTAAATTGAGTGATATTTTTTTTATTATGGATATTATATATTAAAATATATTGTGTATTTTTATAATTAATATTTTTTAACTATATTTTTTGTAAAAATAACATATAGCATGAAAAGATACACAAGTTACACTTGCTAAAATTTTGTGTAATTACACAAGTATCTCATATTTTTTTAATTAATATTTTCAATCTTTTATGAGGGAGTTATTTTGACTTTGAGGGATATCATACAATAGATATTAATGTAATGATTTTAAAATTAAAGGGGTGCAAGTATAGGAAAAAAAAAGTGAAGTTAGATGTAATTTGATTAAACTTCGGGGATGTAGACGTAATTTGTTCTATAAAATGATATATAAAATTAATTTAAAAATAAAAATATGAAAAATTGATCTGATATATAATGGCCCGTTTGTTTACACTTAAAAATAATTGTTTTTAAAAAGTAATTTATTTTTAAGTAATTTTTATATAAGAAGAAATCATTTTATGTTTGACTAAAATTATAAAAAGTCATTTTTAATTATAAGTGATTTTTAACTTGTTTGTGTGTAACAATGGTATAATTGCCTTTTTTTTTTTTTTTTTTTTTACAAAATTACATAAAAAAATAACCTTGTAAACAACCGTGTATTTCCCCCATCTTTTTATTCTTTAATCTTAATTTTTTAGATATACACTATTCTTCCAAAAGAAACAAAATCACTACCAGTATAGATCCATTTGCACACAAAGATCATTGAATGCTTTGTTGAAAATGGTATTCAACAAATCAAGGATTCCTTTTTCCTAGACGAAATCACTACCACCACTTGGTTTGGTGATGGGTGAGGACTTTCCATGCTCTACGACGGTTTGCAATTTGCAAACTTTGAAATCTGAGAAAAAATGGGAATGAATTTTAAAAAAATAAAAAAATTGATTCCCCACACTGTCGCCGCAGCCAGAGCCGCTCAGTAACATGTCCACCAGTATAGATCTACCACCTCGTGCTAGATATGAATCTTGCGAAATGGAAAATGACAAGGTAGAGCGTCTCCACAAAGTGTTGGAAGCTTCGCAGGAACGCCTCCATTTAGAGCGAGGACGAGAATGGTCTCTTAAAAGGAGGGGTAGTTTCTGTCCAAAAATTTCATTAAACATCCCTCTGTGTTTTTAGAATTCTGTTTCCGCAACTACTTATTTGAGAAGCAGCTCCGAGATGCTTATCAAATAAGTAGTTTTTTAGCTTATTTCCAGCTTCTGATTTTTAAAAAAAGTTTAAACAAACATCTATAAAATTATAATGAGTGTTTATATTATTTAAAAAAGTGCTTATTTTGACAAAAAAGTTTAAACAAACGCACTCAATATTACTAGGAATCTTGTTATTTTATGAGATAAAAGGAAAAAAAATATGATAAAGGGTAAAGTATATTTTTGATCTTTCAATTTTGTCAGTTTTCTACCTCTAGACTTATTTAAGTCTGGTTTTAGTTCTTAAACTTTTTATGTTACAAGTGTATTTTTAATAATTTTTTTAAATTTTTGTTTAATTTTTCCAAATTTTTTAGTTGGAATTTAAAAAAATTTAAAAATATAGACATGGATTAATTATTCTTTTTTAAAATTAACTTTCTAATATACATGTATATATATATATTTTTTTAAAAATCCAATTAAAAAAATTGGGAAAATTAAAAAAATTATTAAAAATATACAGAAAGTTAATTAAAATGTGTAAAAAAAAAGACATTTGATGATGTTTGATCCCTAATACCTTGATAGGTTTTGATGATAAAAAATGTAATAATATTTGATTAATTAAGGATTTTCAGACTAAGTGATTTCAGGAAATCAAAGTAAGAATAGATAATGGTAATATCTCTCAACTTAAATCCTATGCTTTAACTGTTTGAGAACTTATATTTGTTATATTTAGCACTGAAAATGGCTATAAACTGATTTAAATAAGTTCTTAACTGTTTATGCTATGTCCCTAGGCCAGACGATGTCTGATGCCCAGCACCAAACGATGTTTAAGGCTAGAACAGATCATGTCTTTTAATTAAGAATGTGTTTGTTAAACTAGACGATGTCTGATGCAAGGCCAGATGATGTCTAAGGCTAAAATAGACTATGTATTTTAATTAAGAATGTGTTTGTTAAGGCAGACGATGTCTAAGGTTAGAACAGACCATGTCTTTTAATTAAGAATGTGTTTGTTAAAGCAAAATGCTGTCTTAGCACGAACAGACCATACTTAATCAAGACCAGACTATGTTTGTTAAGCCAGATTTTGTCTATGCAGGAATAGAACGTAAACTGTCATAAGTACTGAGGAATACGTGCTTTATAATTAATTCTTTAGTCAAATAAAGGCACTGCTGCAACTGAAACAAAGGGAGATACCCTTTGACATTCATTTCTTTGATTCCTCGTTTTACTTGCAAGTCTCGTATTATGTAAAGTGTGCAGGTATAGCCAAAAGAACCAATCAGCATTGGGATGCACACTTTTAGCTAAAAGACAATCTGTAACAGAGATAAAAACCTGCTCCCATCAGATAAAGCATAGTCAAAGCTACTTCAACACTCTATTGTGTGAGACAACAGAAAGAAGTCTTCTCCAACGTTCAAATTCATCAAACCCACTTTATAAGGAAGACTCTATGAAACAAAAAGGAACAAGCTAGAAAAAGAAGAACGAATGGAACGAAAATTGAATAATGAAAAAATCTAGACAGCAAGAGAAAGCTTTCTAAGAGCAAGTCTTGAACATGAGCTGAGAGAAATAGAACACCCATCCTCTACAAGCTCACGCAGATTCAACAATTGATTATATCCTCTCCTTGAGAGTTATCTGAATCTAATACATTTTTGTATAAAAAGCCAGGAGTGGCTTAGTGATAAAAGAATACTTGAGAAGTATAATCTCAGGGGGAGATTCATACTTGTAATCAAGAAGTGGTTTAGAATACTTGTAGCTAGTAGTGGCATAGAAAATACTTGTAGTTAGAAGTGGTAGTGAAGAATACTTGTTTTGTAATCAGTTGATTATAGTGGAACCCTTTGACAGTTGTTAAAGGAGAACTGGACGTAGCTCAGGTTGAGTGAACCAGTATAAAAACAAGCTCTCATTTGCTGTCTTGTGTTTACAAATATTTATCTTGCTCACTGTGCTCTTTTGAAAAGATTTTCTAAGCTTTGCCTTGTGAGGATATATTTGCTGCTTTAAACTAACATATATCCAAGAGGGCAATTTGTGAACTAATAGTATTTGCGAAAAGGTTTGAACCCACAATTCAACCCCCCTTCTAGTGTGTTCTTGTGTATTTCACTCACCACAACAAAAAAAAAACTTCGTAACAAGTTAATAATAACCGTATAATTATCTGTTATTTAATAAAATTATATATTTTTGTCTAAACTATATAAAAACAAATTGAAATAACCTAAAACAATAATTTAGGCCTTGTTCGAGGTGGTTGTCAGTTTTCGGTTTATGATTTTCAAATGCGATTTCAAAACAAAATGTGTTGGGCAAAAAAGGGAGTTGAATTGGTTTTTAAGTTAATTTTGAAATAGTTTGACATTATTTTCAAAACAATAAAAAATAGTTTTGTGAATTTGGTTTTTAATTTTAAAAACTATATTTTCATCACCATCACCATTCTCACCCCATTGTTGTCACCACCACCACCACCTCACCGCTGCTACCATTACCACCGCCACCACCACCACCACATCACCACTACCATCATCATTGTCTTTACAACCATCATTCAACCATTGTTGTCATCTCAACCACCATTCCACAACCACCACCACCACCACCACACCGTTGTCGTTGCCACCACCATACCATTGTTGCTACCAACATTATCACCACCACATTGTCGTCGTTGCCACCATTGCCGCCGCAACCACCACACCATCATTGCCACCAACACTATCAACACCACATTTTTGCCGCCACCACTACCACCACCATCACACTGCCACCGCCAACACTACACCACCGCCACCACCACCACCACTATCATTGTGGTTGACAAAAAAAACTTATTAATAATGACAAAACAATTTATATGTAATTTTTTTTAAAAATCGTCACTAAAACATCAGTGACACAAGTATTAGCGACAAAAATTGGTATTAATGACGAAATCATTGTCACTAATGCTTTAATTTCTTGTAACCATTCAACTACCATTGCCATCATAACCACCATTCCATCGCCAACGTCATTGTTGTTGTCGTCACCACCTTTGCTGCTACCACCGTTGCATCACCACCACATTATTATTGTTGTCGTTGTCTTTTCTACCACCATTTTACCACCGCCAATGTCACCATCTTCGTTTAAGCATATTTTATTCATCTTTATTTTTAATTTTTTTTGTGAATCTATTCGTCTCCAATTTGTAATAATTTTTTAGAAATTAAAAACAAGAATAAACTCAAACTCAAAACCTAAACCTAAAATTGGTTTCAATTTAAAAAAAAAAATTAAAACTAAAAACAATAAACCACTCCGAACGGGGCTAAGTTATTATAGTGGTTAATGTGGTTTTTTATTTAGTGGGAAATTAATGTAAGTGAAAATTTAATATTAAGTGAGAATTAATTCCTAGTAGGATATTTAGAGAAATTCGAACCTATAAATAGGGAAAACTATGTAGCTTTGAGGCAAATTGAGTTTGAATGAAATCCAAATTTTTTTTTTTCCTTTTTTGTGAGAACTTCTCTTGGTTCTTGGAAAAAAATAACTTAATCTTATCTTATCAAGGCAACTTATGGAGATCAACCTTCTTATTACTCAAATTCTCATCTTGATCAAGGAGTGCTAACGACACTCTTTAACGCTTTTTTTAATACTGTGATTAATTCAAATTTATTGAAAATTATCAACTTTTGTGAATTTCCGACTAAATTAGTGAGACCCATCAAAATTTTTGATTTTCAATAAATTTTAATTAATCATAAGGAAAGTGTTTGAAAGAGAGCGTCATTAGTATTTCTTTTCTCATCTTTTCTTGAGTCTGGCATCATGCTTGAAAGGATTTCGACAAGCATACCAAAAATCATTTAAGTAAATAAAAATGATAAGAAACCAAGTATCAAACACAGGGACTCACGTAACGTATTCAACTATACAAGTTGTATTACTAAAACAGAGGGTGTGTGAAAAGTGACTTTGCAATGCAATAGGATTCAATTAAAGACTAGAATGTAAACAATGCAAATTTGGTTTAGAAGTTAGAACAAACACGTTGTGTGCAGAAATGAAGATGTGATGATGGGAAGCAGTTGGGGTTCGATTCCACCCAATCATCCTCCTATATAAACCAACCAAGCAATTATACAAGATGAACTCATGAATTTATCATAAATCTACCAAATTACCCTAACCCTAATTCCTTAGATGGAGAGAGCTTAAGTGGCTTCATCAACTCATCAATCCCTTGATTCAATTGATGAAGCTACTTGCATGGAGCTCAAAGATTAGAAAAAATGGCTAATGACCCTTATCCTATCCCTAGGCATAAGCGTCATTAGTTACTATCTCCATTTCTAGGTATAGAAAAGCTTCCAAACAATTAATACACCCAATCAATGATCAAAGGTAGGCCACACCCAAGAAAGTATTAAGAGAAGAAGATAAAGCAATAAATTCAAAATTCAAACTTGTACAAAACTCAGGTGAAGTTTACATGAGATTCAGATGGCTTCCTCAAACCCCAACTAGAGGAGTATAGCTATACATGAAGGTGAAAGGAAGATCCATGGAGGATGGGTACATGAGTAATGGGGAAGAATACGCAAAATGAAAAATGGAATGAAACAATATGACGACGCTCTGATCCCTAGGCTCCACCAAAATAGAATAGAATAATCTAATTTGGCTCATTCGCACTTGAGAGCAGAGAACCCTATGTTTGTCTTTTTCTACATAAGTGGCGTCGCGTTAAGCACCAAATGAGGCTTAGTGAGAAATGGGTCTTGCGCTTAGTGTTAAATGAGGCTTAGCGAATTCTTCAATTTTTTCTTCACAGAAAGGGAAATTCGCTAAGCCTCAATCAGGCTTAGCGCCTCTTTAATCTTCAGCAGTTGCTCTCAAGGCTTCAGGCTTAGTGCTATTGCAGGCTTAGTGCTAGGTCTCCACAAAATTCCTTGACTTTACCCAGGTGCTCTCGCTAAGCGTGGAATCACGCTAAGTGAGCTCTCCAAAATGGCCAAACCTCTAATCTAGCTCAAAATGATGAAATTCACCTACAACATGAAATTTTTTCCTAATTCCTAAAGACTAACTATCTAATAATAGTTGACTATAAAACTCTAAAAACACTGAAGAAATGAGTTCAAGTAAAGCTAACATCTAAGGAAAACGAAGATAATTGCTAAGAATTGTGCTTAGAGAACTATATCTATAAAGCGATTATCAAAATCCCCCAAATTGAAGCTTTGCTTGTCCTCAAGCAAAAAGAAACTCAACCTTAACAGGAAATGCGGATGCATGGTTAAATTGAACAATGTTTAATTCAGAAAATCAAATGGCACATGAAAACACTTCTCTTTTCAAGATCAAACATGCTATGGCATTCAAAGGCTCTCAAGGTGCAATCAAGAGATATGAATTTTCAATCAACAAGACATATTGCAAATGAATCAAAGTGAATACAATGACCTTACAAGGCCAGTGTTTCCCTCAGCACTGAGTGTGTATAGGAACAAGTTTGAGAACCACAATACCATTGAACTTGCATACTTCAAATTTTGTAATTTTTCTCACTCAAATGCACATGCACAACCATGAGGATCACTAAGGGCTTTCACCAGGCTTGTAATGAGGCTGGGCTTCAAAAGAACATTTGTTTTTCTTGAATTCAAATTCTTAGAATCTAAGAAAGCATATCCTCAGTTTTAAACAAAAATGTTCCAACATTCAATTATTACCTAGATTCCTCTTAACACTTAGCAATAATAGCCTTACATTAACTAGGTCACACTTTCTTAATCAGGCCATACATTTTTTTTCTGAATGTGTTTATTTATTTATTTATTTTTTGGTTTAGCCCTTGTGTGACCTAGCACCATTTGCTCACATAGGTAGCTGCCCATTTCTCTTTTTTCTTGATGAATAATTCTTAATAACCAATCCCCCAAATTTGGAACAATTTTTCTCAAAACCACAGATATGCCTTCCTATCCCCTAAGGTAAGGTAGACATAGATGGTATCTATCAAGCTCAAGGTTTTAAAACAAACAAATTGTCCATTCAGCTTAAAGGGGTGGCAAAAAGGGTTGATTATTCACACTCTCACTGGTTGATTTTCAAAGTATTTATAATTCTTCAAACCAACATGCCCGCAACAAAAAATTCATCAAACTCAAATGAACGCAAACTCAATCACCCAAAATCAACCACCACATGCCCTACTCGAAATTTGAGAGCAATAAATTTTGTGCCAAAGGTTTACTAAGAAAAGTGAAAACCTAATTGCCTAAACAGCCAATAACCAACATCCGAGCATTCCAAGTTAAACACTTGGCTTCATGAAGACAACCATGATGCTCCTCAATCCAAGCCACTTCCTTCGGTCTCTGTATCCATGGGGTTATCTTCTTGCTCCTCCATGTCATTGGCTTCATCCTCCTCTTCAGCAAAGCCACCCCCATCAACAAAAATTGGTTTGTCCTCAGGCCAATCAACTTCATCTTAGAACTCTAGCAGAGAGTTGATAGGCTATTGGAGTGAGAGGTGATGGAGGTTTTCCATTAGAATGCATTGCCCTCGATAAAGGGCATTTGTCTGCCTCTCCATCTGATAATGAATTTCTTCATCCTGTTAAGAAAGTTGACGATGCAACCCATCCAAAGCTTCTTGCAGCATGATCGGGGTAATTGCCTTTGTAGCATAAGACTGATGGGTTATTGCTCTGGTCCGAGTTTTCCTCTTCTTCTTAGGAGGAAGCTCTGGCCTGTAGGGGTCTTTTTCATTGTAGCAGTGAGTGAAGATAAAGGATTTGTTGATCAGAGGACTCAACCTCTGGAACACAATTGTCTCTATCGACACATTCTTTGCATTGCACAATGCTGAAATGAGGCCAACTTGGTTCCTTTGGCAGAAGCTAGGGTAGTAATCTGATTAGATATGAAAGAACCCACATCCATGTCAAAGCCCATCATGAGAGCATAGACCCAATGAGCTCGTTGCACTACGATGTCTGAGGTGTGGGATGTTGGAGCAAGGTTGAAAAAAGAAAAGACGCTCCAGGCTTGAGCAAGGGTAATCAAATCCTTCCACACAATCTTCCAAGGAGTTCCGTTTGTGGGGGACATAACAAACCCGGCTCTAGGAATACACAGCTTGGCAAAAACCGCCGAAAAGGGTCTAGTGTAACATCCTGTTTTCAGGAGTAGTTTATTATAATTGACTGTATCATATGTTTATGTGCTTGAGTGTTTGTTGTTGTGCTTGTAAGCTATTAGTATAAGATTCATGAACTTTGAGTAATTTAAGTCTTTGGTGTGCACTTGAAATTAGTTATTTTATAATGACTAATATCCGTGATAAAAATTGAACACTTTAGAACTCAATTAGAGCTAAAATGGGCAATTAAAGAACACAATTCATATCTCTTAAAATGATTTTAAGTTCTAAATAATCAGACTGAGATATTCGACCAATTTCGATAATCTCTAAATTTTATTATGTAATTCTAGTATGTCTAAATTAAATTACAAAGTCACCAAATGTTGCTGTAGCAATTTGTATGGTCTACTTTGTTAATTTTATCGTCTAAATTAATTACTATAGCTATTCCTAATATTTTAAAATAATTACCTTGTTCCTAAATTTATTTGGAATTATATTACTGTATCCTAAACTATTCCATTATTCTCATTATTTCATTCCAATTGGTTAATTTTATTAAACCAACCAATTCTTTGATTTAAGTTTCATAACCCCTAATTTAATTATTTTTCTTAAAATTTTTATGTGTAAGCTGAAGAGTAAGGCAAGCTATCCACGTTCCTCCTTTTTCACTTATTCCTCATTCCAATTTCACAAACCCAATTTTTCATTCCCATTTCAAATGAGCTCTCGTTTCAGCAATGCAAACCATCCTTTTCTTTCATCCTCTCCACTTCTAACTGAAGCAGTGGCGCTCCCCTCTCGTTTCTCTTCTCCACTTGGTGCAAATCAGCAAGAACGTATCAAACGAGCTCTCTCCTTGATCCACCATGAACAATCCACTCAAGGTATCATCTTTCCTCTCCAGTGGCTTCTGTTCTCTTGCCCATGAACCCATTCTCTCTCGGATTTATGGGTTTTCCCCAAATACCCATTTTTCCTTTTTGCATGTAGAGAAGGGTTTTGATTTCACCTTCATAATCTCTATTGCAAACCCCCTTTAAGGTTCTGAGCACATTTTCGTTTTCAATTTTAACTTACAAATTCAGATTCCTCTTTTGAAACCCAAATTTCGATCGTGCTCTTTAACTGGTCAATTTCCAGTTTTCATTTCGCTCTTTATATAGGGAATTACGACGATCAAGGGTTAGCGTCTACATGCAAGCGATAGCGAGACGCAACATTCTCAAAGAATCCCAGCAAAACCTTGGGTAAGGGGGTGAGGGGTAGCATATAAAACAATAGTAGGAGAGAGTTATGAACTCTCCACTCCTAACATTCTTTGGTGTCAATGCCATCGAGTCACCGATTGACTCGTAATATGATAAATTGGGATTTTCTATTATGCTTGTATTTGTGTGTTTCTATAATATGAGGCTTAAATTGGTATGATTGAGAGATTCTAAATATTCTCTATAGATTAGTGAACCCAATTTCATGAGCCATTAGTGGAATTGCCCAAATAATGCATTTTTGGATTGGATAGATTATGCATGCTTGAGTAGTGAAATGTATGAGATTCATTTCAAATATGATCTTTGTAGTAAAAGGAATTTAAATATTTTGTATTTGGTAGCTTGTGATTGAATTGAGGTTAGATATATTGTTGATGTAAAAGTTCACATATGTAATGAGTCTAATCCCTTGAATCTTTGTGTTTGTGTGATCCTTGTGAATCTAATGGGAGAAGTTTATGAAATAGGTGATTATTATGCTAATTGATTTATTCTTAATCTTTTCTAGTAAGTCAAGAACGTGTATTCAAGTATTTGACAATGACTTTTCTATTGTTATTCATGTTCTGCAAAACAAACCAATGCTAAAACCAAACTAGTGTTTAGGAACTGATAATCTTACTAATAGTCAATACGGACAATTCCCTGTGGATTCGATATTGGGATCTTCCTTTTTAAACTACTTATGTGATATTTGGTACGCTTGCCAAAACAATCCATCAAGTTATTTGGCGCCGTTGCCGGGGATTTGTTCATAGTATTCGAAAATTAGTAATTTTGTCAAGTCTTATTCATTAATTCAATTTTTCTTTATTGTATAAAACTCTATTTTGCATAATTCTGTTTCTTTTATGTTTTGCATTCTATTTTGCTTTGGATAAATTATTGCTCCAAGAAACATCTCCTCCTTCACAACATGGAAGCCTTGTAGAACCAATCCATGGAAGACTTTGGAGTGATATGCTCACATAGGAGGATTCTTAGAAACCAAATAGAGATGTTGTCTGGACATCTTGGAATCATGCAATTGGGAGACAATCACCCACAACCTACCTATTGTGATTTTTGTGGAGGAGAGCATTTCAATGATGAGTGTTATCACTACTCCATGAAAAAATCTTGGTGGGAGCAAGAGTTACACCCTTCTAATCAATATGAAGAAGATAAATTCTCTAATCTTGAGAATATGTTGATGCAATTCATGGAAGCTTCTCAAGCTAGCTTTGAAGCTGATCAAAATGCAATTCAAAATCTTGAGATTCAACTTGGTGAGATATCAAAACAAGTGGCTGAAATGTCTTCTATGACCAAAAAGGAAGAAAATTCTCTAAAGGATAAAACACATATGGAGAGTTTCAAAGAAGAGTTTGATTCAAGAAAAAAGGGTGAAGAAAAAGATGATGAGAGACCACAAAAACAGTGGGAGAAGTGCTCAACGATAGAAAGTCAACAAGAAAGCCCTCCTCAAGTCAATATCTCTCTCCATCAACTGATGGACAAGGAAGAAAGGCATGAAGAACATGATAAACCTTTAAATACCTTCTTTGCCTTGTTCACCAACAATCCTTCTGCCATGGTTTGGAAGCCGCTTCATGGATATATGATTTTTATGGAGTTCCTACCTAAAAAGCAAAAGAGAAAGGAGGATGTGTTCTTTTTGACTTATATGCCACCTTGATTACCTCACGGTTGGAATTGTCAAGCTAATGACGTTAAAGAAGCGCTTGCTGGGAGGCAACCCAGGTTTGTTTTCTTTCATGTTATTATTTTGGTTAGAATAAGAGCCAAAGTTCTCTTTTGTCTCTCTACATCTCTCGCTAAGCTCAAGTTCGCGCTAAGCTGGCTCTGCAACATTTTGCAGAGCGCGTTGAGTGCGTATATTCGCTCCATGAGAGTTTCGCTCGAAATGTTGTTGCGCTAAGCTCAACCTTGCGCTTAGCAACATTTTGGCTCGGATTGGCATTTCACTAAGCACAAGATCGCGCTAAGCTAGCTCTGCAACATTCTGTAGAACGCGCTAAGCTCGTTTCTTCGCTAAGCGACGTTTTAGTTCGAATTGTTTCACCGCTAAGTGCGAATCTTCGCTCAACAAAAGTTAAAAAAAATATAAAAAAAAAAATCTGAGTGCGCTAAGCGCAAGCATCAGAAATTTAGAAGAGAGCAGTTGCAAAACTGCTCACTTTCCTTCTTCCCCATTTTATGTTTTAATTTTTCCACTCATTCTCACACACACATAAACCTAATTGTTACCACTCCCACTTTCTCTTCCTTTTCTTCACTCTCACTTGCACACTTTCTTTCACTCACTCACACACATTGCATCCACGCATCCCTCTCCTGCTGCATATTTTCTTTTCCCTTATCAGTTTCTTCTTCAGTCTACACAACTAGGTAAGTCTCACATACCCTTTTTAATTTTTGTTTTTGTTTTCTATTTTTCATTATTCATTTTTCCTTTTCATTTTGCACTATTTCTTTGGTTGTGTTCTTGAGTCTGGTTGCTTGCTGATTAGATTAGGTTCTTGTATGATTTTCGTTTTTGTTTCTGGTTATACGTTTTCTCTATTTTGTGTCTGGGATTTTGTATCCACGCTAAGTGCGCCTTTGCGCTAAGCGTGCATATGCAAATTTTGGGTTCCTGTTCTTCATGTTCATGAACCTGGGTTTCTGATTCAAGTACGCTTAGTGCGAATGGTTTGTTTTTACTCTATTTTCTTTCTTTCTTTATTCTGTTTTTACTCTGTCTTTATTCCTTTTCTACTCTATTTATTTTTTGTGTTTCTTAGGTGTTCACTTAGTGCGATCTAACACTTAGCAAACACCTCTATTTCTCACTTATTTATTTTGTTGTCTTATTTGTTCCTTTTGAGTATAGATGACACCTAAAAATCGCAATACCCGCGGTGCATCTTCTTCCAGTGCTGCACTTGCCGCACCACAGTCTTCAAAAAATTAAGTGCGTCCATTACCTTCCACTTCAATTGTACCTTCTACTATAATGAAGCCGATCCCAACAGACCCAAACTTCCTCCTAAGACTAGAAAGCAACCACGCACAAACATAGTTTCTGGGAGCTCCTCCTCTGCTGACTCAACTGTCATTGAAGACATGTTTCATACCACATCGATGGTCTCTAACTTACACTCGCTCAACAGATGGAAGAGAGGACCAACGCTCTGTATCCTGGTCAGTGTACATTGATAAAGAACATGCACCACCTCTCCCTTCAGCGGCTAGTTCTATCTCTAGCTGATTCCCAAGCCCATGTACATGGCCTGTGGACAGGCCTTCCTTTTCGTAGGGGTGGTGGTGGTGGTCACCACAAAGGTGAGGAAGAAGAAGGAAATCAGGAAGGTGACAAAGAGGAAGGTGATGAAGAGGAGAACCAAGAGGATGATGCAGGAGATGACAAACTAGAGGACGACTAGCCCGGATGTGAATCATGGCCATCTACAAGAGGCCAAGTGTTTTAAATGTTTTGTCATCTAAACAATTTTATTGTTTCTGTTTATTTTTACTTTACATATTTAACAGTTTTATATAATTTAGCATTTCTGTGGTAATTAATCTTTTTGTGCAACGTTGGATGTCTTGTGAACATTTGGTTCAATTTCTATGTTTGAACTATTGTTTGTTTTGAACCTTTGGCACAATTGTTTTTGAACTGGGTGAGAGCATGTTGTTAGGTTGCTTAGTTTTGAGGACGATGTATGCATGTGAGTTTGGGGAATTAATAACTGTGAGCATTTGACTTTTGAAGGACTTGTGAACATTGTGAAAATTAACCGATAAGTGTGAGAATTATACTGTGAGAGAATAATTGAGTTGTTGCACTAATTTTTGAATGATTCTCTGAATTGCTGTGTGCATAATTAATGTGGAAATGATTAAGGCCTTGTTTGCTTAGAGTGATTCCCAGAGCCAAAAAGTCAATCCAGTAAGGTTGAGAGAATCCTTTACTAAACCATTGAGCCTAATAGACAACTATTTTGTCTTTTGAACCTAGAACCTAAACAAGAATTGCCCACCTTGCCTTGGGGAATAGGAAAACATATCTTTTATGGTTTGAGACAAAATTGTTCCAAATTTTGGGGAGTCAGGTGAAGATCCACATTAAAAAGAAGAAATGATAATAACACACCTGCTGCAATATGAATCATAAGAGGCAAAGCCTCCAAAAAAAAAAAAATTGAATAATTGAAAATTCAATCAATTGTGGTTCAAGCAGAAAGTAGTTGTTGTCCAAGTGTGGAAAGTACTTTGAGGCATATAGAGGAAATTGATAATCAAGAAGGGAGATAAAGATATATTTCTTCAATCTTTAGGAATTGTAATTCAAGAAAAACCAATGTTCTTTATAGCCTAGCCGTGATTCAACCCTAACTAAGACCTTAGTGATCCACATTGTTTGTACATTTGAAATAAATTGAGAAGAAATTCAAAAGTTAAGTGCACAATTTCAATTGGAATGATTTAACCATCTCATACTTTATACACTAAGTGCTGAGTGAAACACTGGCCTTGTGAGGTCATGGTGTTCACTTGAACTTCAAATTGCTGAATGCTCCTTTGTTGGTTTGTTGAATTTGTGTGCATGTTGAAAACTCTCTTTGTGACCTTAATACGTTTAATCTTAATTGAGAACACCTTTTGCAAGTGTCATTGGTCTTAAAACTTGATTTCGATCCTACCAATTGTTCCTCTGCATCCACTTTGTTGCTATGTAGATATTCTTTTGCTTGAGGACAAGCAAAGCTTTAATTTAGGGGAGTTTGATAATCACTTTAATTATGTAAATATTGCATCATATTTTGTAGTGATTATCTAATGTTCTCAGGATTTTTAGCTTAGTTTGAATTCATTTTATATAGATTTGTATAGTTTTGTGAATTCTAACCATAGGAAGCTATTTTGGGAGAAATATATTCAAATTCATGTTTTGCAGGCCTATGTTCAACAATAAGGGAAGACAAAGAATTGAGACATCTCGCGCTTAGTGCCACCGTTCGTTGAGCGCCACCTACCGTTGAGCGAGGAAGGTGGCCTATGAAGCGCTGAGCGCAAAGTTGCGCTAAGCGAACGTTTATCTCGAATTGAAGATTCGCTATGCACTTAGTTGCGCTTAGCGAAAGCCTTGTATATGAGATGAAGATCTGAAGAATCGCGGACTTGTGCTCAGCGAGGATTCGCGCTAAGCGAAAGTTCACTTATAATATATAAGTTTCACTTTGTAATGAGAGGGGGATCTAGAATTTTAGAGGATTGAGCTGCTTCTTCCATCCCCTCTTCTTCCCTTTCATTTTTGTAAGCTTCTCATGACAATGAGAGGCTGATCCATCTATGTTGAGGATTTGGAACTAGGTGCTAACATGTAAACGCTTTCCTTCATATTTATTCATTGAGTATTCAGTTTAAAATCCATTACTCTATTTTATCGCTTGTTATATGATTCGGTCCGTTATATATGCATGTTGTGGAGTTTGATTGTCATAGACATATGTTTTTGAACTTGGAACTGAGAATAGGAAAGAGTATATCATTAGACATAGGGTAAACTCCATCCTTTCTCTATTTTTATTATATGTTATATGATTGGCCTCTTATATATGCATGTTGCGGGGTTTGGATGTCATAGACATATGCTTTCAAACTCAGAACTGAGAGTGGATTCTAATGAAATGTATTTCTAGACATAGGATAGATTTCATTAGCTTTGTAAAGATCTCCGAGCTTCACCAAACCACTCAACTAAACTTACCGAGACATCGGAAGTGAGGTTGAACAGTTTAGGCTTGATTTGATGAGACATCACGTTTTGAGCACTTTTAGATTGAAGTAAATCTGAATTATTACTTTGAATAGAGAATATATTTTATATGTTTACATGGAAGCAAACCGGTTGAACCAAAGCCTTAACATATCCATCATCATCGTTCCACATCTACGCATTCCAACTGCTCGATCCTTGTTCTGAATCAAGTTCCTTATCTTGTTATTTATCTTTATAGTGTTTAGCTTATTTTCTGTTGTTATTCATGTTTTGCAAAATAAACCAATGCTAAAACCAAACTAGTGTTTAGGAATTGATAATCTTACTAATAGTCAATACGGCCAATTCCCTATGGATTCGATATTGGGATCTTCCCTTTTAAACTACTTATGCGATATTTGGTACGCTTGCCAAAACAATCCATCAATTACATACACCATGCACACACAATTCACAACAAATCCTGATTTCACAACCTGAAACAGGAACCTAGAAGATTGAATGTGAAAACACCATTCACCATCCAATTTCTAAACACAATACTACACACAAAATTAGAAATAACCATCTAATTTCAACACAACATTTAGGAACGAAATTCCCACAATGCTAATCAAACAAGATCAATGAAAAAGATTAAAGAACGAAAACACCTTGATGTGTTGATATAGCAGATATGAGATCAGTTCAAGAAACTCCAATATGAGCAAATTTAGCAGTCAAGAACAAATGTTGAATCACCTTAGTTCATGAAAGAACAAGAGATGGATATAGTTGTATAGGCTCAGAGGTTTAATCTCAAATGGGTATAGCAGTAAAAGCAATATTGAGTTTTTCTAAAACTCAAGAGATTAAAAAATATGCAGAAGAAAGAAGAGAATGTTCAAAGCAATATCAAATCTAAAAATCAAATCAAAGATTTGGATTTTGAAAATTGAAGGAATGAAAAGATATTGTGATTGTTGGTTGTTCTGCACAGAATGATATGGATTCAAATATATAGCATGGGTCAAAAAGATTCAAAGTTAGTTAGACAAAGAATAAGTCTTGGAGATCTTTAAAATGACTGTTATACCAGATATAATCGATTGCAACAAGGTGTAATCGATTATCCTGTGTATCAGAATATGATTTACACTTACTATCAGCTGTTGTAATCGATTGCAAACAAGACAGAGCCAATTCTGAATATCAGAGATCATCTAGTAATTAATTGCCACAAGATAGTAATTGATTGCAAATGAAACAGAACAATTTTTGAATCTCAGAGATTGTCTTATAATCAATTGGAGTTCGATGGTAATCGATTGCAATTGAAACAGAACAATATATGAACTCTGAAATTAACATTGTAATTGATTACGATAGTTGGTAATCGATTAACTTGACACCAGAGATGGTTTCAAAACTGATTAGGCCATCTGGTAATCGATTCCTACAACTTGTAATTGATTGCAATCACTCAGAATTAGTTCCTAAGAAGTAAATCATCTAGTGATGCTAGAGATAATAGAAAACAGGGCAAATCAAAACATCAAACAAGAATGATATGGCTTAGTCTATAACAAACAATACAATGTCATCATCCATACATGTTATGGCATAAAAAGAAAATACTAGACTAAGAGAAGGGAGAAGACTTAAGGTATGAAGATACCAAAAATCTAAATGAAGAGGTAAGGCGTCAATCTTCAAACCCTGGGCACCAACTACTGGGGTTGGTTGTATTTGTGTGATTGGTTGATAGGATTGTGTGATTGATTTTTTTTTGGGGGGAAGCAAGGATGGTGAGTCCTTGTGGGGAGCAAATGGACTTCGATGGAGTGCATTTGTGAGATTAAGACGTAGTCTTAATTAATAAATGAGTTCATTAAGAAATTAATGAACAAATTAATATTAAGAGTGAGAATTTGATAACAAACTAATGTAATGAGATATGAGTAAAGAAACCATTGGACTTAGACTTAAAAGTATGACCCTTGCAATAGATTAGAGTAGTGTATTTAATTGAAGCATAATACTTGAGTGTATGTGAGGATTACATAAGACTTAATAAAACTTGATGGGGTGGGGTCATGAATGGTGTTCATGATAGGTGTGAGATGCTTAATGCACGCATTGTTTTGTTTGGTGTGTTTAGTGAGATGCGAAAGGAAAGGATTTCCTTTGACGTCGATACAAGTGAAGCTAACGTGTTTGAACGTGATCACAATGTTAATGACACGTTTTATGAGAAAGACGTTCTCGGTAAGAGTTGGTCAGAGGAACCAACTAGAATGAGATGTACATTAATACTTTCTACTACGTGTGTGGTGATGACGAGGCGACGATAGTTACTCACTTAGTGTAGTGAGGGAGACATGTTGGTGTTGTGGACAAGAAGTTCACGAGGCACTTGGTGGACCATCATTTAGTGCTTGCAGTAGTGGGAAGCGCACAACCCATTGGAAACATAATCCTTACTGAGGGAAACGTTGTTGAGGAATCAATCCTCAAAGTGTGGATGACCACAAAGTGGTATCTAAGAAATGGTTGCAGGCATGGTGTCCTAGGGGGGTATGGAGCTAGGTTGTGGCTTTGGGTTACATAACCGACTCAGCGACCTCTACTAAGCGCAATGCATTTTCAGTTGGTGAGAGCCCTATCAACCAATAATGAGAGGGGTGTATTCTTAGTAGTCATCCACCTAAAGTGTAAGACCACTGTGTTCGTGGAGTTCTAGTGGCAACAAGCCTGAGTTTTTGGAGAAGTTATACAAGTGTAGAAACGCATAGGTTTTCAATGAGATCGTGAGTGTACCACTACGGCATGGATGTTGTTTGTGTATGTGGCCAGAAGGCCGTTTGATTGTTGGTTTTTAGGAGGAGCGGAAAACTCACTCCTTACACTTTATTTCAAATCACGATGGATCAAGACCAGGCACCGTGGGTCCGGATTTGGATTGAGACCATTCGAGGGTATTGGTCCCACGACGTCTTTTGGAGCCAAGACATGTTTGTGGGATGGATTCGCATTGGGCTCTCGTCTGCGGAATTCAGACCTTATCACCGCCCCGTGTTTTTGAGACTACTGTCATTCTGTATCAAGACCAAGCACCTGGCTACTACTGTGACACCAACACTCCACCACCTTCTTCGGTTTCACCACCAAGCTATTCGATGGACATTGAGATAAGCGACGCGGAGTATGAGGAGATCATGTCCTTGCTCACTTCACCTGCAAGTGTCTTGCACTTGTGCGACATGATGGTAGGCATAGAGTCAGAAGAGGAGGAACCAGAGGAGGATCTAGAGGAAGACCCTGAGGAGGATCCTTCTTGAAGGTTCTTCTTAGGATATTGTTAAGGGAGTTGGGGTGTATAGGTCACAAGTTGACTATACATAGATGGCTGCTCTGAGCCCTAATTATTACCTTGGTGTATTTTGTTTTGGATTAATCTAACTAATAGTACTCATATTTTAGCTCTTGGGCGATGTAATTGGGACTAACGTATTCCAACAAACGTACTCATGTTAATGCTTTTGTGATATTCCAGTTAGCAAGTACTTATACTATTTCCATCTATGTTATTATTGGATATTTTACTAACAATGTATGGTTTATTTAAATTCCGCACAGAGGTCATTCAAAAATGCTTGGAGGTGTATTATTACTTTTTTTTTTAATTTCTCGAGAAGGGGTTTTAATTGTTGTGAAAATCTATTTGCTATAAAAAAAAATTGACATACACAAGAACACACTAGAGGGGGGGGGGGGGGGGGGGGAGGGGGTTGAATAGTGGGTTTAAAACTTTTTCATAAATACTATTAGTTCACAAATTGCCTTCCTGAATATATGTTAGTTTAAATCAGCAAATATATCCTTGCAAGGCAAAGCTTATAAAGTCTTTTCAAAAGAGCATAGTGAGCAAGATAAATATATGTAATCACGAGACAACAGATGAGAGCTTGTTTTTATATTGGTTCACTCAACTCTGAGCTACGTCCAGTTCTCCTTTAACAATTGTTAAAGGGTTCCACTATAATCAACTAATTACAAAACAAGTATTTTTCACTGCCACTTCTGGCTATAAGTATTCTCTATGCTACTCCTAGCTACAAGTATTCTAAATCACTTCTGGTTACAAGTATGAATCTCCCCTTGAGATTATACTTCCCAAGTATTCTTTTATCACTAAGTCACTCCTGGCTTTCTATACAAATATGTATAAGATTCAAATAACTCTCAAAGAGAGGATATAAACAAATGTTGAATCTGCGTGAGCTTGTAGAGGATGGATATTCTTTTTCTCTCAGTTCGTGTTCAAGACCTTGTCTCAGATTGCTTTCTCTTGTGTCTAAATTGATTTGAATTACTTTGTTCTCTTTCATTCATTAGTCTTCTCGTTTCATGGAGGCATCCTTATAAAGTGAGCTTCATGAATTTGAACTTTAAAGAAGACTTCTTTTTGTTGTCTCATACAGTTGAGTGTTGAAGTAGCTTTGACTATGCTTGATATGACAGGAGCAGGTTTCTGTCTTTGTTACAGTTGTCTTTTAGCTAAAAGTGTGCATCCCAATGTTGATTGGTTCTTTTGGTTGTACCTACACACTTCACATAATATGAGACATACATGCAATATGAGGAATCAAATAAAGTAACGTCAAAGAGAGTCTCCCTTTCTTTTTGTTGTAGTAGTGTCTTTATTTGAGTAAAGAATTAATTATACAACACATATTCCTCAGCACATATGATAGATTATGTTCTGTTCCTGCACAAACAAAGTTTGGCTTAACAGACATAGTCTGGTCTTGATTAAGTATGGTCTGTTTGTGCACAGACAACGTCTGGCTTAACAAACACATTCTGAATTAAAAGACATGGTCTGTTCTAGCCTTAGACATCGTCTGGCTCAGCTTCAGACATCGTCTGGCTTAACAAACACACTCTTAATTAAAAGACATGGTCTATTATAACCTTAAACATCATCTGGCTTGGCCTCAAACATTGTCTGGCCTAGCCTCAGACATCATCTGGCCTGGCCTCAAACATCGTCTGGCCTTGCATCAGATATCATCTGGCTTGGCATTCAGACATCGTCTTGGCCTTGCATCATCATTGTCTGTTCTTACTTTATTTCCTAAAATCACTTAATCTGAAATCATTAGTTGATCAAATATTATCACATTTGTTATCATCAAAATCAATCAAGGTATTAGGGGTTAAACATCATCAAATGTTTTGGTTCTAACAAAATACGTTCCGTTTTCCAATAAATTATAGCGTTTGGCACATAAACTGTGCATTCAGTTTTAGGTTGTCACAAAATGAAAAATGGAATGGAATAATATGACGATGCTCTAATCCTTAGGCTCCACCAAAATAGAATAGAGTAACCTAATCTAGCTCATTCGCACTTAAAAGCAGAGAATCTCGTGTTTGTCTATTTCTACATAAATGGCATCACGCTAAGCGTCAAATGAGGCTTAGCAAGAAATGGGTCTCGCACTTAGTGCCAAATGAGGCTTAGCAAATTCTTCAATTTTTCTTCATAGAGAGGGAAATTCGCTAAGCCACAAATCAAGCTTAGCGCCTCTTCAATCTTCAGTAGTTGCTCTCAAGGCTTCAAGCTTAGCACTGTTGCAAGCTTAGCGCCAGGTCTCCACAAAATTCCTTGACTTCACCCAGGTGCTCTCACTAAGCGCGGAATCGCGCTAAGCGAGCTCTCCAAAATGGCCAAACCTCTAATCTAGCTCAAAATGATGAAATTCACTTGCAAAATATGAAATTTTTTTCCTAATTCCTAAAGACTAACAATTTAATATTAGTTGACTATAAAACTCTAAAAATACTGAACAAATGAGTTCAAATAAAGCTAACATCTAAGGAAAAAGAAGATAATCGTTAAGAATTGTGCTTAGAGAACTATATCTATAAAACGATTATCACGTTAATATCTTTCTCTAATAGTAGACTGAAAACCATTTCCTAAATCTTATTTTTTTTCAAGGTGATCCTTTCATTTTCGTGTCCGTATCAATGGTTGTTGGACCAAGTGCTAGAATGTGACTCCAAAAACCCTTAATCAAAGGTTAAGAGGATTAAGCTTTAGTTTAACATACAAAACTTAAGAAAAATGACTTCATTAGACAAAACAATGGCATTTTTTTAGTTTTATAACCTTACCAAAGGATATTAACATAAGTTTGATGTTTAAAAAATAAATAATTAACGGTTATTAAGCTAAGGAAAAATATTTGGGCTTAAAAGAAGCTAATTTATACTAATTTTGGTGATTAGTTAGATAATTAGATTAACTAGAGGAAACAATAATTAATTTTAGGTATAATAAACTTGTAGAGAAAATAATTTTTGAAGTTAAAATAAGTTAATTTTGAATATTATAGTCAAAATTGGTTAATAAGGGATAAAATCATAAAATCATAATTTTTTATTAATTAAATTAATTTTATTTATAATTTACTTATCCTAGTCAAATTTAAATGAAAAATAAACAACTACGACTACCACCACGACGATGATGATAATAATATTAAAAACAAAATAAATAAATATATAAAAATAAAAATAAAGAAAAAGACGGGTCAGATCGTCGTCCAGTTTAATCGGCAAGAAAATATGACTGTGTAGAATATTCCGCAATGGTCATAATGAAAAAATGACTATCTTTCGCTATGTAAACCGATGCCAACATTGCGCCACATAATTTTCATCTAAAAAAATAGACAAAGTCTTACCCAAACTGCCTATATAACTAGGCAACTCAATTGTACTTGAAAAATCACTCTTTTGTGTCTTCAGATATTCACACTTTACACTGAACCAGTGCAAGTACTGAGCAATGGCCACAAAATTAAGCAGCATCATTATGTTTTGCCTAATTGCAATGCTTCTTCTTATTTTGGAGAGTCATGTATGATAACATCATCCCTATAACTCTCTCACACGCACATACACACACACTAATCAGTATGGTTATTCTTTGATGTGGTAGCTTCACTATGTTGCTTTGCATTGGTCTGATTTCCTTTTACTTTCACCGTTTGAAAATTGAGGTGAATGAGTAAGAGTGATTTTATACGATAGTTAGTTTAGCTTAAATCCTAATTTAAGTTATGCTTAGTTGCATTTTTTATACTCAACTTTTTAACTTTTTAGTGAATTCTATCCAACAAATTAATTTAGCTCCAACAAATTAATTTAGCTCATTTTATTTTAACTTTTTAAAATCTTGTAAATTTCATCATTTATCATTTTATCCTTAATATGATTGTACATTTTACTCTTAATATTTTGTCTTTTTTGACAAATTTTGCATCAAATTTTTATATATTTTTTTTATAAGATTTACCTCCAACTTTTCTATTTTGATAAATTTTATCTCTAACTTTAATGTTTATTAATGTACAAATGACGAAGAATAAAATTTGTTATATTTTAAAAAGTCATGAGTAAAATTTGAAAAAAAAATTTGCAATTAAGCCCTTTAAACTATTTTGACAAACAGCCAGACTAATAACAAATACTGTTTAGAGTGGTGTTGGTCCATGTCATTCACCAAGAAAAATATATATTGATTTAGTTAGTAAAATTTGAAAAAAAAAATTGCAATTAAGCCCTTTAAACTATTTTGACAAACAGCCAGACTAATAACAAATACTGTTTAGAGTGGTGTTGGTCCATGTCATTCACCAAGAAAAATATATATTGATTTAGTTAGTCTGTTACCATTGCATTTCCATGACATGCTTTTAATTTCTTACGTTATTTTACTTTTTATCCTTCTTCCTTTAAATATATAAATCAAAACAATTAGCTGATTTTTTCATATTATCCTTCATTTTGGTCGCACTTCATAAATTATTTACATGTCTTCTTTCAGTATGTAAATGGTGTAGCTTAAATGTATATATTATATATTTTTTTCCAATAGACAAATGATTATATTTATTGAGAATTCTCTTTTGAATACTCTTCTTAATTAAAATTTATTAGAAATCATCATGGCAAACCGTAAAATTAAAAATTAGGATTAATAAATAATACATAAGATTTATTAAAATTTATAATTTTCAATAAACATCAATTAATAACAAAAGAAAAAATGGCAAAGAATATCATCATTTATAGAAACAAAGATAGTAGGTTGTTACGGTTTACATCTGTGTCTAATCACAGGTAGAGGTTTGTCCTCCAATTATTACTAGAAAGAAAAAGATCAATTAGATAAAGTAAATGTTTGACACATTTCTTAACCACAGTAGACAACCACCTAAAAGGCAAAAGTAAATCAATGGCAAATGTTTAACCATCCATAGTAGATGTTTGACACATCTCTTAACCACCATGGACAAAAATAAATGTGCTTAACCACCTAAGAGAGGCAAAAGCAAATTAATGGCAAATGTTTAACCATCTATGACAAATGTTTGACACATCTTTTAACCACCATGGAAAGAAACAAATGTACTTAACCACCTAAGAGAGACAAAAGCAAATCAATGGACAGATATGACGGTATGAGACGCTGCACATTTTGTGCCATCCACAAATCTGATGAGATTGTATGCTAATGGTAGGGTCACTAGGAAAATTGTTATTGGAGCTTTGACAATGGATGGTGGCGGAGGATAGCAATAACGGACGAAAAAAGTCATGGGGGGAAGAGAGGATCACTGGGAAGCGAAGAGAGGTCATGGAAAGAAGATCGACTAAAGAGCTTTGTTTGATATCATATAAGAGTATTGAAGAATTAGGATTTTCCAATCTTATTGATGAAGGTGCAACAATGCTACATTTATAGAAACATAGATAATAGGTTGACATACACAAGATATAACTGTGTATAACTGCTTAGAGGATAATTACAAGGATAAGATAGATACATTTAAATTGATGTTTAAGATTGTTTTGACGAAGGTTGTTGTTGAGCTATTTCACTTTATCTTTAATTTATCTATTAGCATACACTAACATTATAGTCGGCAGGCCGAGATTGTTGCTCCTACCATTGAGACTCCATCTCCGACTCCGGCCTCGACCTCGGCCCCAGTTCCAACTCCCCAGCCAAGCTCAGTAAGGCTTTTCATATTTTTTAATTATTATTTTTTTATTGGAAGGCAAGAAAATTATTAATTAATTAGGTACGTTGCAATAGTAACAATCTTGTGTTATTCCTACTTGGATTTCTTTCATGTGTTAATTTGGTCTTTGTTATATCATACACTAACATCATCATCACCTTTCATGCCAAGATTGTTGATCCTACCATTGGGACTCCACCTCCACCTTCATCTGCAGCTCCCCCGCCAATCAATGTAAGGCTTTTCATTATTTTTTTTTCAATTTGGGCAATTTTGCGTAAATATAAATATTAATTAATTAGGTATTACAGTAGTTAACAACTTTGGCTGTGTTTGTTTCAAGGTTTGATATTACATTCCTCGTATGAACATGTTTGGTTGACATTTAATATTTTATAAAATTATCTAATTAAAAAAATAAATGGGAAAGAAGATACTAGGAATAGTTATGAAAGGAAGTAAAACTTACATTTTCATGGGAATCTAGATGTTCATCCTGGTTCATGAAAATAAGAAGTGGAACAAGTATGAGTATTTTATATTCCTGAATATCAAATATATCTGAAAAATATATTTTTAAAACTTCTAACAAACATGAAAATAGAATATTCTCATGTTCACGTTCCCGAAAATATTTTGTGATACATTGAAACAAACATATCCTTTGTGTTATTTTTCTACTTGCATTTCTTTCATGTGTTAATTCCGTCTTTGTTTTGTTGACTTTCAGCCTGGCACCAGTGAAGGCAGTCTTCAACCACAAGGTATGAATAAATCAAGGACATGTTATATATCTTGGTAAATTTACTTATGAATAAAAGATACAAAACAAATTAATAATGTTGAAAAAAAATATTGAAATGATCGAACCACGACAAGACATGTGATTATCGATAAAAAAAAAAAAAACTTTTCATTGGTAAAATTTATTGTTAAAGATAAATATTTATATATATTTTTATTCTTTTAAATATAATTTTTTTTAGTTCTTTAAATTAAAAATTATTTTTTAGTCTCCAAATTCTTAAAATATTTTCGTACTCCTCTTCGTATCAAACAATAATATTAATTTTACAATTTATGATAATTTTTTATTATTATAATCAATTTGTAACGATAAAAAAATTGACACAAACTTTAAAATATATATATCTTGTTTATCAATTTTGAATAAAATAACTAAAAATAATATATTTATCATATTTAAAATATAAAAAAAACAAAATTGAATTACGGAGATTTAAAAAAATATAAAGACTAAAAACATATTTAATATTTAATATTTAAAATTTAAAACATAAGAGTAAAATGTTGAAATTACAGATTGCGGTCCACATTGCGCCATCAGATGCTCGAAAACACATCACAAGAAGCCATGCATGTTCTTTTGCCAAAAGTGTTGTGCCAAATGCTTGTGTGTGCCACCTGGAACTTATGGCAACAAGGAGGTGTGCCCATGCTACAACAACTGGAAGACGAAAAGGGGAGGACCAAAATGCCCTTGAATGTTTATTAACCATTCCTAGTTAATTAAATTCATTGCTGCCACTTGAATCCCTTGTATTATACCACCCCAACATTTAGATTTCCTTGACTTTATTCATGTTTTGGCTGCATGATATGCTGGTTTTGATTTTTCGTCGAGGAATAAGAAAAAAATTTACACATCAAACTCATTTTGATCGAGGAGATATATGGTGTGTTGAGTGATTGGAAAAAAAAGTAAAAGGAGAAGAAGATAATATAGATTGCGGATTCGAATGAGTGTATGAGATTTTAAATTTAATTACAAAGTTGTGTTAAGCTTTTTGTGATTATAGATGGTACAAATCTTTTAGGAAAGATTACGGCTTTTTCGGCCTAAATAGCATACAAGTTAAATAAAATTATATTAAAAACAATTATTTTATTATATTGCTAACGGTCTATCATTAATATTTGATTTAAATATATTTTTAATCTTTTAAATTTTATTTTTTTTTAATGAAAATGCAGTCCTAGGACATCTCAAGACTGAACACAAACATCCCAAATATGTTGAAACCCCACTATCCAAACTATCCTAGGCCCAAGTTGAGTATTATTAAAAATAAAAGATGAAGGTATAAAGAAAACTGGGGGAATAGGCCCAAATCCAGAGAGATTAACATAACATAAAGTTAGGAAGCCCACAAAGATTACGTACATAATTAATAGAGAGAAAACTAGGTAAATGTGACCACCAAGTAAAATCAATCCGTGAATCTACACCATAGTTGGCAATAACATCAGTGTAATAGTTACCCTCCCTGAAGATGTGGGAGGATAAGATAGTCATATCCGTTGAAAGAAAGCGCATGCGATTCCACTTGCTACAAAGGCACTAGGGAATAATAGATGTATCACTAAAAGCCACAAGTGCAAGTTGCGAGTCACATTCGATCCACAGCCACCACCACCCCTTGTCCATGGCTTGTTCAATGGCACAAATAATAGCATAAAACTCATCAAAAAGGGCATTTTGGACACCTACGAACACCACAAATCTGCCTCTAAAGATACCAAAGTGGTCACGAAAGATACCCCCAACCGCTGCAAGGCTAGGGCTACCACGGGCAGCACCATCAGTGTTGCACTTAATAAAGCCAGCAATAGGAGGATGCCGATCCACTTTTTTAATAACAAGGGCCTTCATCCGGCTAGTGGCTACCCTAAGACTATTAAGAAGGGTGCTGTCGTGATCAAGATTAGAGGAGGTGTCAGAGGAGAGCTGAGCAGAGAGAGCTGCACAGGATTGGATTAAATTTGTGGCATGGGTGCATTTTGGACACCTACGAACACCACAAATCCGCCTCTGAAGATACCAAAGTGGTCACAGAAGATACCCCCAACCGCTGCGAGGCTAGGGCTACCACGGGCAGCACCATCAGTGTTGCACTTAATAAAGCCAGCAATAGGAGGATGCCGATCCACTTTTTTAATAACAAGGGCCTTCATCCGGCTAGTGGCTACCCCAAGACTATTAAGAAGGGTGCTTTCGTGATCAAGATTAGAGGAGGTGTCAGAGGAGAGCTGAGCAGAGAGAGCTGCACAGGATTGGATTAAATTTGTGGCATGGGTAAAAGTAATAATTGAATTTCGGAAGCAGATATGATTTCGCACCCTCCAAATCATCCAGAAAGCGTGAATAACAACTGATTGGATGAGATCTTTAATTTGCCCATTTCTACAGTTGCGAACCTCATTAAGAATGGAAAGAAATGAGAAGTTAAGGCAGATAGAGAGAGTGGATTGAAGCCAATTCCAGATCTACCTCGCAAACTCATAGTGAAGAAACATGTGTTCTTGAGATTCCTCTGCTTTGCCATAGTTGCTACACATGGAGACACCAATGCAACCTCTAGATTTAATTAAATCATCAATTGGGAGCTTACGATGAATGAGTCTCCAAAGAACAAAAGTTCCGGAACGGGGGATAAATTTGAACCAAAGGGAGCTCAACCAGGGCTGAGGCTGACCAACAAGACAAACAAATCGAAAAGCTTCCTTAAAGGTGAGAACACTTAAAGGGGAGGGCTTTCAGATGGGTTGGTCCTAAGAAGGGCTATCCAGTAGAGGAGGCGAGATGGAAGCTAAAGCAATAGCTAGTTGAGGAAGTTGTAGCAGTAGAGCATGAGGGATATGCCAAGAGCCATCAACAACAAATTCACTGACCGAGGCCAAGAGATGGATGTTGTGCCGACGAGGTATGAGGAGAAGGTCAGCAATGGACATGTCAAGACACCAAGTATTAAGCCAAAAATTAATATTTCCCCCATTGTTAAGGACCCAGCCAAAGTGCAAGCTACAAGTGGACCAGAAATTTTGAATAAAGGACCAAATAGATGACAGTCTGTATGTAGTGATTAAGTGGCCATTTCGTGTGAATCTCTCACACATCATAGTTGCCCATTGGGAATTAGAGAAATGGAGAGATCAGCAAAGCTTCAAAAGGGAAGCCTCATTGAGTTGAATAATAGATTTAAGTCCTAAACCACCCTCTTGGATAGGACTGCAAACTTTTTTCCAAGCCATCGTTGCAAGTTTGTGGACAACAATATAATTGGACCAATTAAAGTAGCGCATCCATAATTCAATAGTCTTGAGTAATGAGATAGGCCAAGCGTAAACTTGAAAGTTGTAGAGTAGCATATCAGAGATTACAGAGCTAAGAAGTTGAACCCTCCCCATGTAGGACAACATTTTACCCTTCCAAGAGACCAATTTTGCCTTGATGCAATCTGAGATGAGCTGTAAATGCCTGGTATGTGGCTTACCAACAAAATTGGGAACACCAAGATAGGTAAAGGGAAGAGAGCCCTACACAAAACCCAAAAGATTCCTAAAGAAAGCATGCTTAGCAAGAGGGCAGCGGCCAGAGTAATAGTGGCATTTTTCGGGGCTAGTCCACTGCCCCGAAGCCTCACCATAAAGCTTGAAGAGGTGTTGAAGGTTAGCAAGAGTCTAACGCGTTACTTTGCAGAATATTATCACATCATCAGCATAGAGAACATGAGAAGGGATAGTGCAAGCCTTGGTGCCAACCATAGGGAGAAGAAGATCATGCTGCACCAAATATGAAATGCCTCTACTGAGAGCATCCTCGGCCAGGCAGAAGAGGAGAGGAGATAATGGATCGCATTGTCGCACACCCCCTTTGCATTGAAGATAACCAATAGGACAACCATTAACAAGGAAGGACAACCGAGCTGAATGTAGAATTAGATGAATCCAGTGACATAAAGTTTCATTGAAGCCAAATTGCTTGAGAACCGTGAGCAGGAAGGACCAATCCAAGGTATCAAGGGCTTTCCGGATGTCAAACTTAATAGCAAGATTTTCTCCAAGAACTTTAGTTTCCAGCATATTGATAGCTTCTGAGGTGGTGGTGATGTAGTCCATAATTTGTCTGCCAAGGATGAAGCCTTTTTGTTGTGGGGAGATTATTCTGGCAACAATGGAGGAGGCCACCCTATCAACAATAACCTTAGCAATAATTTTAAACTGAAAGTTTCCCATAACAATTGGCCGAAATTTTCAAGATGAGAGCAATAATATTAAATTTGGTGTTTATTTTTTTAGTTCCTAAAATTAAAGTTTTTTTTTTTCTTCAAATATGACAAATGTTATTTTTAGTTATTCTGTTTAAATTGTTAAATAAGCTATATAAATTTTACAAATTATGATTATTTTTTTATCGTTATATAATTTAACTTTCACAGTAACCTTATTTGACAAATTTGGATAGAAGGATTAAAAATAATATTTTTCATTTTGAGAGACTAAAAAAAAAATTTTAATTCAAAGAACTAAAAAAAAATCATATATTTAAAAGACTAAAAATATATTTAAACCTTAATATTTTCGATCATTATGAGATATAAAAATAAATACTTCCAAAATATAACTAAATTATTCCATGCTAATATATCTAACAAATTTAGCATTAGTTAATTAGTTAATCATTTTGAAGACTTTGCAGTTTTGCCTTCTTTCTTAGGAAGCTCTTATTTATTCAAGTCCCTCCAAAAGAGAATCATCACTTATAAACAATGAGCTACAACATAAAACATTGCATTTATTTTTTGGACGCACTTCTTCATGTCCCTTCAAAAATAGAATCATCACAATTAAACAATGGATTAGAATAGAAACAAATGTATTCTTCATTTTCTCTCAATTCTTTCTTTTTCATCTCTTCCTTAATTTCCACTCTTTTTCTATCTTTATTTTTCTCTCATTTTCTTTGAACTCTTTTACTCTGAATGCTTTTTTATTTCATCTCTATTGACTATTTCTATATCTATTCTCTTCTATTTTAGTCTATATCCAAGTTTTGAATTTTTTAATTTAGTCCCTAAAATATTTAAAATATGTAAATTTTGTTTTTTTACGTCTTTTGGGTTGATATACTTAAATCTGTAATATATTTTGTTATTTACAATTCTCTTTTTTACTAAACATGCTTCTCTAAAAATATAAAAAATAAAGATGTATTTAATAATATAGGGTGTAAATAAAAGTATTTGTAACATATTTAAGGACGAAAAAGGACAAAATTGATGCATTTTTTTAATAATTTAAGAATCAAATTGAAAGTTTTAAAAACTTTGAAATCAAATTGGATAATTAATTATAACTTAAAGAATAAAAAAAATAATAATAAAATGAATGCTAAGTCCTTTTTAACTTGCAACAACAATGATGTGACGGTGACAACGACAGTGGATGACAATGATAATAATAACGATGACAATTGGATAAAAATGGTGATGATAATAAAAATATATTTTTTAAAATTAAAAATTAAATTCACTAAACTTGTTTTTATTGTTTTAAAAATAATGTAAAATTATTTTAAAAGTAAATTAAAAATTAACTCAACTCAAATTGTATTTTAAGACAGAGAAAACTGACTACAACACTAAACGGGATCTTATTTCCCTAGTTTTCAAATAGTGAAATTTGTCCAATTTATTAATTTAATGTGTTGAACGTGAAATGTTTAACGTTTACTTCTAGCTGACAAAGTTTATCTTACGTGGCATTTAATTATATTACGTGAAATGTTTAACGTTGACTTCTAGCTGACAAAATGAACATTAGAAAATTAATGAAATTTTATATTTTTAAATAATTATTTATCAAAATAAATTATCTAATCATCAATAAATAAATTCAAATATATAATTACTATACTGGCATGTTATTTAAGACACAATTAACGTTGGTAACTTAACCATCAGTGTTGAATTTATATTAGATGATAGGAACACAATTTTAAACTTTCAAAAGAAGAGACAAAATGTCTTTATTTTTTTAACAAAGGAACCAAAGTTAACGATCGGAAATAAAAAGGGTATCAAAGTTGTATTGAACCTTCGTTTTTCTTAGCTTTAGTTAAAAATTTAAAGCTAAATATGCAATTTAATTTTTAAATTATAATTAGTTATTCAATTTAATCTCCAAATTTTTAGATGTTTCAATTTAGTCTCTTAATTATTTAAAATACATTAGTTCCAAAAAATTTCATCTGTTGACCTGATGTTGTTAAATCTGATACAAATTTTACTATTTACATTCCATTTTATTAAGTGTATTTTTTATTTTTTATATTTTTAATAAAACTTACTCAATTAACCTTCAATTTTGTTTTTTCAAAACAACACTCTTTCTTCAATTAAAACAACACTCCCTCCACCTCTCCTTTCATACACTCACACAATCAATACTTTTTGAAATACCAATTTTTCTGAAACCTTCCATTAACAACACCATCACTTCTTTTTAGAACACTTCGTAAGCATCACACAATTTACACATTCTCCACTCATTCAACAAGAAAAAGTGACACCACTCTCTTCTTCTCTAATTCAAATAGCAACAACCTACAAGCAAAATAGATAACCTAATGGACACATAACAACAACAATTAATAATTGGTGTATTCAGTAATAGGAGTATAAATAACAAAATTAGAGTGTATTTAGTAAAAGGAAAGATGTAAATAGCAAAATTTGTGTCAGATTTAATAGCATGGAGCCCATAGATAGAAATAGGACCTAATTGACCTATTTTAAATAATTTAAAAATTAAATTGAACGATTATTTATAATTTGGACTAAATTAAGTATTTAACCAAAATTTAATACATCTTGAGAAGCTTAGAACCTAATTGTTGCTAGGCATAGCAATTGAACCCGGATTCATGGGGATATCCCCATCTCCATCCCGATTTTGACAGGAAAAATCCGAGTTGACCGGGTACGAGTGTGGGTTTGGGTTTTCCCCGCTTAAGAAAGTCGAGAACGGGGTTAGGGTTGGGAATTGTGATCTCCGCCCCGCACCCGCACTCACACCCGTCCCCACTATTAATATAGTAAATTATATAAATACTTTAGAATAATTTATCTATTTATTACATAAATCATAAGTTTAAAAATTTATATTAAACATTAATTTAATTATATTTATTATAAAATAATATTTTTAACTCATTGTATAATAAATTTATATATAAAAAAATTGTTAAATAATATTTCTATTGATAAAATAAATGAAACAATTTGGTTTATTATGAGAAATAAAAGTGTGTTATACAAGGGTGTGACGAGTAGCATTTGAGACGATCACGTAAATTATTTTATGATTTGAGACTATCATGTGTATGAGGGACGGGGTGGGGTTGGGAAACCCGATCCTTGACGAGAACAGGGGTGGGTCAAATTTTTAAGCCCCGACGGGGAATGGGGGTAGGGGCGGGGATGATTTGGGGGCCGGTAAAATTTTCTCGTGCCTTACTTTTATATGGTACAATCGTGAAGCTTGATGTCCCAGCCTGAGAACATGACGGACAACAATGCCGCCTTCAAGAAGTTGAAAGCCATGATGGATGCCAAGAAATTAGCTAACCAATTGGCCATGGAGGCCATCTAAAGGCGACAATACGAAACCCTACAAGCCCTTTGAGACGAGATCCAGCTACTAAAAACATAGCCACAACTCGAGCAGGCCCGCGGGACAACATCAACTACCACTGATCCCACCTCCGTCGCATAACCACTTAAAAGGAGTGGCCCACCTTGAACAAAGTGCTGATTCTGAGCACAATCTGGCAAAAGGTCACTCGCTCAACCCCACTACTTCAATGCGACGAAATCCATTCATCCACCTAGAGGTTTCCTCTCCCCCTCAGTTGGAAACCTCCAACCATTGAAAGATACAATGGCACCACAAATCCCGACAAGCACATCGAAGCCTATGTGACTCAAGTCAACCTTTACACCAACGACGATGCCATCATGTCTAGAGTCTTTTCGACCACTTTGAAAGGCAGAACATTTAGTTGGTGGACAAGTCTTCCCCCCGTAGACTATATATTCTTTTGACATACTAGTGGGAAAATTTGGAGCGCAATATGCCACCAGCGCCCACACTACATGACCTCAGTAGCACTGATCAACATGCGTCAAGGCAAAGATGAACTGTTGAGGACATTCATGGAAAGGTTTTCACAAATCGTCGTGAAGGTCAAAGACCTAGACCTTGGTGTAGCCCTCTAGGCCATGATCATCACGCTGAAGCCTAGAGCCTTTGCAGACAGACTCTACAAGGAAAAGACCCACTGGAATGGATGACCTAAGAGCTCGAGCTACTCGGTACATCCATATGGAAGAATTGTCAAAGTTTGGCAACAAAGCTCGACATGGGGAATCAAGGAAGGCCCACGAAGCTTAAAGATAGAAGGACAAACTCCATCCACCATGGGCTGACTTCAAGCTATCTGCCATCAGATCACCCAAATACTCCACATACACACCCTTGCTAGAGAGTAGAGCTCAGGTGTTAAAGGAAGCATACAACCTCGAGCTAATGTCACTATCGCCTCCGTCCAATTTGCCTAGAGATGCTGATTGGTCAAAACAATGCCGATACCATCAAAACTATGGGCACAGTACCAAAGATTGTGTTGCCCTCAAAGACCACATTGAAGAACTCATCCAGAGGGGATGTCTAATCAATTTCCTCCCTTGCAACTATGGAGAACGAGGAAGGTACAAAGGAGGTTATAGAGGAAGAGGTGGCCTAAGATGTGACACCCTTTACCCCAAAGCTTTATCTTAAAATAAAGTGCAGAATTAATAGAGAATTATACAAGTAATTATTGACTTTTAAAAAACTTCTTATGAGTAAAAGGTTCACATTTTCAAATCTCATACTTGTTCTCACAAACATTGTATACAATATAGACCCAAAGGGGTTTGGCATTCCAAAGGCCATACAAAAGTATGATGTTAACTAAAAGGACCTAGACATAAACAAGTAACCCTGCCCCAATGTGACAACTATTAGAGCATAAGTCCCCAAAAGAAATATAATTTAAGTTTGAGAGGCTAAGCCTTTCCTCTAACATCCTGCTCATTTCCTAGATGATCCTTTCCTACAAATGGCAATCAGCCCAAATGCACACAACAAGGATAGCAACAAAGAAAGGGAGTGAGAATCATTCTTGCATCAAAAGTAAGATAGTAAACGGGGAACAGGATTGTATATTTTTAGCATAAGTACACCCACGTAGATCACACAGAAAATAATATGATTCCTCTACGTAGTATCATAATGCGCATGTAATGCAATGCCTCTTAGACTTTATAACATATGCCATGTGGTACCACATCTAGCATGGGAGAATAGTCTAAGAGTGCGGTCTACCCAGAAGCATCACCAACGTTGATGCCTTCAGCCTAGACTACACTACCTAGGATGATCCGCATGTGGTTGTCAAGGCTACCTAGTTTTGCAAGTACATTCCAATTCATGGGATCAACATGAGCACATAGAGTTTCCACACCAAGTAACCCCCAAGGTCCAAGCTAAACTTGTGACCTTTTTGGTTCATAGCTATTCAACAACTCTTAATTGTTATGATGCATGGTCAAACATTCAGATCACACACTAGTGAGCTCATCCTCGCCTTTCACAGGAAATGTTACTCACAGTTAGAATACCACACAGGCCTATCCTTGCCAATCATAGGCTAGGTCACCTGTCTTAGTGGCATCCAATGATGTCTCATACCACCTACTCATGCATCATGTATTCACATTTTAACACCTATTATAATAACCATACAAAATGCATCACAATATGTAAACCATGCATTTAAAGTGAGCATTTGCATAAGGAAATGATGATCAAACATTTGCACATCAAAATAGAGGTTCTGAACGTTTTCTAGGAAAAACATCAAAATTGACCAAAGTCAACAAATGGTCAACTCTCGAACATACGGACACTCTTATCACTCTACTCCCAATAGACTAAAACTCTTATCAGTCTACTCCCAGCAGACTAGAACTCTTATCAGTTTACTCCTAGTAGATTGAAACTCTTATCAGTCTACTCCCAATAGACTGAAAATTTTGTAGAACGCTAAAAATAACTTTTTTGTAAAATCTAGAGCCTCTAAGGAACCCCTTATACTAAAGACAAGCCCCAAAAGCTTAAGGATGATTTTTAACACTCATAAGACTTTCCCAAGACCCAAAACAACAATTTACAAACACAAAATCTATACAATTCCATCCTAACTCTCAAGATCCTCATATCATCAAGAACTTAAAAGAGGGAAAACTTAATACATTAGTATAAACACAAAATGACAGAACCCAAGCACATTAGAGAATTCACCACCCATCCCAATGTAAGAATCGTAGAAGCTTAATAGTTTTGTGGGTTTTGGGAAAACCCCTTGATAGAGTGTATTTTAGCATAGTCTAGAGTTTCATTTAGCATAGTCTAGGCATATTTTATACCTCATTTTGACCATTTTAGTTGAGTTTTGTGAGATTGAGTCGTTTTGGGCCCAAGTGTTGAAAATTGCTATTGTCATGTTTTATTGATGTTTTTCACACTATCTCTTGTGAAGCTCATAACTTTTGATACAGGTCTTAGATTTTGATGATTCTTATCTTGTTTGAAATCTAAGGAGGAGATCTACAATTTTGTGTCTCACAATCATTGTCTAATTATGACTTTTCAGGGTCAATTTTGGGATTCAATGTTACAATCCTACACTTGTAATAATTCCGTGTTTTAGTTTGTAATTAGAGACCATTTGGTAATTGTAATTGGTCAAGGTAGCTTTTATTTAGTGGGTTCAGACCTTGGGGGGGGGGGACCACAGTTTTGGACTTTTGTTTTTAGCTTTTCCCCTTTTGCAAGACAACAATTACACTACACAACACTACTACATTGAATAAAAATTTTACCTTTGCTCTCTTCTCTCTCTTCTCTTTTCTCTTCTCTTCTTTTCCCTTTCTCCATCATCAATTTCGTGCAGCCCCTTGCAGCCACCATGAAGATCTTCATGGAGGGATAAATCCCCTTTGCAACCTAAGAATCATGTGCTTGTGGGTAAATATGAGTTCCTTTATTCTCAATTTCAAATTTTGCTCATGAAAACCCTTTTCCCCCTTATTCTAATTTTCAATTTCCTTATTTAATGTATGATAATGATTATATTAGGGAATTGAAATCTAAATTTGGGTCAATTACAATCGATTGATTGTGATTTCATACGATACGTGCTTGAATTTAGGAAAACTAAGAATGCGATAGTAATCCGGATTTTTTCGAATGAATGTAAGGTGACTGCCTTAAATTTCATATTATTGGGAATTTCATGAGTATGAATTTGAATTATCCTTGTTGGAACTGTGATTATTTCTCCATAAGCATAGGTTCTTGAGTTATATCTCTTTGATTCTGTTTTCATTTATTGTTTAAAAAGTTGTTTTGTTGCTTTAATTTCTGAAAATCACACAAAATCCCCCTTATTTTGAATTGAATGTAAGGTGTTTGATGAATTGTATCTTTGAGAAAATGACTTGAGTTAGCTTTATATTGCAAAATTTATTGGGGAACTTAGTTGCTTTTGACGGCATGTTTGACGCGCTCCGTCACCCCTATACCCATGGCCAATGCCATCCCATTTAAGAAGAAAAGACCCACTCCCCCTTACCTCAAGAGTAGAAAATGCAGCAAGGGAAAGGGATGACGTGGTGATTCTCTTCCAAACCTCGCAAACACAACTGCTATTCTTGCTAGAGCTCTTCCACCGCACTCCCATTTCAGCCAAGAGAAGAAAGAAAGAAGAGAAGTGTTTTTAGGTTTTGGAGGAGACTTGGACAACTTTATGTACTCCTTTACGTTATGAGCATAAGTCCCAATAAAAGAATGTTTTAAAGAAAAAGGGGTTTTGTACTACCCAACTCAACCCATTATTCAACTATAACTACACACTAATTCTCTTTTATCATTTTTAAATGTAAAACCCACTTTTTAATAACCATGACCATATTCCCAAATTATCATTTATCTAGTTGATTACAAACACGTTTACAATAATTATTTATCATGACATATAGTAAAATAAAATAAATGGTGGGGTGTTACAACTCTCCCCTCCTTAAAGAAATTTCGTCCTCGAAAGTTACTTGAAGCAAACAACTTGGGGTATGAGTTTCTCATCTAACTCTCTAACTCCCAAGTAGCACTCTCCTCGGAAGCTTCTCCCCAAACAACCTTGACCAAAGAAATTTCCTTCCCTCTTAGTTGTTTCATCCTACGATCTTCAACTCGCAAGGGTAATGCCTCATAAGTCAGGTTATCCCTTACTTGTACATTGTCCAACTCAACCACATGTGAAGGATCATGAACATACTTTCTAAGCTAAGACACATGAACGACACAATGGAGGATTGAAAGATACAGGGGTAAGGCAATACAAGAAGCAACTTGACCAATTTCTTCCAAGATTTGGAAGGGTTCAATGAAACAAGGGGTAAGTTTACGAGACTTCAAAGCACAACCAACCCTAGTCCATGGAGTGACTTTCAAGAACACATGATCTCCCACTTGAAACTTAAGGTCCTTCCTTCTCTTATTATAATATTTTTTCTGCCTACTCTACGCCACTCTTATCCTCTTTTGAATTATCTTGACCTTCTCAATAGTTTGTTGCATTACCTCGAGTCTTAACACTAACCTATCACCAGTCTCAAACCAACACAAAGGTGTCCTACACTTCCCCTATAGAGCTTCATAAGGTGCCATCCCAATACTGGAATGGTAATTATTGTCATAGGTGAACTCTATAAGGGGTAAAAAGTTGTCCCAACTACCACTCCTCTAATACATAAGCTCTTCAGAGATCCTCTACCAATGTAGGGGTTTGTACAAAATCTCTTTTTCTTAGGGTGAAAAGGTGAACTTTTTTCCCATGAGAATTTTTTGAAAAGTCGATAATTACTTGTACAATTCTCTATTAATTCCGCACTTTATTTTAAGATAAAGGTTTAAGGTAAAGGGTGTCACATTTAGTGGTATTAGAGCTAGGTTGGTTCATCCGACCAAGTGTGTTTTGTGCTTATTATGTTTCCTATGTGTACTTTCTGACTTGTATGCTTTTGTTGTTGTCTGTAGTTTGTTTACATTACTTGTTGCTTTCAATACTAAAGTTCTGATTTATGCAGGAAATAATGGATGGTAGGAACGATTGTGCCATAGTTGATGCTCTACAAGCCTTAGCTCAGGTTGTGGGGAATCAAAATGGAGGTGGTGGAGCTGTTGAGTTCCATGGGTTGGATAAGTTTCAAAGGAACAATTCACCAATGTTCTGGGGAAGGTTCAACCCCAATGGTGCACAAAATTGGATTCAAGAACTTGAGAAGATCTTTTGAGCCATAACATGCACTAATGATTAAAAGGTGACTTTTTGCACCTTTGTGCTAGTTGAAGATGTCGAGCATTGGTGGGAGACAACCAACCAACGCATGGTAGCAGAGGCTAAAGAAATTACGTGGGACAGCTTCAAGGAAGTGTTGGAGAAGTATTTTTCTAAAGATATCTGCAACAAAAAGGAGATGGAGTTGTTGGAACTTAAGCAAGGGAGCATGACTATGGTTGAATACACAATCAAGTTTGAGGAGTTGGCAAGGTACTTTCCTCCCTACAACCATGAAGGTGGAAAGCACTCCAAGTGTGTGAAGTTTGTGAATGGCTTGCGTCCACGGCCATTAGATATCAAGAGATTAATGAGTTTCCCATACTAGTGAATAGGTTCAGAATTTATGATGAGGATAATCGAGCTAGGGCAAAACACTACAAGAGTGTGGGTCCTACGAAAGAGAAGTTTGACAACCAAAATCGTGGGAAGCCATATTCAGCCCCACCTAGTCAATATGGTAATTGTTTTATGAACTAAAAGTCTGTCAGGAGATAATCCAAAAGTGGTGGAGTGGGGGATCAATTCTTTCCACCCCACAAAGGTGTGCAAAGTGTGGGAAGCATGTGCATTTTGCTTATGAGTTTTTAGATAAGCAAGTGACTTGCTTCAACTATGGGAAGTAAGGGCATATTAGGAAGGATTTCCCTAATCCCAAAAGGGAGTAGAGCAGTGGTGGCCGAAGGAGTACTAGTGGCCAAAGTTCTCAAGGTAGCAGACCTAAGACTGCTAGAAGAGTCTTTGCTCTTAGTGGTGTTGAAGCCTTAGAGTTTAACAACTTGATCCAAGGTATGTGTCTCATAAAAGGAAATCTCTTAGTGGTATTGTTTGATTTTGGTGCAACTCATTCTTTCATATCACGTGCTTGTGTTGGACAATTAAAGTTGCCTATGTCTCCCTTGAGTTTTGAATTTATTGTTGATACACCTGCTAGTGATTCTATTATCACATCTAGTGTCTATTTGCAATGTCCATTGTTTGTTTCTGGTAAGGACTTCTTAGTGTATTTGATTTGTTTACCTCTTAATCAATAGGATGTTATTCTTGGTATAGACTGGTTATCTTCCAACCACGTCCTCTTGAATTGTTTTGTTAAAACTATTGTCTTTGGTGAGCCTATTGTGGGCAAGGATGCGAGATTCATAACTAGCAACCAAGTTGAAGCATCTTTGAAAGAGGGTGCCCAAGTATACATGATGATAGCTTCCTTGAAACTTGAGACCAATGTGATAGTTGAGAGTATGCCGATAGTGTAGGATTTTCTTGAAGTATTTCTTGGGGATGTTTATAGTTTACGCCCTGAGTGAGAGACTGAGTTCTCCATAGACCTAGCACATGGTGCAAGACTTATATCCATAGCACCTTATAGGATGTCTATTATAGAGTTGGTTGAGCTTAAGAAGGAATTAAAGGGGTTGCTAGAGAAATAGTTTTTGAGACCTAGTGTGTCACCATGGGGAGCACCTATATTGTTATTGAAGAAGAAGGATGAGAGTATGAGGTTATGTGTTGATTATCAACAACTAAACAAGGTGACGATTAAGAAAAAGTACCCTCTTCCTAGGATAGATGACCTTATTGACCAATTGGTAGGAGCTTGTGTGTTTAGTAAGATAGATTTGAGATTAGGTTACCATTAGATCTGCGTGAAGTCTGAGGATATTCCAAAGACTACTTTTAGGACCTGCTACGGTCACTATGAGTGTTTGGTTATGCCTTTTGGTGTGACCAATGCACTCGGTGTGTTCATGGACTACATGAATAGGATCTTTCACCCCTGCCTCGACACCTTTGTTGTGGTTTTCATAGATGACATCCTAGTATACTCTAAGACTAAGGCAGGGCATGTCGAGCATCTAAAGGTTGTGTTGCAAACCCTCAAGGACAAACAACTTTATGCTAAGTTGTCCAAGTGTGAGTTTTGGTTGGAGGAAGTGAGTTTCTTAGGACATGTCATATCTAGAGGAGGGATAGTTGTAGACCCATCTAAGGTAGAAGTTGTGTTAGCTTGGGAATCACCTAAGTCAATTTTTGAGATTAGGAGTTTTCTGGGTTTAACAAGGTACTACAGGAGGTTCATAGAGGGTTTCTCTAAGATATCTTAGCCTTTGACCTAATTGACCCGTAAAGGTCAAGATTTTGTGTGGAGTACCTAGTGCGAGGAGAGCTTTTGGGAGCTCAAGAGGAGGTTGACCATTGCACCTATCTTAGTTTTGCCTAACCCTAGTGAACCCTTTGTGGTGTATTGTGATGCATCCAAGATCAGTTTAGGAGGAGAGTTTATGTAGGGAGGTAAGGTGGTAGCTTATGCCTCTAGACAAATTAAGACTCATGAGAGGAATTACCCTACCCATGATCTGGAATTTGCTGCAGTAGTGTTTACACTAAGGCTATGGAGATATTACTTATATGGTTATAGGTTTGAGGTCTTTAGTGACCACAAGAGTCTTAAGTATCTGTTTGACCAAAAAGAGTTGAACATGAGGCAACAAAGATGGTTAGAATGCCTTAAGGACTATCATGTTGAGCTTAGTTATCATCCGGGCAAAGCCAATGTAGTAGTTGATGCCTTGAGCAAGAAATCATTACATGTGTCATCTTTCATGGTTAAAGAGTTGGACCTCTTAGAGTAGTTTAGAGATTTAAGCCTAGTGTGTGAAGTGACCCTTAGGAGTGTGAAGTCGGGTATGCTGAAAGTGACTAGTGGCTTGTTAGACGACATTAATTTTAGCAATTGCTATATTTGTTATGCTCTTATGTTTTTAGCTATCTTACTATGATTGGAGCAGTATTGTGCTGGTAGCCATCGGGTGACTGTTATTATGCTCTTATGGCCATGAACGTTGCTGCTGATTGGAAAGCATATAGCAAAGGACTATTGCATAAGTATAGATACTTAGACTGAATTTGGCTTGTATAAGCTTGATTTTGTTTAGGCTAAATTGGTTTATTAAACCATAGCATTTTGGGCTTGTATAGTATGTATGTATGTATGGCCAGATTATAGATTTGGTCAACCTATCTCAAGTTTTTGTTAGTTCTATATTAGGTTTTTGGCAATATGTCCCCCCAATTATACAAAACTATTCTTGTATCTTTTATTTTTCTTTTAATGCAATTCAGCTGGGGGAGAGTATCTTGTTAGGGTGTGCCAACCTAGTTGGGATACATTAACTTCCTATCTTCCCTTGGACTCCATTTCAGATATGTTAATAATATCATATACAAAAAAAGCGTTTATTAGTATATTCTTTTACAAAATATATAATAATTTTAACAATTTTTTGTTGAAATATTATTAACATAAATAGTAATAAAGTATATTGAAATTAATTTATTAAATATAAAAAAATTATAATGAAAAATTAAGTTAATTTTAATATATTTTATTTTATATATATATATATATATATATATTGTAATTAACATTATTATAAAAATTAATAAAAATGTATTCAAAATATTTTTTTAAAACAAATAATATCTGAATAAATTTTAATTAAGGTTTAATATTTTTTTATCTCTTGAAATGGAAGGCATGTGTCAAAGAGTTTAAGCCAGGGTTTTAAAAATCGAACTAGTGATCGAATCAGTTGAGGCATTGGGTCAATGGTTGAACCAGTGGGTCACTGGTTGAACCGCATGACCCGGTCCTTACTAAAAAAATTTAAAGATTTCATACCTTATCTTAAAAAAAATTAAAAAGAATACATCACAAATTAATATTATTCCACAAATTCATTCTTTAAATTTAAATTCATTGATATAATAAAATTTAAATAAAAAAATTATATAAAAATTATTCATAAAACCAAAACAAAAACTAGAAATTTTGAAATAACTCACTCTGTCTCTTCTTCTTCTACTTCTTCGTAACTCCATTCCACAAAACAAAACCCCAAAAATTTGAAATAACCCCACTCTCTCTCTCTCTTCTTTTTCTTTTGGTAACCCCACTCCACTCTCTCTCTCTCTTATTTTTCTTCTCATAACCTCACCCCACTCTTTCTCTTTCTCTCTACTCTCTCTCTTTCTCTTCTTCTCCACACCAACCTATCATCTCTTCTTCTTCTCTAGACCAACCTAGCGCTAAGATCTAAACCACCGAACAAGTTCATTCCTTCTTCTCCTTTTCTCTTAACTCTTTTCCACACCATTTCTCATTTCGGCATTTCGCCGTGCTGTCAGAGAACGACCACACCTCCTCCAATGGCTCGCACTTCGTCCACCACAAACCCTCCATCTCCATCTCGCTCTACTCATCGTCCTCTTCCTCTGTGCACAATTTTTTTTTTAAAGTGACTCAGACCAAGTTAGTGGTTTAACCGTAAACCCAGTTGGATCACACCGGGTTAAACCGCTTCAACTACATGACTGATCCAACACTAGAACCAACCCAGACCGACCAACAGGTCTTGGTCCAATCAGTCTGACCAGCCCAGTCGATCCGATTTTTAAAACACTGGTTTAAGCAACTCACACCCTATTCAACTAACTAAGGTAAACCCCTTAGTAATTCATGTTTTCTATACAAAATTTAACTTGATAATATAAATATTTTATACCAAAATATTTATTTATGAAATACTTTAAAATTATTTTATTTTTTAGTAAAAATAATTAATCAAATTTCAACTTAGTAATATTATTTTTAAACTAACTCAATTCATGATATAATTGATGAAGTAATTACAAACTATTTTGTAATAAAATATATTTAATAAATTAATGTCAATATGTTTATTACATATTTATGTAAAACAATTTCATTTATTATATAAATATTAATATACAAAATTTTCATATATAAAGTTATTAAACATGGAATCAAATTATTATTTTATAGTAAATATACCAACTAATTAGATATAAATTAATGATTGGATTAAAAATTTAACTTTAAATTATAATTATTGTTTAAAAAAATATTCATATATAAAATTACTTGAAATTATTTTATAGAATTTATTAGTTAGAATGATTTTCTAGAATTTTAAAGTAAAAAAAATGGTTTAACAAAAAAAAATGTAAAAAGAATAAAAATGAAAAATGAAAAGTAGATAGAAAAAAATAGGAAAAGAAAAATAAAAGAAAGGAAAAGTGTAAAAGAAAAAAGAAAAAAAACTAAAACTTAAAAGAGAAAAAAAAAAGAAAAAAAAAAAGAGAAAAAAAGAAACATAAATATAAAAATCGGAGAGTGAAAGAAAGAATTTGGTGGAAAAGAAGAAGAAGAAAAAAGATAAAGTATGGAGAGAAATAATTATAAATAGATCTTTTGGATTAAGTTACAAATATTAATTAAATCCTTGATCAAATAATGATGTAACATGACAATACACATGCCGCAATCCTATTGGTTGCTAAACAACATGTTTTAAAACATGTTGTGCTTAACATGTACACAAGGAAAAATCATCTTAAAAAATTATATTAGAATATTCTATTGTAATATTCTCTTGTTATTTTTTTGTTACACTTTCTTTTACGCTTTGTGTCTATCTCTTGTACTTATAAATAGGTCACACCTATTGGGAAATAACATACTTCTCATTACTCTGAATACTTGGATTCCTTCCCCTTCTATTCTCTCGCTCTTACTTTATATTTAACATGTTATCTACACAAGTGCACGAGTCTCTTTCCTCCATTTAGCAAAGCCCTTGTGGAGAATTTTATTAGAAGTTGTATCTTCCTCTTAATGAGTCAACAATCATTCCTCTTAGTGATTCAACAATCTAGGTAAGACTCTCATTGTTTTCTGTGAATCATATTATTTAATATATAATGAGTACATTCCATATATGTTTTTTTATTTACATGTAATATGTCCCGAAGACACCATCAAATAAAGAAACTATTATAAAAGATCTTGAAACCTTGTCAAAGAAGAAATTTGATTTTCTTTCTTCTCTTTTTCCCCTAAAGTGAGAAAATAAAATAAATGTGTCCTGAAGACATCTTCAACTAAAGAAATTATCATGAAAGATCCTGGAGATCTTGTCAAAGAAGAAGAAATTTGATTTTCTTTCTTCTCTTTTTCTCCACTGAAGTGAGAAAATAAAACAAAGTGAAAATAGAAAGATAATTTTCATATGAAATATTCTCAATACCTTATGAAAGAAAAAAATTTAAAAGAATTTTATTTTCTCACCAAAAGTGGGAAAAGAATACAAAAAGTAAAAAGTAAAAGTTTTTGTTTTCTCTTTTCTCACCAGAAGTGGGAAAAGAATACAAAGAGTAAAAAGTTTTTGTTTCCTCTTTTCTCACTAGAAGTGCGACAAGAATAATTTATCATTCTTGAAAAATATGAAAATATTAGTTATTTTCCACTAGAAGTGAGAAAATAATATAAAAGTGAAAAAAAAAGATAGTTTTCTTCACCAGAAGTGGAAGAGAAGTGCACAATGTAGCACTAGCTTATGACTCAAGCAGGGGCATTAAGGTGATGGAAATAGCACTAAATGCAATATGTGTGCGCAGGGGCCTCCACATTTGTGGCCGAGAGAACCCTAGAAGTGCACATAGCTTGTGAAGAATAATTTTATCTATTTATTATTATAATTTTAATATGCCGATTCAATCATATACCTAGATTAATGATGATTATTGTGAACCTACATTTTCTTTTTATATATTATAAGGATTTTATATATTAGTATGCCCCCAATCAATTTAAACTTACGAGGTATATTATAAGAATTTTATATTAGTATGTCCATTACGATACATTCATATCCATTTTTTTTTGGGATAGTATACAATTATTTTGTACGATTGTCATTATGGTGAATAGTGTATGAATATTTTGTACATTTTTTATTTACACTATAATTATTTTAAATTATTATTAGTAATATGCTCCTAAAGCAGCAACATACTATGAAGTAATTTCTTGTCACATTGGGCAAAATAATGAGCTTATAATGTTAAAACCAAGACATTGGATGATGTCTAACCCCTAATCTTTTGATGGATTTTGATGATAAAAAAATGTAATAATATTTAATCAACTAATGGTTTAAAATTGAATAATTTTAGGAACTAAAAGATCATCATAGACTATTGGTAAAATCTCTTCAATCTTACTCTATGTTATTGTATGTATGAAAATAATTTTATAATAAATCAGGCATCCAAAGTGCTTCTAATCACATAACGTTATCTCAAACCAAACTATGGGATAGTCTAAGGATAAACTACGTGAAGTCTTGGAACAGACCATGCAAAAGTCTTGGACCAGACCATACAAAAGTCTTGAATCAGACTATGTGAGAGTCAGACCAGACTAGACTAGTATCTTGGAATAGACTATAAGTAGTCTAATGACCAGACCATGCAAAAGTTTTTGACCAAACTATGCGAGAGTTAGACCAGACTATGCTAGTATCTTGGAACAGACTATGAGTAGTTTGATGGTCAACAGACAACGCGCTTAATTATTATAACTTGACTTTATGAACGTTATGTCTAAAAACAAAAAGAGAGGTAGATCTTATTAGAATCAACCGGTTAAATCAAGAGGGGGTGAATTGATATTTAAAAAAATTTGGTTCCTTTTTCAAAGATAAAAAGTTTTCACGCTATCTCTTAAAGTTTTTCACAAATAAGTTGTTGATAAAATAACAATGTAGAAACTTAATGAAAAACAATCTTGTTAGAATAATTTAATCAATTAATAAAATACAAGACAGTAATAAAGAGATGAAGGAAGAGAGAATTTGGCCCAATGGTTTATACTGGTTCGACCACAAACCGGTCTACATCCAGTTCTTCCTCATACCAAGGAGTTTCACTATGATCTGAGTTACAAACACCTTGCACATGTAAATCACAACAACACTTGTTCACAACCCAAACAAGCACCTAAGCAAGAGTGTGAAACACTGTCACCACTCAAGCACTACCTCTAGGAAACCCCATCCTAGAAAAAAAACAAGTGTTTAGGAAGCCCTATCCTCAAACACTCAGCACTTAGGAAACCCTATCTTCAAACACTCAACACTTAGGAAACCCTATCCTATAGTGCCACCTCTAGGAAAACTTATCCTAGAGAACAAGTGTTTAGGAAACTCTTTCCTGACACACTCCAACATTTAGGAAAATCTATCATGTAGTGCCAAACACCTGAACCAAAGAAGAAAAGAAATTGAAGAACAAAAACACCTAGAATGTGCAAATTTAGTTGGTATAAAGATCAAACTGAAAGCACCAAACTATACAAGTATAGCTGGAAAAAGCTCAAAGCAAAGGCACCTAAATGTGCATATATAGATGAGGAAAAGCTTTTTCCATAAAGAGATTTAGTTGTATATGAAGCACAATAGAATTCAACTCTGAATGATATAGCTATAAGGAAAGAAATGAATTCTTTGCATTTGAGTTGATGCATAATGTAGATCCAAGAGATTCTCTTTATAGTGTTTATGAGATCTTATCTTAAAAAACAAATATAAGATTTGGATATGAAAAGGAATAAGTGTATGAGATAAGATTTGAGGGATAATAGTAAAAAAATCAAATATATTATCTGGATTTGAGAGATAAAGATTAGGTTAGAAAGATAGAAAAAATGAAATACACAAGAACACATTAGAACCTCGAGGGGGTTGAATAGTAGGTTAATAAAACTTTTCGCAACAAATATAAGTTCAAATGTTGCCTTTATAAGGTTTTAAAACAAGCTAATATATCTTTTCAAGACAATGCTTTTAAAACCTTTTTCAAGATGTATAGAATGAAAGATGAATAAATGTAAGCACAAGATAACAAAGGTAAAATGCTTGTTTTAATACTAGTTCACTCAACCGAGCTACGTCCAGTTCTCCTTTAACAACTGTTAAAGGGTTCTACAATAATCAACTGATTACAAACAAGTATTTTACACTGCCACTTCTAGTTACAAGTATTTTAAATCACTACTGGTTACAAGTATGAATCTCCCTTTGAGATTATACTACCCAAGTATTCTTTGATCACTGAATCACTCTTGGCTTTTTATTCAAATATGAATAAGATTCAAGTAACTCTCAAAGAGAGGATATGAATAAGTGTTTGAATCTCTGTGAGCTTTGTAGAAGATGAAGTTTCTTTTCTCTTAGCTCTCTTTTCTCATTAGGGTATCAAGCTTTTCTCGAAGTGTGCTTTCTTTACTTTTTTTTTTTTTTCACTAGCTCATTTTTCCTTAGATATTTTCATTAGTCTTCTTGTTACATGGAAGCATCTATTTATAACAAAGCTTCATGAATTTGAATGTTGGAGAAGAATGATTTGTTGTCTCACAGTTGAGTGTTGAAGTTGCTTTAGCTTGAGCTTGATCAGATAGGAACAGGTCCTATCTTGTCACAACTCTACTTTTAGTTGTAGGTGTGCTTCTTGAAACTGATTAACCTTTTTAGTTGTACCTACTAGACTTCACATTTCACGAGACATACAAACAAACATACGAGGTATATTTGAAAAGTGTTTAGTAAAGATCTACCTCTCTTTCTATTTGTAGACACAATGTTTATAAAGTCAAGTTATAATAATTAAGCACGTTGTCTATAGAGCATTGAACTACTCATGGTCTGGTCCAACTAAGACATAGTCTGGTCTAACTGTGCATGGTCTGGTCCAACTATAACATAGTCTAGTTCGAGACTTTGTATAGCTTGTTCCAAGACTACTGCATGATCTGGTTTGAGACTTGTATCGTTTGGTCCAAGACTTCATAGTCTGTTCCAAGACTTCGTTTGTTTGATTAAAAGCACTTTGAATGCTTGGTTTGTTATGAAAAAGCTTTCAGATGTTCAATACAATGGAGTGACATAGAAGAGATTATATCATTGTTTGTGATGAGTTTGATTCCCTGAAATTACTCAATTTCAAACCATTCGTTGATAAAATATTATTACATTTGTTATCATCAAAATCAATCAAAAGATTAGGGGCAAGACATAATCCAATGTCTTGGTTCTAATAAAAAAAGATTTGACAAATATCTGATTTGGAAATATTTCAGAATGACCGTTATACTAGATGTAATCAATTGGCACAAGATGTAATCAATTATCCCATGTATTAGAAGATGATTTTTGTTTGTTGTCATCAATTGTAATTGATTGCAGCATTATGATAGTCGATTACAATTGAAACATAACCAATTCTAAGAATAAGAAATTGCATTGTAATCGATTGCAATTTCTTTTAATCAATTAACCGATGGCAAAGACAATTCTAAATTGGATTTGGCCTTCTGGTAATCGATTCCAAGATAATGTAATCGATTGCAAAGCTCGAAATATGTTTTCTAAGGGGAATGTATTGGATTAGGATTATTTGGGATTTTAAAAGACTTTTTTTGTGTGTGAAAATGTCTTGGGGTATTCAATCAAGATTGTTAAATGATAAAAAAAAAAAAATGATGATATTCAATCAAGATTATCAAGATTTTAAAAAAAATCATCTAGTATTCAAATTCATAAAGATTTTGAAGGATTGTCTTCTTGATTGGATTTTGATGGATTTTATGGACTTTTTAGTTGATTATATAAATACCAAACCCATCAAACAATCACATCCAACATTGAGAGACTTTTCTTTCTCATCAAGACTTTTTTTATTTCATTTTCTCTCTTTTGGTGACGGTGGCATAATCTCCTATCCAATCTCTCACGTTTTTCTACTTCAAGATGAGACTTTTCATACGATCATAATAGTGATACGTTCATACCCCCAAATCACTACGAATCAGTTTATCAGCCTACATCACCTGGCCAATCACTACAAGAAAACTTAGTTTTAGAGACCAAATTATCAATCTCTAAACTTATAAAAATAGTCAATAATTTAATTAGAGACTAATTTTGAATCTAATTTTAGTAAGTAGCTAAAATCTTAGTAGCTAATTTTGGAGACTAGTTTAAAAACTATTTCAGAAATTAAATCAATGACCAATTATGTAGAAATCAAATCAATGACCAATTGTGTAGAAATCAAATTAGTGACCAATAATGTAGAATCCAAAACAGTGACCAAGTTTGTACAAACTGAATAGTTGGTCTCTAAATACTGAATATATTATTTCAATTTTTTCCTTATATTTGTATGCACCTACCTAATTTTTCAGATTAAAAAGTACTGGATAATATTAAATAAGTTAAATGCTAAAATCAATTTAGAGGATTCTATTTCTAAATTCTATAATCATTCAAACATAATAATATCTCTAATACATATACAAGGTATTGTTATCAACACAAACTAATTGTTATGTGAATTCTGTAAAGCATTTTCATACATCTCTTCATACATAAGAATATTCCCACCCTTACATGAAACACAAATGCTATAAGAAACACCTTTGCTGCAATAAACTAGCCTAAGCCATATTTTGACAAGTAGCCGCCATGCCTGTAAAAATGGCAATGTCATTGTCAGCCGAGAATAAACATATATCTTAAATCTAATATCTAGTAACAATGGCAAGTAAAAAACTAAAACCAAAAATTGAAAACTAGTCAATTATAATTTTATAACCAATGATACCTTTAAATTTTCATTTCTTGTTGGCTTTGTTTGTTCCTTAATATAACCATTGCCATCAAATACCTCATTATGAGCCAACATAGTAGCATCTGAAACAAGTGTAAAATTGCAGCTATAATTATGGAAGTCATACCAGACTACCTTATACAAAAAATATTATTGATACTATTCACTATAGAAGCCTTTTGAATGTTGTGTATAAGATTGCCAATATTTATCCTTGGCCATAAAGCAACCATCTATTGTTGCTAATTTTTATTTATTTATTTATATATATAAAAAAAAACTACAAATCCTTTTCCTCCATTATTCAGCAAATCTTTTTTGTTCTTTGTTTTTCTTAATGAACTTATATTTATCCTTATTTCCAATAAAACTAAGATTTTGATTATAAATTTTCCAAAATTAAACTTCTAATTGGCTGCAAATAAGAGATGAACTTCAATAATCAAAGTTAAGGATGTATTCTCACGTGAATATCCCAAGCTTGGTCCTTGTTGTATACAAGGGTTGCACGTGAACTTCTAATTGGCTTCCTTGAATTAGACAAAATCAATAAATTAGCTTCCATATATTAAATGAGAAAAAAATAAGTCAAAAACTTACAAAAGCATGTGATTTGATTTTCTCTCAAAAGACCCCACCAAGATTTTCATCTTTTTCATGTCCCGAGTCATTCCTCCTTCTCTATTAGCTGTATTTAGAACACACTGATTAATTAAAATACTAATTAATTAAGTACTTCTAAAGATGAAAATAAACAATATTATTTAACCTGAATGAACATTTTCTTACATTTTAAAATCATAAAGCCCTTTTTTTAAATTGGCCAAATCAAAACATAGGACATATAGGTATTTGCTCTTTTTAAAATTGCACCTCTGTTTGGAACAGTTCCATTCTCAGAACACTTCATCAATAGGTATCTGCTCCTGCAAGGCAAATTAACCAGATTGCATTGCATGTAATAACATACATAAATCTGACAACACACATGATGTTGATTCCCAATGCACAAGCCAGTCTAGGAGATTCCACGACTTGACTATTTTGATTAAAAAACAGCACATAACTCATGGTTTTACTTGTTAATAAATAACACACATTGATTATTCTTAATATGGTAATAACAACAAGAAGAATGCTTGTAAGTGTATATATACCTCCAGGTAAGAGAGTAGCGACGCAGAGCAATCTTCCTAAATTAGACTTGTACCAAAATATAATCCAAGTCACCATACCCTTTACAAATTAGTCATAAGTTGAATTATGTTTACAAAATTATTTAAGAACATGAAGAAGGAACACCAGCAGTGTATGAAGATGCTTCAATCAAATTATTAACTCAAGGAGGAGCACTTGCATTGGCAGAGGATTTTCAAATATACTCAAGTCTTGACTAAAAAGATTAGAGAGGGGGCATTAGACAAGTCACATTCTTACTTTACTCCTAGAAGCATAACAAGAACATTAATCAATTACGTACACAGGTATGATATCTAAGTTATCAACTCACAGGCATTTGCACAAACACCTTATGGGAAGTTAAAAATATATAAAAAAAAGTGTGAATAACAGATTCGAAAGTAAGATTCACCTTCATTCCCACACCATTTACATGAGGTACATACGAATCATGATTTTTTTTAAGAAATCATATTATTAAACTAATCTAGGTCATTAAAAGCACTTCTTAATCCTTTTGTTCTTTACAAGAAATTAGTCAACACCAAAACAGGTCAATAAACGATTCAATCCAAAAAGAAGAAACGAATCAAAAGTGAAAATCAATAACACTAGAATGGGAAGAAGAATGTCAAATATTGAATTACGAAAGTTGTACCAGTAGATTTGGATATGACATTGTTCGTGAAGTTTGAAGGCACAACAGTTTGAAGTTTGACGCGTTAGAGGAAAAGAGGTGATGGGTACATGTAGTAGGAAAAGAGAAACAAAACAAATTGTGGGGGTTGTGTTCGGTGGCCATGATAGATTCTGGTGGAAATTGGAAATGGGATTTGGGAAAGTTGACGTGAGGAATGGGATTCGGCGCAGTTAGATACATCATGTAGTAAAAAAAAGAAAATTAAAGTTTATTAGTTTATTATATTAAAAGTTTTAGTTTATAACAATAGTATAATATAATATATAAATTCTTTTAAACTGTTGCAGACAAATATAAAGATATCTCTATTCATTAGGCATTATCAACTTTTTTTTAATTTTATTATATAATTACATTATATAATTATATAATATAATATAATAAATAAATATTTCTAAAATATAATAAAATAATATAATTATTATATATTAATAATTAATAATCACTGAAAAAATCAGCTTTTGATGTATTTCAATATGAGACAAAAACATTAGTCTCTAAATTAAGTTCTTAGAGACTTAAAAGTTAGTCTCTAATTATGATTTATTATAGACCAAAAATTTGGTGACTAATTAAACAAGTTATTATTTTAAAATAATTACCAACCAAAAACTTAGTCTCTAATTACATTTAATTTTTTTAATAACCACAAAGACTAATTTAGACACCAACTACTTTCAGTCTCTTAAATGGTGACTGAATTAATCTCTATAACGATCGAATATCTTTGGTCTCTAAATTAGTTTGTAATCAATGAATTTCTTGTAGTGAATGTAGTACACCATCCCATTTTCCTTTAGGTTCAGAAATTCTTATAAAAAAAAAGTCGTCATAAGAGAAGTAGATTTGAGCATAAAAGAAGTTTTAACTTAGCTGGGGCAAATAATCAAGCCAAAGTTTTAAAAGACCTTTCCAGTAGCATGGAAACTATTGCAGTCAATTTTGAAAAGATACACAACTTAATAGAGAAGAGAGAAAGCAATGTTTGGGATGCTACAAAAGAAATCCCAAATCTAGATGACATAATTCGTTACATGACGAGCGATTTGCTTAATATTAAAGCAAAGAAGGACTTGTTCGTTCAAATGTCACCGGAAGAACGTTTATCTTGAATATTCTTCAAGTTAGATAAATGATTAATGTTTTGATCATCTCTTAATAAAAAATTCATAGAGTCATTTCAAATCTTAGAAATCTGTGAAGTCCTTTTGAATCTTATGTTATAAATTCATTGAAATCCAAACTACAAAATCCTAATCACAAAAGTCTTATAAAAAAATCTTAAAAGTTTTTACATTCCTACAAAGTTTTTAAAATCCACAAAAAAAAATTTATGCCAAAATAGTCTTTTAAAATTCTAATCCAATATACCTCCCTAAGTTTACAAATCACTCTTTGTTAGAATCAAGACATTTGATGATGTTTGACCCCTAATACCTTGATACGTTTTGATGATAACAAATGTGATAATACTTTAATCAACTAATGATTTCAAATTAAGTGATTTCAAGAAATAAAGTAAGAATAGACAATGGTATAATCACTCTAACTCTCACTTTTGTCTTAACTATCTGATAACTGATGATGATTAAGTCACACACTATAAATGCTTGAAATCAGACTAAAATAAAATTCTCAAAAAGACCATGAATATCTTGGAAGGACTGATGCAAGTCTAAGACACAGACCATACAACAGTCTCGGACAAACCATGTGAAGTCTAAGACCAGACTATGCATATGTACTGGATTAGACCATGTATGGAACACGATCAGACAACACATTGCTAAGCCAAACGGTGTCTGATGCTAAGTTAGACGATGTCTGATGCTAAACCAGACGATGTCTGATGCTAAGCTAGACGATGTCTAAGGCTAGGACAGACCATGTTCTTCATTCTAGACCATAGTAAGTCATACCAGATGATGGACTATTTTGGCAAGCGTACCAAATATCGCACAAGTAGTTTAAAAGGGAAGATCCCAGTATCGAATCCATAGGGAATTGTCCGTATTTGACTATTAGCAAAGTAATCAATTCCTAAACACTAGTTTGGTTTTTAAAGTTGGTTGTTCGTGAAACATAAATAATAACAGAAATTAAACTAAACACTACAGTTAACACTAACGATAAACAATAAAAACGACAATGTTGATTCAGGACTATGATCGAACAGTTGGCGTGCTTGAGTTTTAGAATGGAATAATGGATATGTTGAGGATTTGGTTCAACCGGTTTACTTCCCATGTAAACATATAAGATATATTCTCCATTCACATTAATAGTTCAGATTAACTTTGATCTAAAAGTGCTCAAAATGTGATCTCTCATCAAATCAAGCCTAAACTGCTCAACCTCACTTTCGATGTCTCAGTAAGTTCAGTTGAGTGGTTTGATGAAGCTTAGAGATCTTTGCGAAGCTAATGGAGTCTATCCTATGTCTAGAAATACACTCCGTTAGAGTTCAAACTCGGTTCCAAGTTCAACAAAGATCTGTCAATGGCGGGTAAACTCTAAAACATGCATATATAACTGATCCAATCATATAACAAGAATAAAGATAGAGAAATGAACATTAAACTGAATATTTCAATGAATAGATATGAAGAAAAGTGTTTACATGGTTAGCACCTAGTTCTAAGTCCTCAACACTAATAGATTAGCCTCTCATTGTCATGAGAAGCTTTGAAAAGGTTACAAAAATGGAGGAAAGAGAACAGAGGAAACAGGGGAAAACAGAGGAAGCAACTCAACAAAAATCAACCAAGTCTGAATGCTTCAAAATTATTACAAGTGCAGCTTATATAGTCGAAGTCTCGCTTAGCGCAACCTTCCGCTAAGCACAGGACACTACATAATGCATCTCAGAACAGGTGTTCCGCTAAGTGCAATCTTCTGCTAAGCGCATATTTAGTTCGAAAGCAACTTCCGCTAAGCGTGATGTCCCACTAAGCGAGTCTTCAGTTCGAATGAAAGTTTCGCTTAGCGTAATATGGCGCTCAGCGCGTCATAGGCCGCCTAGCTCGCGTAGCTTGATGTTGCGCTGAGCGAGTGAAGCGCTGAGCGAGATGTGTCGCTTAGCGAGACCTGTCTTCTTCTTGCATTCTCCCTTTACGTTTGTTGAATCTAGGCCTGTACACATAAATTAGAGTATATTTCTCACAAAATAACTTCTTAGGGTTAGAATTATCAAACTATACAAATCTATATTAAATGATTTCAAACTAAGCTAAAAATCCTGAGAACATTGGATAATCACTACAAAATATAATGCAATATTTACGTATATAAAGCGATTATCACTAGACTATGTCTATTAAGCCAGGCGCTTTTTGTGCACAAACAGACCATAGTAAGTCAGACCAGACTATGTTTGACGCTATCTGTGCAGGAACAAAATGAAGTCTGTCATATGTGCTGAGGAATACATACTTTATAATTAATTCTTTACTCAAATAAAAGCATTGTTGTAACAGAAAGAAAGGGAGACTCTCTTTGACATTACTTTCTTTGATTCCTTGTATTGCTTGTATGTCTCGAATTATGTGAAGTGTGTAGGTACAGCTAAAGGACAAATTAGTATCGAGATGCACGGCTTATGCTAAAAGCTAAGTGTGACAGAGACAGAAACCTACTCCTATCACATCAAGAACAGTCAAATCTACTTCAACACTCTACTGTGTGTGACAACGGAAAGAAGTCTTCTCCAACGTTCAAATTCATGAAGCTTACTATATAAGGATGCCTTCATGCAACGAGAAAAAGAATGAACTAGAACGGAATAATTCAAATCAATCTAGACAACAGAAAAAGCCTTGAACACGAGCTGAGAGAAAAAGAGAACACCATCTTCTACAAGCTCATAAAGATTCAACATTTGCTTATATTCTCTCTTTGAGAGTTATCTGAATCTTATACATAATTGTATAGAAAGCTAGGAGTGGCTTAGTGATAAAAGAATACTTGGGAAGTATAATCTCAGGAGGAGATTCATACTTGTAACTAGGAGTGGTTTAGAATACTTGTAGCCAGTAGTGGCATAGAGAATACTTGTAGCCAAAAGTAGTAGTGAAGAATACTTGTTTTGTAATTAGTTGAGTATAGTGGAACCATTTAATAGTTGTTAAAGGAGAATTGGACGTAGCTCAGGTTGAGTGAATCAGTATAAAAACAAGCTCTCATTTGCTGTCTTGTGATTACTTATTCACCTTACTTGCTGTGCTCTTTTGAAAAGATTTCTCAAATTTTGCTTTACATGGATATATTTGTTGGTTTGAACTTACATATATCCAAGAAAGCAATTTGTGAACTAATAGTGTTTAAAATAGTTTTTTTAACACACTATTCAACCCCCCCTTTCTAGTGTGTTCTTGTGTATTTCACTCTTGATGCTAGAATAGAAGTTTTGAAAAGGTTTTGCAAGCATCCTAGCAAATATATCTAACTTTGTCTAAAACACACAATACAAAGTCATCATCCATACATGTTATGGCTTGAAAGAAAATAGACTAAGACTAAGTAAAAAGGAAAAGACTTACCTTGTGTTTGGATTTCAACTGAGTAATGTAATTTTTGAAGGTATTTTAATTGCTACAGAATGAAATTTCTCATTTGGATGTTCAAATGAAGAATTTGAAAATTTCTCGAGTATTTCAATACTTTGTTAAATTTAAAAGCAGGAATTTAAAATTCCACTAAAATAGGTAGAATTTTAGAAATTCCTCATTTGTCAACTGAAGAGAAATGCATACTAATCTATCATCTGTCACCTATTTTTTGTAGACAAACCTTCCTCGTCAAAACCTTGGCCTGCCATCGATCATTATTGAACTCTCCTCCATGGAATCTGAATCACCGACGGAAAGAATTGAACCAAACCACCGACAAAGAGAAAAGATTATTGCAAACACCACCGCTGGCTAGGAATCACCACGGAGGAGGAATTGGCTCACGACATTGAAATGCAGCATCCAAACACACTATTAAGGTATGAAAATACCAAAAATCTAGATGAAGGCTTCAATCTTCATATCTTACTAAAACGCTAAAGCAGAGAATACTTATCAACTTCAAGAAGCACACCTATGAAAAGCTAAAGCAGAGTTGTGATAAGACAGGAGCCCGCTCTCCTCTAGTCAAGTTCAAGCTAAAGCAACTTCAACATGCAACTATGAGACTACAGATCAAATCTTCATCAACGTTCAAATCCATGAAGCTCTTATATAAATAGATACTTCCATGTAAGAAGGAAAAAAAGACGAAATACTAACGAAAAACGAACAAGTGAACAAGAGTCAAAAAGAAAAGAAAGCACACTACAAGAAAGCTTACGAACCCTAAGTGAGAAAGAGAGCTAAGAGAAAAGAAACAATATCTTCTACAACTCACAGAGATTCACTCATTTACTTATCCGCTCATTGAGATTTATCTGAATCTTATTCATCATTTGAATAGAAAGTCAGGAGTGGCTCAGTGATCAAACAATACTTGGGTAGTATAATCTTAAGGGGAGATTTATACTTAGAACCAGAAGTGGTTTAGAATACTTGTAGCTAGTAGTGATATAGAGAATACTTGTAGCCAGAAGTTGCAATTTAGAATACTTGTTTGTAATCAGTTGATTATAGTGGAACGATTTAACAATTGTTAAAGGAGAACTGGACATAGCTCAAGGTTGAGTGAATCAGTATAAAAACAAGCATTCTATTCTTATCTTTTGCTTATAAATATTCATCTTGCACTCTATGCATTTTGAGAATGTTTTCAAAAAGCTTTGTCTAGAACAGATATACTAGATTGTTTTAAAACCTTCGTATATCTCTTCAGGCAACCTTATAACTAATATTTGTTGCAAAAAGATTTATACTTTATCTAACCCACTATTCAATCCCCCACTTCTAGTGTGTTCTTGTGTATTTCATATAATGAAAAATCATGAGTCTCGCTCAATTGGTTTTGCTCCATTCCCAAAAATGAATAGGATAACTTATGATTATTATAATTCTAGACAAACTTGTGGTCGTGGTCATGACCCACCAGAAGTGATAAATATATGAACAATACATGATATCGTTGTGGTGACAAAGATCATTGGTTATGTACCTGTCGTACACCAAAACACTCCCATATATTTTTTTGTTTAAAATATGATTGAAAGAATTTTTTTGGTAATGAAGTAAACTTTTACACTTCAACCAAAACACTCCCAGAAGTGAGTGCATGACTAAAATATCTAATTATTTTGCCTATAGACAATCTCATGGTCAAAGTCATGCTCATGAAAATGGTTTTAAGAATACTTTTTTTCACGAGAAGTGGAAAAGTAATGTATGCCCATGAGAAATGGAAAAGTCATGTGAAAATTTGATTACCTAATTGGTAATGTGAGTGTCAAGAAATAACTTTTCTCATAATATATACCTGAGTTTATAACAAATAAAATGTTTTAAAGCAAATTACAGCAACACCCTTTAAGGTTTGTTTCAATTACACATGCACCCCCTCCTTTTTTTACCCCTACACAAAACCCCCTAGTTTTTGATATCTCATTACACTTGCACCCCCTCCACTGCAAACAGAATTAACTCTGTTAACTTTTTATGTCATGTGACCAGCACATACTTTTATAATTTTTTTTCTCAAAGATGTCCTTATCTTCTTTTTTTAAACATAGGGATGCGTGTGTAATGTATTAAAAAGTTCAAGGGTACATGTGCAATGCGTTTAAACATTAAGGGGTTCATGTGTGATACGTTTAAAATTTAAGGGGAATATGTGTGATGAGTTTAAAAGGTCAAGGGATACATGAGTGATGAGTTTAAAAGGTTTGGGGATCTATGTGTTAGAATGTTAAAAACATTATTTCCACCAAATGGGTCGTCGTTGCCACGGACAGGGTCGTCGTTGAGTTGGAAGTGACCATGAACAGGGTCATTGAGCACGAAACAAAGAACACATACAAGAAAATATCTCTCCTTTGAAAGAATAGTAGCATGAAATAAAGGAAGAGAAACAGTTCTCTCCCATTTGGAAGAATAGTAGCATGAAATAGAAGAAGAAGAACAGTTCTCTCCCCTTTGAAAGAAAAGTAGCCTAAAGAGGAAGAGGAATAGTTCTCTCCCCTTTAGAAGAATAGAGCACGAAACAAAGGAAGAGGAATGTTCTCTATTTGGGTCACTTAAGCATAAGGATAATTATGGTATTTTAAATAAATCAATTAAATATAAATTCATTTAAAAAACTAACAGCAACTTAACACCGTTAAAGCAAGGGGTGTCAAAGTAATGGTAAAAAAAGGAGGGGATGCATGTGTAATTGAAGCAAATCTTAGGGGGGGTTACTGTAATTTGCTCAATGTTTAACTCAAGCTAATATATTATTACCTAGAGGAATAAAGTTGTACACTACAAATGCATTTTACTCAAGCTAAGTACAATGGAAATACATATTATCGTAAACCTGAAGTTTACGAATTAAAATAAATTTGTTGTTTGACAAAATGACATGTTATGATTTGTACTGCGTGAATATTAGTAGAATGAAAAAGCATAATGTTGTAAACCAGAAGTTTACAAATCAAAATAAATTGATTGTTTGGCATGACCGGTTGAGCCATCCCATGTTTATTATAATGCGAAAAGTAATTAAAAAAATACATGTGAACACTTATTGAAGAGCCAGAAGCTCTTCAGTTCAATGATTTCTCATGTACTACTTGTTCCCAAGAAAGTTAGAAATTGAGGATAAATTTCTAATATTTTTAGAATGGATATATAGTAATATTTGTGAACAATAACCAATCATGTGGATCATTTAAGTATCTTATAGTTTAAATTGATGCATCAATCACATGATCACATGTTAGTTTGTTCTCAACTTGCAACCAGAAGTTTGCGAGTTTGTTAGCTTAGTTTATTTAACTAGGAGCATATTTTCTTGATTAACCGATTAAGAAAATTCATCTTGATAATGTTGGTAGTTTATATCTCATGTTGTTAATGGGTATTGTATGACTATTAGAATTTATGTTGAACATCCTACAAAATATGTTCATGTTCATACACAAAATGGACTTGTTGACACGTACATGAGATTAAAACTTTCAATGTCTTATTTGGGATATGCAATGTTGCAATATTGATTCACAGTTCACCAACAAGTTAATTAATTAATTCTCCCCTCTTGAAATTTCTTTTTAATTAGCAAACTTATATTTCAATCTAATATTTCTTATATGTGTTGTATATGTCCAAATATGAGTCCAATTGTTCAATCATAACACACTAAGATGACTTCTCAGAAGAAGTTAGAAATATATGTTGGGTATGAATCTCCATATGTAATATGTTGAAATCATCAACAATAGATTTATTTACGACTCAATTCATCGATTGTTATTTTGAATATATTTTCCCCAACATGAGGAGGAGATAGTAAGCAGTTGGAAAAAGGAGATTAATTGTAATGAATTATCATTATCTTGATCCTCGTACTAAACAAATTGAACTAGAAGTTCAAAAGATAATTCGTTTACAAAGTTTAGTCAAAAAGTGACTAAATCATATGTATCAACTGCTAATGCTCCAATAAAAAAAAATTGATATCCTTGTTGGACAATAATGCAAAACGAGTCTTACACACACATGAAGCGTGATAGACTTGTTGGTTCCAAAGATAAAAATCCTCAATTACGAGAAGTAGCTAAGAAGTAAGATGGTCAAATTGAGGTTATGAAAATGTTGAAAGATTCCTCTAACATAATTATATATTTCTAGAAGAACTTAGGTACTTGAATTTAGTGAAATAAAGAGATTTCATGTTATGTCATGAATAGAATAAGATGGAACTGAAATAAAGTCAACGATGACAATGTATTACTACATAATGTAGCGCTAAATGTTATAAATAAAAGTGAGGATCAAGAGTCTAAGTCTACAAAGGATTGTAAACAAATAAATGATTGGTCAAAATAGAAAGACTCAATTGAGACAAAATTATACTCGTTTTCTCAAGTAAACAATTATTGGACTTGTAGTCTATACACCTGAAGATGTAAACCTTGGTTAGGTTTTTGGACATGTAGTCCATACAAAATGAAAAACTAGTTTGATTTTGGGACATTTAGTCCATATACATGAAGATATAAAACTAGTAAGGTTTTTTGGACCTAGTCCATACACTCGTAGATGTAAAACCAATTAATGTTTTTGGACTTGTAGTCTATATACTCGAAGATGTAAAATCAATTAATTTCTTGGACTTGTAGTTCATATACTTGAAGATGTAAAAACAATTAAGTTTTTGCATTCCTATGTTATACACTTAAAGATGTAAAACTAGTTGGATACAAATGGGGTTTTGTGTAAAAACGAAATGAGAATGATGAAATTGTGAAATACAAAGCACGACTAGTTGCTTAAAGATTTTCACAAAGACCCATTATTAATTCACCTGTAATGAATTCAAGTATTTTTCGATATTTAACTATTATGGTTACATAGGAAGGATTCGATTTACATCTAATGAATGTTGTTAGAGCTAAATTTGTATGACTCTATGAAAATTTACGTTTATATGAAAACTCCCCAAAGGATTTAATTTGCCTAGCAAAGCAAGTTTTAGAGAAGATTGCTCAATCAAATTGAATAAATCACTTCATGGGCTAAAACAATCAAGACGCATGTGATTTAATCGTTGGGAATTTACTAAAAGAATGGTATAAAAGGATCTCACTATTTATCATCATTGTTGTTTATGTAGATAACATAAATATTATTGAAACTTCTGAAGAGTTTCCAAAAGTCATAGATTGCTTAAAGAAAGTTTATGCTAGAATGTTTAAAAAGTAAAATTTTTGTGCATCAAGAAGTCTATATAACAAAGGTACTTAAAAATTTTTGTTACATTTTGTGTTTATCTCTTTGTACTTAAAAATATGTCACACCTATTAGGGAATAATATAAACATGGAGATACAACTAGGTGTGAAGTGTCTCTTTTGTCCTTAATAATAATATATCTATACCAATAGATAAAGGCGATACCACTTTTGGTAACCGCTCTTTCGTTTCCACTTTTATTAGACAGTTTTATCCTTAAATAATATTGAATTCTTTTCATTTGATATTTTTATCAAAGGATAAAATAGGAAAAAATGAAAAATAAAATAAAAATACACACAAAGTTAATCCACTAATTATTCCACTTTCCTAAAGACATACACTATAACTACCCTACTAACAAAATAAAATGAAATAAAAAAAATTATAAATTAAAAAAAAAGTGAGTGTGCTTTGTAACTGCCCATAACTACCCACTAACAAAATAAAATAAAATGAAATAAAAAAAATTATAAATTAGAAAAAAGTGAATGTGCTTTAGAGTATAACTGTCCACTCTCTTAAGGAGGTTTGTTTGTTCACTACCTCTACTTTCTTAACGTTACTACTCACACTCAACGTGTGTGACTTGCTCTCCAAATTTTGAAGACCCTATAAAATACCATTCTCATGAAATTCTAAAAGATCATAACTTTTTTATTTCTTCCTTTATGTGGAACTCTATTCCTTCTTCATCATATTTTGTAATAAGTCAGTCCAAAGGTAAATTTGATGAGAAAATACTATCTTCCTCTTCATTTCTCATTTACTATTTGTTTTTTTTAACAAAACTTACCAAAAAGGTTTGTTTGTTTTTTTCTCCAATTTTGTAGTTGTTGCATTCAAGATTTCTAACAAAAAATTTAAGTACTTCTCTGTTTAGTTTTTTCAATGCTGTATATATTTTTTAATAGTCTTGATAATGTATTCACCATCTAATTTTAGTTTTTGTCTATCCTGGAAAAAAAAAAAAAAAGAATGATGGTGAACCCCTAAGATGGAATTGTGTATCAAGAAAACTTTCCCTATTTGCTAACATAAAATAGGTAAACCCCATGGATTGGTGAATTTTTTTTTTCTTTTAGATTTTTCTTCCACATTCATATTATGTACCCATTTGTTTTATAACTAACTTTTTTATTCTATCTCTTAATTTACTCTAAATGAGATCTTTGGTGTGTTTTTTAATTTCAATTTTAAATTAACTTAAATATTACAAAAATTTTCTTTTAATATATTTCATTTATCCAAAATGGTTGGTTACTGCACAGTTTTAAACTTATATTAGTAAGATAAAATTAAATAATATAAGTGATTTTTAGTTAATAAAATTGATTTTTTCTAAAAGATTAAGATATTAACTTAATATTATTTATTTAATAACAAGATTATTTCATATGCAAGATTTTTCTGTTACAATCTAAAATCAAAATAAGTATTAAAATTAAAAAAAATAAGAAGGAAACTTAGTTTAATTTTTTTTTATATAAATTTAGAGTTCTTTTTTTGTTTTTTTTATACTGTTACTTTTCTATTGTTTATATTTGTTACTTTGTTTTTGGAAATTTATTATAATTATTTTTCACACTATTCTTTTGTTTGTCACATTTAAGTGTTTCATTTAATAAACTCAAATTAAGAATATATATATATATATATATATATATATATATATATATATATATATTTTTTTTTAAAATTAGTGGGTGGTTTGTTTATTTGCTTATTAATTCTTATGGTTATTGACTTATTGTAATATATGAAAATATAGGTTCCAATCAAGATAGAAATTGCCAACAAATTAACAACAAGTGAAGTTATTTTCAATGTGATCATTGTAACATCCAACTTTCTATTAATTTTATAAGATATTATTAATTATCATCTGTGATTATTATTTGTATAAGTTGAACTAATAAAAATGATTATAAGAAGCTAGATACCAATATGGTAAATATTTAAAATATGAAGTAGATTTTATAAATGTCATGTACAAAAATAAAAAACATCAATTATAAATTTGAAAACAAAAAATATTATAAAATATTTTAACTAGACAAATAATCAACTATTAAATCAACCATAAAAAGCAATAAAAAAATTAGAATTAAAGTAATTAACAAAATTAATTTATATGTTAATATCTATAATAAAATAAATAAAATATCATAAAATATATATTAATTTTAATTTATAAAAATATATCAACATAAAATATTTATGAAAATGGAAATAGTACACTTCTAAAATTAATATAATAAAAAAAGAATTTGAATATTTTTTTTTACATTCAAATTCAATCAAATTATTATGCTTAGCAAGCTAATTTTATTCAATGTTCACATTATAAATCACAATATTATTACACATTTGAATTAGGTATATAAATATGTAAAATTATTATTCATTTAAATCAATGAGTCAAAATTTAAATATGCATGAATCGTTGAAGATTATAATTTTATATTACAAGATCCCTCTCTCTCACATGTCCATCCTCTTCAAATTATAATTATTGAAGATTATCATTTTTATAAGATCCTTGACTAAATTATATTCCACATTGATATATTTTTTATATCATATAATCTTAAAATGGTTATCATAAAATTACATTCAACATGTAAGTGTCACTTTTAAAGACTCTCATTTAAATTAGTAAATTGTGTACATTTTTAATAAAATATTTAATGAGTTTAATTTCTAAGAAATCATAGTAGGTATGACTTTTGAAAAATTATGTTAAAAATAAACCAATTACCAGATACCATTTAACATTTTTTTAATATATATATATATATATATATATATATATATTAGAATACTCATATACATGTTTCAATTTTAACATTTGGTACTTTAATGTGTGTATTATAATCATGGAACAATATGACAATCAATAGGTGTAGAACAATATGCAAAATTCAAGTCGACAATCAACAGAACAACAACGACAAAGATAGAGGTAAAACTATAGAAACAGAGTGAATAGATTGAGCATGGAGCAAAGAGAACAAGATTTGTCTAGAAGGCGAGCAGATTACCAACAAATGAGAGAAAGGAGAAAACAAGTGCAAACATCATGTAATTTAACTTTTTTTCCAAATAATTATTATATTTGTAGAACAATTAAAATGTCAAATAATACACTAATTTTACCTTTTGTAACTTCCACAAATGCACCTTTGTTAAATACAATGAGATTAACATCAATACGATAATTAGCTCGGACAACAAATTATCAGCAATTTAATGCAGGTAACAATAAATAAATTATATATATTTGCTACTTTTATGTGTTTTATTAATTGATTATGTTAATTATTATGGATTTATAGATGTTAATTGGTTGAAACTTCATGTTTTATGTTTTTAATTTTTTTATAGTGAAACAAACTTTATTTTATAGTCTATAACTTTATATAATTTACGTACTAAGTTTACTTAATATGCTTTGTTATTATTTATTAATGTTTATTATTATCTCTACACAAACCACACTTCACTTTTTCTTTTGCATCAACATAAACATACAGATCATAATTTTGTGGCAATAAGAATTCAAAAAATGAATGACAATGAAGCAGGACCAAGTAATACACATACTAATCAAACTGCCCATGGTTTGTAAATATTTTTCACCATCTATCACAAAATTAATCTTATGTACACTTACTCATATTTATTAATTTATTATTTTGTTTTTTTTAATAGGAAATTCATCCTCAAAACAATACAAATTTAATGGAAGCAGAAATGTCAAATGTGGATATCTCAAACACAAATAATGAAGGTACACTTATTAACTTTCAACCTTTGTTAAATTACACGCATCATTATTTTTCTTTCTTTTTTTCATTTTTTGAGTTACTTCATCAATAATCAATAATGTTGATAAATAAATATATTCATGCATATTGCTACAAAGGTGAGTGAAACATTTTTGTGAATTATTTGTCAAATAATATCAAACTCCATTATTTTTGTTCACAACTATATGAATTCTAACAATTTTTAATAACACAGTATTGCCACATCAATTCCCACAAACACATAATAGTGGTTGAAATTTTCAAAACAGTGCAACAATGGTCAATTATCAATTGCCTTCTTCAACTACATGTACACGTTGTCATGCACGTTTGTTTTATTATGAATCAAATGATATGTGTTGTACTGGTGGAAAGGTTTCATTTCCACAAATTAATGCTCCCCAAGAGTTGCTTGAAATATTTGAGGACAACACATCTGAAGGAAGACATTTTAGGCAAAATATTAGAAGTTATAACCACGTGCTTTCATTCACCTTAATTGGTGTTTATCTTGATCAAAACATTGCCACAACTGGACGTGATATATATAGTTTTCATGCTCAAGGGGCAATATACCATAGCATAGGAGGATTCTATCCAAATGAGGGTTCAAGACCACGTTTCTTACAGTTATACATTTATGATACAGAGCATGACTTACAAAACAAGATGATTGAAAATCCTGAACCTCATCAAACCATAGTTTTAAAGTTGCAACAAATACTCCATCGATGCAATCCTTTTGTGGATATATTTAGACAACTCGCTCTACGCTCAAATATTCATGAATGTAGTCTAATTATTAAAGAACATCCTTCCAATCAACCACAATATCATCTCCCAATTGCTTCACAAGTTGCAGGTATTATTGTTGGTGAAGATGCAGAATCAATGGCACAGGGACGGGATATCAATGTAGTTAGACATGATGAGAATCTAATGAGAATTCAAGAAACAATGGGGTATTATGATCCTTTACAATATCCTTTATTGTTACCTTTTGGGACGTACAGTTGGGACTTCAACACCAACAATAGTATCGGTCGCAACATCTCATGTCGTGAATATTACAGTTACATGCTATAGGTACATGAATTTCTACAAGTGATTTATTGTAATTGTAATAATATATCTGTCAAAATAAAAAAAAATGGTGTACTAAATAATAATTTGTCATATTGTAGATTCGTCCCAATGATCACACCACATTGTTGAAAGCTAGTAGACTTTTACAACAATATGTTGTAGATAATTATGTGAAGATTGAAGCAGGGGGATTAAGGTGGATAAGAAGTCACCAGAATAATATTCAAGTTGAAGTGTATCAAGGGTTGCAAGATGCCTTGCATGTAGGAGAAAATACTGTAGGTAATTATTTAACACACAACTACCAATTATATTTACCTGCAACAATACTAACACATTTAATTTGTCATTGTAGAAAATGTCGGACAAAGAACAATTTTACCGTCATCATTTATTGGTAGTCGTCAAAATTTGACACAACGTTATGAAGATGGTATGGCTATTGTCCTCAATGATGGTAAGCTTGATATTTTCCTTACAATGACATGCAATCCCTCTTGGATGAACATAACATCTAAACTTAATACTCATCAAACATCACAAGATCGTCCTAACTTGCTCACAAGAATTTTTTGAGCAAAATTTGAGCAATTGAAGATTGATGTCATCGACAAAGGAACCTTGGGAAAGGTTAAGAGTTACATGTATATCACAGAATTTCAAAAACGGGGGCTACCTCATGTACACATGTTGCTAATCTTACAAAATAATGACAAATTACGAGATCTGGAAGAGTATGATAGCGTGGTTTGGGCAGAGATACCAAAAATTGAAGAAGAGTCACAACTGCATGAGGCCATATTGAAGCATATGATACATGGACCATGCGGAACACTGAATCCAAGATCACCATGTATGAAAAACGGTCAGTGCAAAAAAAAAAAATCCCAAACAGTTCTTAGAAGAGACACGCCAAGGTAATGACTCATATCCAGAGTATATAAGACGATTTGGTGACCCAATACCTGTAAATAGAAATACGAATGTTGATAACAGATGGGTGGTCCCTTATAATCCATGGTTGTTGTTAAAGTATGATTGTCACATCAATGTTGAAATATGCAGCAGCATCAAGAGCATTAAATATTTGTATAAATATGTCTACAAAGGTCCAGATTGAGTAGCAATGGAGGTTCATAGAGGATCAATTGTAGATGAAGTTCAACAATATATTGATGCAAGATGGATTTGTGCTTTAGAAGCTTTGTGGAAAATATTTAGATTTACCATTTACCGATTATATCCATCTGTTGAAAGATTATACATTCACTTGCCAGATCGTCACCAAGTACAATTTCAGAGACATCAAAGAATCATTGATGTATTGGAAAATGATCGTAACTCTAAAACCATGTTGACACAATTTTTTGCTTTAAATTACAGAGATCCACATGCAAGGAGTTATTTGTATAGAGAGATACCAGAGCATTGTTGTTGGTGTAAGGGGGATAAGGAGTGGCACCCAAGAATGTCAAATAGGAAAGTTAATGGTAGGATCTATACAGTATCTCCTTCAGAAGGAGAGAAATTCTACTTACGTGTTTTGTTATCTCATTTAAGAGGTCCAACCAGTTGGGAACATCTACTTTCACCTAATGGCACATGTTTGCCCACGTTTAAGAAAGCAGTTGAGCAGTGGGGCCTTTTAGAAAGTGACAATAGTATTCGTGAGTGCTTAGTTGAAGCATCAAATTTACAAATGCCACATGCTTTAAGGAGGTTGTTTGTCACGATATTAATTTTTTGTGAACCAACTGATGTTAGAAGCCTCTGGGATGAGTTTTACATGTACATGGTAGAAGATTATCCTTCAACAAGTACTACTATGACATCAAACTTGACTAATATGTTGTTGAGAGATTTGAATGACCTTCTAATAGTACATGGAAAACAAATCACAAATTATGATTTGCGAGCACTAACACTCAAGGAAAATGAAAATAATTTTGTTCCAAGAGTTATACAAGAGGAGTTATTGGTCTAGGTGCCTAATGAAGATGTGGAATCTAGACAAAAGTTAAATAATGACTAGTTAACTGCTTACAATACCATTATGGATGTTATCCACCGTAAGTAAAGTCAAGTTTTTTTTGTGGATGGCCCAAGAGGAACAAGTAAAACATTTCTTTATTGCACTTTAATTGCAAATTTGAGAAGTGAAGGTCAAATTGTATTAGCAACTGCCTCATCTGGTATAGCTGCTACATTGTTACCTGGTGGTCAAATTGCACATTCTAGATTTAAGATACCCATCAATGTAGATGCAGATTCATTTTGCTCTATAAACAAACAATTTGATCTTGCAAAGCTAATTGTAGAAACAACAGCAATCATATGGGATGAAGCACCCATGATAAATAAATATGCTTTGGAAGCATTAGATCGTTCATTAAAGGATATTCTAGATTGTGATGCTCCATTTGGGGGGAAAGTTGTGATACTGGGAGGGGATTTTTGCCAAGTTCTTCCCGTTGTTCCTAAAGATACTAAGGCACAAATGATTGCTCCATGTATTATTAAGTCCCATATATGGCCTATTACAAAAGTCTTACATTTGCGTCAAAATATGCGATCATTACACGATCATACTTTTGCAGAATATCTTATGCACATTGGAAATGGTATTGAACCTACAAAATGTGATGACATGGTCAAAATACCCTCCCAAATGGCAATAACGTGGGAAGAAGAAGCCTCAATAGAAAACCTTATTCAGGAAACATTTCCTGAATTAGAATCTCATACATGGGATGCATCATATATGGTTGAAAGAGCTATACTCACACCAAAAAATGAGGATGTTCAAAAAATTAATGACAAAGTTCTTTGTCATTTTCCAGGAGCTGAGCACAATTTGTTATCATTTAATGAGGTGAAAGGGGACACACATAACTTATATCAACAAGAATACTTGCATTGTATTTCTCCAGGAGGTTTGCCACCACATGTTCTAAAGGTTAAAAAAGGTGCACCATTGATGTTGTTGCGAAACATAGATCCTAAATCTGGCTTATGTAATGGCACGAGGTTATTATGTCGTGGATTTTTCATGAATTTGTTGGATGTTGAAATCCTAACAGGCCACCATGCTGGAAGAAGTGCTTTCCTACCTAGAATTAAACATAAGACAATAAAGAGTGCAGGACTTCCCTTTGTGCTTATTAGGAAGCAGTTTCCTGTGAAGTTGAGTTTTGCAATTACCATAAATAAGTCACAGGGACAAACCATACTCAATGTTGGAATTTATCTTCCACGACATGTTTTTAGTCATGGTCAATTATATGTTGCTTTGTCAAGAGGTGTTTCTCAAGCTTCCACAAAAATCCTTAGAAACGACGAACAACTTCAAGGGGAAGATGGAAACTTCACAAAAAATGTTGTTTTCAAAGAAATATTGTTATCTCAAAATTAGGTATTCTCTCTTTCATTTTTATAGATACATTCCTTTATTTTAAATGGTATGCATAATAATTAAGCATTGTTACTATTATTGGCTTGCTGTAATAAAAAAAATAGTATATTAATATTATTATATTAACGTTAATGCAAAATTAATAAATTTTATAATCATATATTCATACTAATATAAAAAAAACATGATAACGAAATATTATTGCAAAAACTATAAGCACGACATTACCATACAAAATAAAAAATATAAATGCATACATTTTTTTTTTTTTATCAAATTACTATAATAAAATACAATAACGACATAAAAAATGCAAACATACAAATGCGACAGCGCCTGTGTTTCTGCTAGTACTATAAATAAAAGGAATATTCATTTTTGGTGTATACATATGTCAGATAAAATTGTCCTTTATTAATTTTTAAAATTTAAAAAATAACCACCATAATTATTATTAGATACTTTTATGATTTATTAGTTATATTTTTAAATAACTTTTTATTCTTAACTTCTTCTCCTTTTATTTATTTATTTTATTTAAATTAAAAATATAGAGAGACTCTCCATGGTAAAAAAAAAAGCTAAATCATAATTTTGTTCCCTAATTTCTCAAATTTATGATTTTTATCTCCTAATTTTAAATTATAACATTATTCCTTTAATTTTATTAACCAATAATTATGATTAATAAAATTATTAAATTATTTATAAATTAACTAAAAATTATTAATTATTAAAAGGGATTAAAATTGTTTTTCTTTTAATTTTTATTACTTTTTTAATGTTAAAATTTTTTTTTTTAATGATTGATAATTAATATTTCTTTAATGTTAAATTTTTTTCTTTTTGTAAAAAATTTAATAATTTTATTAATCATAATTATTAATTAATAATCAATTTAAAAAATTAAAATCAATAATTTTTAAAATTAAAAAGATCAAATATTATTCAGAAAAAAAAGAAAAATCAGCAAAAAAAATAAAAAGATCAAATATTACAACTTTAAGATAGGGGACAAAATCATAAATTTTAGAAATTAGGAAATTAAAATTATAATTTAGGATAAAAATAAAGGTGCAACACTCTTGTTCATTCGAACGAACTGAAACGACATATCGCAGAATCAAGGGTTTCGTTTCTTCCTTAGCACCAATTCATTCTCTCTGCTTGCCATTACAAGCGCCAAAATCCCAATGAATCAGTCATCTTCCGTTTCAAATTTCCGAAACTTCGCAGTAGCTGGTTCCCTCTCTTTCTCTATACGATTTTCAGTAGCGCATCTTAGACCATGAAATTCGATGCATGCCTTGTTTAGAATATGTTATACATTAAATCTTTGGATTATAATTTTTCTTTCTTCGTTTGATTTATTACTTAGGAAACCCCACAAAACTGAAGCGATTGACTCTTTCATCTTAATTTTGTTTGAAAAATTGAAGCGGTGCTGAATTTCTAGATTGTTTTTGTTTATTTCCATTTGTTGTTATTGAAAACCTAACAGTTCCATTTACTTATATGTATTTTACTTTTGCTGTGATGTTAAAATTATGAATCTGTGATGTGAAAATATTGAAAAACTAACAGTTCCATTTTTTTTTCTGTGATGTAAATTGATACCCTCGATGTTAGTTGGACTAGCCCTTGGTTGAAGAGGTTGGGATTAATTTATTCACGAGTCTGTTTTGTAATTGTACCCACTAACTAGGTCCCTAATTTCTGTCTGTTTCTGAATTTTTGCACTTGTCTTTTGCCTAGTCTTCATTGTTCGATTCACTGATATTATTTGCATTGTAATTTGACCGACTGTGTTAGTGAAATTACAGGCTTAGCATGATGGATTCAAACTTACCGTATCTGCCCCATGACGATTCTGATACAAAAAATGCATTTCGCAAGCCTTCTGGTGATGCAGCTAATAGGAATTATCGGCGTCGGTCACCTGTTGATGGATCACCCTCACCTGATGGTTGGGATCTTTTAAGCTCTTGATCTTATTTCTTTTAGAAGTTACAATGGTATTATAACTTGGTATTTGAAACTTAATATATGGTGTTCATGCTTGGTACTTCTTGTGATGGAAATTAGATAGGTGGCACTTTTAATATCTTTACCACTGATCAAATTATCTAATTTATGGGAATACTAGACTGTTGGAAAGCCGCCTTAATTGCGGTCACCCTTAGCTTTCTTTAGTTGTGGCCTCTTTGGGAGCTGCCTTAATTGCAGCCTCAAGGGTGGTAATTTAGTCCCACATCAACTAGAGATATGGATCGAATAGAGCTTATAAAGCTTGGTCAGTCCTCACCTTACAAGCTGGTTTTGTGGAGTTGAGTTAGGCCCTAAGACTAATTTCTAAGATAGACTCAAGGTTGATTCACTGTGTTTTCTGACGTGACAACAGTTCCCTATGTATCTGAAGAAAACTGATACTGTGTTGTATGTTTGTTATTAGCATAAGATGAGAATGTGGTTTGCAGCTTAACTTAGAAAATTTTAAAAAACTTGCACTACTTTAATTGACTAATAGTGTACTATTATATTTCTTTTGCCTGTCTGTGTTTTGGGAGAAGATTTTAGCTAGTATGCTATGAATTTTAATTCCAATGTAGGTGGAATAGTTTTTTTCTCTTACTAAGGTACGGCTATATAGTTAAACACTCAATTCTTCGAATGTATGTTTAGAAGCATACATCTTAAGATGAATTATGCATTTGTAATCTTGTATGATGCTGTGGCATGAGTTATAGTTCTAAATTTGAAGGACCAAACTGCATTTATTCTTGACTGGAAATCTGTTTTATAGTCTTCTAGGGGTTGAATGGAAATTTTTGTGTTTAGTTTTCTTAGCTTGAAATTTTGTGATTAGACTCATTTTTTAAGAAGATACTTGTATTATTCATTTGGCTTAGCCTATAATTTTATATTTTTGCTACAAATAAATTGGAACGGGACATCTGCGTGTTCTGGCATATTTTAAATGTTTTAGGATAGGAATGATTAGGCAATCCAGTACAAAGTAGTTAATAGTCTGTCTTCTATTGTGTGACACCATGGTATGTGGCAGTGTTTCTCTTTCACCATTGTGACATGGAGATTGGAGTGCCACAATGGCACTCAGTTGTGTCTCAAATAGCAATGCCACATTTCTGTCTAGAAGCCATTGTTACTGGCCCAAATCCATTCTCCATCTGGCTGTGACAGAGCTTATTTTGTTATTTTTTTTTGCTCTTGAATGAAGAATCCATCCAGCTGACTGAACCTGAAGTCTTGTTACCAGCCTTTACTCCTTTTCAGTTCAGATGCCATCCTAAATTTTGGAGCCATATTTATCCTTTTTGTTTTATGTTTTGGGTGCAATTTGTACTTGCCTTTCTATCTTTTTGTGGGGATGGTAGTCATGGTGGTGGTGGTAGTGATGATGGTGATGATGATGATGATGTGATAGAATTAGCTAATGAAAGACAATAAAAGATAGAATACTGCAGAACTTCAACTGTTTACAACTCTCTGCCCAAAGACCTAAAACTACTTGATGGCTGTATGTCTTCTCCGGCTCTCCCTACTTCTCCCTCCCTTTTCTTCTAATTTTTTTCTCTTCTTATCCTCCTTGCAACATAGATAAGGTTGTTACAACCCAATTCTTATCCTCCCTTTTTGAGTCATATATTAATATATGTATGAGAAGGGAGAAACAAACATTTTCTGAATTTGCTTGAGTGATTATTCCACCCAGCAGAATAGATTCACTCATATTCAAGATTATTACAAAGATAATTAATGCCAAAACAATTTGCAATAGAACAATGAAGATACCACTACTTCCTAAGATGCATTGAACTTGCCTATACCAAGTATCTAGGCAACTTGGAAAATAAACATTAAAGAAGTTCCCATCTCCCAAAATATTCCTATTTCCAATAAGATGTATGGCATGATAGGTTTTGAGACACCGTCTACAAGCCTTAAAACCTTCAAGTGGAGTCACACAAGTCAAGCAATATTGGATCAATTTTTAAAGTCTAGTGTCACATGAAAAATGTTATGAGCCCTTGTGTTGGATTGAGTCAGAGGTCTGGCCAAGGAAGACTCCTTGCAACCTATAGTGAAGGCAAAGGAACAAACTTTCCCTCAACTGAGTTCCTCCTGAACCAACAATGAAAGTTTTCTGAAGAAAACAGTTTCTGATGATTTTATTGCAATCGCATTTAAAAGGCTACATATATATCCTAACTTTATCCTATTTCATAGGATCATCACTAAACTTTATTTTAACAAAGTCAGAACTAAATTCAAAACTAAGATGATAAGGATTATGATATGCAGAATCTTTTGAAGACAATCTTATCGAATCAGAAAGTAATCCTAAATTATTAGGAAATAAAAATCTAAAATTCTCCAAATCTGAGCAAAGAATAAAATATGAAATTATTCTTCACAATATTTCCTGCACTGATATTGCTTACCAATAAATGCATCCATATCATCATTCCCTCACTTGACTTTGACTGTCTCCTAAAGTTCAAATTCAGGATAAATTGTCTTAAATTGAACAAGAGGTTCCATGTAGCTTCCTTTGGAGAATGGCCAGGCTAGTGGATGAGCAAGCCTTGAGTGCCTCTGTTTAATCTACTGCAAATGGTTGCTTGGGGAGTGGGCAAGGGTTTGCCATCAAATATTAGGGGCAAGGTATGTGCAACATTTGATTGAGGCCCCTTGTGTGGCTTGAGAAGAGAAACATGGAAGATATAATGGTGAGTAAACCTAGGGATTCATATTTTAATTTACTGACTTGGGCTCATAGGAGGGAAGGCTTTTGTTGGTTTCCAGCTAACTTTATTAAAGAAAATTCAAAATTGCAAAAAAACAAAAAAACTAATAGGCTTTGTAACAAAAATGTGTATAGAAGGGCAAAGTAAGGCCCAAAAGCAGTAGCAGTAGTTGTAAGAGAGGAGGAAGAGAAATAACAGAGAAAGGCATCAGGAGGAGAATTGGGTGATGGGAGAATGGAAATGCTAACAGAATCATGACAGCACAGAGGTGTGAGTGAGGGGATTTAGAAATCAAAGGGCTGCTAGGGAGAGTGAATGGGTATTAAGGAAAATTAGTGGAGGATTTGGGAGGGTGTGCTGCACTAGTTGTGCAGCTATTGTATTTTCTTTCCTTTTTAAGTTTTGTTCACATTTTCAGAGGGTTTTGTCAGCTGTAAGGAGCTCCACTCCCTTAGTTTTCTGATAATAATATTTACTCATTTCCAGTTCTAACAAAACCCCGAAAATGGCCTATTTTTCAGAAACAAGTTGTGTGACCTGACCTGTTCTGTGTGCACAACCTGCTGTGCAAGATTTGCACAATGTGGCTCTGAATTGCAATTCCTCCAATATAGAAGCTATTCACACGATTCAGTAAACGATTGAAGGTCAAAAACCAGTCTCATTGTGATATGTATCGAACTATGAAGATTTTGTATCAAATCAGGATACAAGTTGTGTGATTTTTGCAATTCTAACTACAGTGGTTCCTATTGTGTCTTTTATCTTTGTTTTTTTTTTTCCCTTCTGAAAACCCAAAAGTAGTTGTCTTTTATCTTCATAATCACTTAATGGTTTACTATTCACACTAGTTAATTTTTTAGTGTGCGTTTGGAGTTTGGACATGTCCAACATGCGCTTATACTAATAAAATCATGTCAATTACCTTCAGTTACGTAGAAGCTGTGAATGTTTGTTTCGGTATAACACACATAAATCACAGGGAGATGGGAAAGCAACATGCTGTTACTATTAATTGCCTTATATGCATTGAATACCATTCATTGCACATTATGGCATTGCTTAATGTTTTTTAAACAGTTTGCTCTTAGGTATGCACTAATAATAGTCTCCCTTTGCTGCAATAAGCATCTCTATGAAAGTGTTTTGCATAATTTATGGCACTGCAAGTCTGCAATACTGTTGATAGTGTTACTAAATTCAAAGCTAAGTTATTATACTTATTATGCAAGGCTCGAATAAATAAATTTATGGTCTTCTTTATATGCAGCTAGTCCTATGCATGGACATAGCTCAAGTCCAAATCCAGTGAGAGAAAATTCTACAAGAGTCTCTCACTATTCAAGGAAGTATGATGATCGGGAACAAGACCAACAGTATGGAAGAAATCACTATGGCAGAAGCAGTGACTCTCTTAGACATTCTGATAGACAGTCATTCAAGAGTTCCTATGGTCACTCTCGGCATGACAAGTATGCAAATGAAGACAGATATCGTGAGAGGATATTGTCTCGTTCTGGACATGAGTCAAGGGATGATCATATGAGAGAAGAGAGTGATAGCAGGTCAAAAAACTACCAGCGCAGTGTGGACAAGTATTCACATGACAAATATGACAGGGCTGATCATAGAAGCAAAGAAAAACGTAGAGAAACATACTTGGAGCATCAGAAATATAACGATACGGATTCTTCATATGATAAATCTGCATCTAGCAAGAGGCATGCACTGTCTGATGAGGTGGAGAGGGAGGGGCATTCAAGGGACTGGGATGGTCGAAATGAAAGAAGAGATTCCCGCAGAAGTTCAGGGGACTACAGAAGTGACCAAGCAGTCTGCTATTCGGAGTCAAGGAACCAAAGAGATGAGTCAGGTCCACAAAGAGACAGTGGTAAATTTAGTTCAAAAGAAGCCTATAAGAGTGATCATAAGGAGTCAAATGATCAAGACCTTCCATGCGAAGAAAAAAGAAAGCATGATGATGCTGAGATTGGGAAGGGCAAAGACTGGAAAACTAGAAAAGCAGGCGAGCAGTGTGGTATTGAAGACAAAGAATCTTCTGGAAAGAAACTAAAGTTGTTTGATCCTGACAAGGATGGCAATTGTAGGAAAGATGGTAATGTTTACATATTTTTTGTACTGATGGTTGATATGATTTGTCCCATCATTGGCAATTATTGCATTACTTCATTTTCATGTACTGAAGCAGATGAAAGTAAGACTTCAAGTTCAAAGCTTTCTCACGAGAGCAAGGCAGATTTACGGGCTGCCAAGACCACTGGCTTTGATGGTGACAATGATCTGGATGCTGCAAAATTTGCAGCCATGAGAGCTGCTGAATTGGGTATACGCTACTTATCCTGAAAATTTCTGTAATTTTGGGTTATGAACACATGTTTAGTTTTCTATGATTGATTGGATTCTGATGGATTGAAGGTTCACGATTTTAATTTTAACATTTGATGAAGGTGAATTTATGTGGGTATGTGGGTATGCCATGGGCTTGGTTTTTTCTTTCTCCTAATAATTTGTGTTTCCAAGTCTTCAACTTTTAAGAAAAATGATTTTAGGCAAGCATCTAGAATTGATACATGAGAATGAAATAGGAACTTAATTGTAGATCACGTGCATGTTGTATTCATCTGGAAATTTTGGTGCATGACAGTTAATCGGAACTTAGTTGGGGCTGGTTGCTTGACTACTGATCAAAAGAAGAAACTGTTGTGGGGTGGCAAAAAGAGTACACCTACTGAAGAGGTATTTTATATTTTTCTTTTCTTGGCTGTGTTCTTACCTTTGCATATAGCATGGTATAAAAGACAGTAATATTTTATTGGGGATTGATACTTAATGAATGACCATGAAGTTGAAATGAACTATGTTAGTGTAATTCACATTTCTAGGATTCTGTTTCTTTGGAAATAGTGCTTTAAAATTTAGATAGTAGCAGCGTGAGGTTGCAATTGTACTGTTAATGATGACTAGTTCGGCAGTACACTTTGAATTTACTGTTTAGGAATACTGATAGGAATCTGGTTCCCTTGAATATGAAGAATATTGTATTATTGAATTCAAACAGTATAAGATTTAGAAGAAACAGAACTATGCTCCCAGCTAAGGAAAGATTTCCCTTAACCCCAAGCTAATGCCGAACTATCCAACAATCACGAAAGGTCCTTTTCTACTCCCCCATTCTCTCTTTTCTAACAGAACACATGGTTTCATTCTATCTTTCTCTCTTGTCTAACTAACCTGCCTCTTAAATTCTTTTCTTGAGCCTTTGAGAATATACTAACATGGGCTTGTCAGTACTAGACCTAACCTTAGTAGCTACATTTTTGTCTTGGGTTACTTGGGCTTGGTTATTTATCAATACCACCCTTCTGACGAACTGCCTTGTCCTCAATGCCAAAAGCTGGGAATTGGTATTAGCACTAGTTCTAGATGTGACAAATGTGGCCAAGAAGGACTGTAGATTTAAATGTCGCTAAAGAAAACCAAAACACACTTTCACAGCAATGATATGAATCAGATGCCCAATCAGCATCACAGTAAACATGAATTGAGGAAGTAGAACCAGTGGAGACAGATGCAACCCCAAGTTGAGAGTACCTTTCAGCTATCTGAGGATTAATTTGACAGCAATCCAGTGCTGTTCAGATGGTTTAGACATAAATTGGCACTCCTTATTAACAGAAAAACTAATTTCAGGTATGGTAATAGTTGCATATTGTTGAAAAGGGTTTACTATAATATGTTGTGTGTCTAGAATGACCACACTTGGTCTTTAAATATAATAAGCAAATAAGGACGAGAATAAAATATAATCCAATACATATTGCAAGGCACCTACAACATACTGATACTGAGTAGGATCTGAAAAGTTTTCAGAACCAGACTTAGAAAATATACAGCCATAGAGGAAGAAATAGGCTTAGCCTCATCCATTTTAGTCTTTAGAAGATCTCAGATATTCTTTGACTGAGTAAGAGTTAAGGATCCATCAGATTGAGATCTAACTTCAATTCACGGAAAATAATCAAGGTCACCAATATCTTTCAGAGACAAAACTGCATTCAGTTTGGAGACAAGTGTCTGAATAAATTTGGAGTTATTACCCGTCACCAATATGTCATCAACATAGGCCAAAATGTAGACAATAGACGTTTAGTCAGTGAAATTAAACTAAAGAAGTGTAGCTTTGAGTTTATCAAACCAGGCCCTAGGAAAGCTTGCTTCAAGCCATAGATGGCATTGTGCAGTCTGCAAACAAGCTGTTTATCTGAGTGCTCAAAACCAGGAGGTTGAATCATATAGACTTCTTCCTCTAAAATGCCATTGAGGAAAGCATGATTCACATCAAGCTGTTTAAGGGGCCATTTATGAGTAAGAGGAAGAACAGAATGATTCTAACAGTGACAGGTTTGATAACGGGAGAATGTCTCATTATAATCGTACCCAAGTTTGATAGCAGAGTTTTGCCACAAGCCTGACTTTATATTTGTTCACTGACCCATCAGGGTTTTCTTTGACTCGGAATGCCCATTTGCAGCCTATTGTAGATCTGGATGGAGGTAGTTTCACAAGAGTCCTAGTGTCATTCTTCATAAAAGCATCATATTTAGCTTTCATTGCTGCATACCAAGTGGGATTAATAGCAGATTTAGCTGTCTTGGGTTCAGTATGGGCAAGGAGAAGAGTAGGGTGCAGCCTAGGTTTCGCAATGCCAGGTTTGGCACGGGTGCACATAGGATGAGTATTGTCTCTTCAAACAAGAAGAGAGGGTAAAGGATCAGAGGAAGTAGATTATTAGAGTATTGTAAGAGATGCAGTTCTTCAACTGCAGTCTCAGGTAGTTAGTAATTAGTTAGTTGTGGCAGCTCACAGTGACAACACTGTCTATTAATACTAAGTTGTACTATTCTGTTAGTTAGTTAATGAAAATCAGTTATACCTTTCTCTAATTTTCTTTTCTGTTTTCTGAAATTCTCTGATAATATGGTATCTAGAGCCTAGCGAGATCAACTATGGCTGCAAATTCATTTCCCACCTCTTCTGCTTTCCCTAATTCCATTACTGAGAAACTTGATGATCGAATTTTCTGCTATGGTATCAACAAATTGAGCCAGTTATCAAATCTCACCGACTTCAGAGATTTGTTGCAAATTCTTCAATTCCACTGAGATTTCTCACAGATGCAGATCATAAAGCTAGAACTGAAAATCCAGTGTATGAAACTTGGGAGCAACAAGATCAGGTTCTGTTAACATGGCTTCAATCGACACTTCATCGATTCTGCTCGTGTTTTAGGAAGCATCCACTCCTATCAGGTAAGGGAAAATATTCATGATTATTTCCATAAACAAATGCGTGTGAAGGCTAGGCAATTGCGAACAGAGTTACGTACCCTGATGCTTGAGGATAAAACCATGCACAAGTTTCTTCTTCAGATTAAAGCTCTTGCTGATGCCCTAGCTTCTATTAGCAATCCGATTTCGCTTCAAGAACATGTTGATGCAATTCTTGAAGGTCTTTTGCAAGATTACAGTTTAGTAATCTCGGTTATTGAGAGTAAGTTTAAACATCTTCCGAATGAAGAGGTTGAGGCATTGCTTCTTGTGTATGGATAGCAGTTGCATATATTTCACAAGAAACTTGTTTCCAATTCACTGTTGATTAACCTAACTCAGGCAAACTTCAATTCATCTTCTTCGTAGAGTTTCACCTCTATGTGGTGCCAAACATGAACTTTCACCAATCAGACTCAGAATTTCCAAACCAGTTCTCGAGGCGGTATGGGTCAGTGACAGTTGTCAAGGCCACGGAGGCCAATTTGCCAACTTTCAGTGTCAAGTATGAAGTTTGGGCATACAGCTTCATTTTGTTACTATAGGTATGATCAACATTATCAACCGAGTTCTTCCTTGACCCTTCAAGATCCCTCAAGACAAAATCAGTCAGTCCTATCAGAATCAGAATCAAGGACCTGACCAGATCTTTATTGGCAATGGTCAAGGTTTGCACATTCAATCCTCTGGTTCTTCGACTTTTGTTTCTTCTCACATTCCCTAAGTGTCATTCTCTCTTAATCAACTCTTACATGTGTCTTCTATTCCTAAAAATCTTATGAGTGTGAGCAAATTCACCAAGGATAATGCTGTTTTCTTTGAATTTCATCCTAATTTCTGTGTTGTTAAATCTTAGGTTACCAATGAGGTCTTACTTCAAGGCTATGTTGGCCCTGATACTCTCCCCTTTGTCTGAAACTGTTAACACTAACCTTTAGCTCCTTATCTAGGTAACCTTGGTATAAAGCTGACTTATATGCCCTCATACTCATAACCAAACAGTTGGGAGAAAACACGGACACATTGTAGAACTTAGTCTCACTTTATTGAAACATGCCTCTTTACCCCTAAAATTCTGGGATTTTGCTTTTACCACTGTTGTCTACCTTATAAACAAATTACATATAGCTTCCCTCAATTTTTCTGTACCTTACTCTGTTCTGTTTCATCTGTACCTTAGTGGATGATGTACCTCTGAATGACCTCTCCCTGAGGTTGCTGGATTTGTTATTGTGTTCCTGTTATATGACACCTGTAATAGCATAGATACACATTTGTTTTTGCATTTCCTATTTCTTGCTACTTACAATGCTATTGCTGCTTTATAAATGCACTTGCCAAATATTGTAGTCTGGCCATCGTTGGGATACAGCTATGTTTTCTGATCGTGAGAGGCAAGAGAAATTCAACAAACTCATGGTATGTTTTCATTGAGCTGCTGTTTTATTCTGCCCAATAATTACATGAAGGGATTGCTACTTGTATTTGAATGACTCACTCCGCCATTGTAGTTCCTTCACCAACTAACTCAGTTTGAGTCTGAGGTTGTGCTTGTGCCTATGGCAAATTGCAGGGTGTGAGAAGCGAAGTGAAAGTGGAGCAGAATTCCAACAACCAAAGTAGTAATGACATTCTTCGTGCTGAGAAGGAGAAGGAACTTCAGATGGATCTAGAGAAACAATACACTGCAGGCCTTCGACGAAGAGATGGCCGTACAGTTGGCTTAGGGCTTTAATTATTCTCACTTCTGAAAATGTGTTAAGTATCACCCCATCTTTGGGAGGAGCTTTTCGTTTGTTTGATGCAGACATGTTTGGGAGTTTATGAATCTTGTTAGGTGCATCACCAGTTGGCATCTGCTGGGAGTTCCTGATTTAGACAGGGCATGTTATTTCTATGGAATTTCTTATCATGATTGTATCTAAATTTTTGTTTTTCATATGAAATTGGTTTACGTAATTTGGTTTTTCTTAAAAACTTGACTTGATTCGTATGTGCTGACATTAGGGCTCTTCAATTCAAACTAGACTGAACTCAACTATCATAAATTGTAATGAACCGTAAATGCAGTAGTTCACCTGAATTGGACTGAGTTGCAAAACATTTCGAACAAACTGAACCAAACTACTTTTTAGGTACACAGGATTGAACCATTTTGAACTATACCGAATTGTACCGAACATTTTTGAACTGTTTATAAGGGTCATTCGTTTTGGAAAAATATTTTTATTTTTATTTTTAATTACAAAACTATCACATTGTTTTAGTTTTACTTCTTACTTTTATATTGATTTGTTAAAACTTAAGCTATGTTTAATTCAGTTTATTTTTAACTTATAAGCTACTTTAAGTTAAAATTAAAAAAGAGAGTTTAAAAAAATAAGTAAAAAATTATTTATTAATATATATTTTTTAACTTAAAAGTTCTTTAAGTTAAAATATAAAAACTAACTTTCTAATAACCATTATTTTTCTAAATAGTATTGTATCATCCCTAGCTTTGACCAAAAATCTTTTTTAAAAAAATATTATTAAATATATAACAGGATGAAGAAATGAAAATACAAAAATGGTAGACAAATAAGATTTTGTTAGAAGTATACTACAGCTTAGTAATTGGTAAGGGGTATCACAATTCTGCATATATGATACACTAGTGAGAGTATCCGTGCATTGCATGTGAATTTTTTTTATTTGTACAATTTTTTTTTTCTAATGGGGTGGGCAAAATCCCCAGTTTTATTTGTATAAATGTTTGACAATATAAAATATAACATGGTTTTCATTAAAAATAAATTATTAAAAATAGTGATTCTTTTTTCACATCATGTAAAGAAAATTATTTAATAATTTAAATATTAATGTAATTTGAAGTAAATTTTTGTTTCTTGTGAGTGGAAGGTAAATTTTATTCCATATAATTTTTTTTTTTGTATAATTTTTATAAAAAAAAAAATCACTACTAATTATTTTTATTTTTTTTCTGAATAGATTTCAACACAAATTGTACTTCAATCTTTATATATGAAAGTGTTTAAAGTGTTGTATACAAATTATTTTAGTTATTTTGAGTGGAAGTTTGTGCTTCATTCTATAATTCAATAATATTCATCTTTGATTTTTTTTTTATCATCTTTCATATATTGTTTCTCTGTAGCAATTCTAGTGAGAATCCCAACAACATCTGTAGGAAAAAATAAATTAATTTAATATAAAAAATACATAACAAATATCTAAAGAAAAATACAATTACTAACCAACTAAAAATTATTTATTAAAATTACGATCCTTGATCTCAGAGAAAGAAACAATGGTACAAGGACTTCCATTAATGATTGAATCTTTAACAGATTACACATTAGTTCCATACAAAAAATTTAGTTTGTATTCGTGAGTCATGGTTCTATAATCCCCCTTACTTGGTTCAGCTTTAAAATCATTGATAATATAAACTTTCCCTTCTTTTAGTAGACTTTGAAATTTATAAGTCAATGTTTCTTGAATAATACATGCATCTTGTTCCCCTAACAATAATAATAAATCACTTATATTAAAAATAGTAATAATGGGTTATGGAGACAAAGATGACAAAAAAAAAAAAATAGTAATATTGAGTTATGGAGAGAAAGATTACAAAAAATATATGCATCTCTTCATTTAGTAATACCATCTTCAAAGAGTTAGGAACTTTTAACCCATTTTTATTGGGAACTATCAAAAAACGTATTATCTTGATTTTGATATTCCAGTTTTCTTTGTGGTATGAAGGAGGTCATATGAGACATTCATTATAGAATATGGAGAAAAAGAAGAAGAGAGATAAATAGTTTTGATGGACTTGTACTATGAGCAATAACATAGATACTCAATTTATACACAACATATTTTTTGAATTTCAATATATTTTTTTGAATTTATCACAAAATATTATTTAAATTAAATGGTTTTATATTGGCTTAATAGTATGTTATACCACGATCTTGATAAAGTTGTTTAACCTGATATAAATGTATCAAGTGCATAATGTACTTTGGTAAGAAATTTTTTTAGGATTGATTGCATAATGTACACGTTGCTAGTTTTTTTTTTTGAATTCAAGATTAATTAACTTATATTTTATATTTTAATTTTAATCATTTATCAACTAGATTTTACTATATATTAAATTTAAGTTTAATTAGCTTATAATATAAGATTTTAATTTTAATCATTTATCAACTAGATTTTACTATATATTAAATTCAAGTTTAATTAGCTTATAATATAATATTTTAATTTTAATCATTTATCAACTAGATTTTACTATATATTAAATTCAAGTTTAATTAGCTTATAATATAATATTTTAATTTTAATCATTTATCAACCAGATTTTAATGTATATTGAATTCAAGTTTAATTAATTTATATCTTATATTTTAATTTTAATCATTTATCAACTAGATTTTAATATATAAGATTTTAATTTTAATCATTTATCAATTTGATTTTTATATTGAATTCAAGATTAATTAACTTATAATTTGAAAAAAAAAATATTCTTACCTAAAATAATAAATTTCTAGAATATTCTTAAGCTGACTTTTAACGTAATGATAACACGTGTAAAATTTTTCTTAAACGAGAGTTTGCTATATTAATATATAAGATATCTTATATTTTAATTTTAATCATTTATCAACCAGATTTTAATATATATTGAATTTAAGTTTAATTAACTTATATCTTATATCTTAATTTTAATCATTTATCAATCAAATTTTAATATATATTGAATTCAAGTTTAATTAGCTTATAATTTGAAAAAAAATATTCTTACCTACAATAGTTAATTTTTAGAATATTCTTAAACTGATTTTTAATGTGATGATGATACTTTAAAACTTTTCTTAAATAAGAGTTTGTTATATTAATATATAAGATACACACGCTAATGCTAGTGTCCTTTTATAAACTATTACGGTAAGTAACAGTTCAGTAGCAAAACATTGAATCGCTCTTTTACTAGTTCAGTTTTTTAAAATTTAACTGAAAATCAGTTTAATTCAATTTTTAGTTATTTTTAATTGGCATAATTACTGATTCCAAAAACTTACAACATGAAAACTGGTACAAGTTCTCTGATTCCAAAACACTGAATTTGCATCTCTCTCAGGGCTTGAAGTTGACGATGCACAACCCCAAAGGATCTCGAAGAAATATCATCATTCAGGGAACACACAAGTTTGACAATAATTTTAAATTTGTAAAAATTAATATAACGGGCATTGAAAACCATCATTATTTGTAAATAAAAACGGTCATAATTTATAAACTTACTTGTTCCAATTTTAAAAATAGTGGGATCTAATTCAATCTTCTCAAAATAATAAGACGAAATTAGTAATCAAGTCTTTTTAGTTTACTTTGCTTCGATAAATACAGATCAACGTAGTTTTTTTTTTTTTTTTCACCTCTAGTTGGCATCATAAAGTTCCCTTAAATTCATAAAAAAAATAAAAATAAAGTTTCCTTAAAATATTTATAAACACGAGAGTGGAAATCACTTGTCTTCAAAAGCCTGTCCCCATCCCTATCTCATCACTTATATTGTCACACATCAATTAAAATAAAAAATCATTTAAAAATCTAAAGATAATATATTTATTATAATTGATGTGTCACAATATAGATAGTTAGACACAGGGATGGAGCAAGCTTTTGGGTACAGTTGATCTTCACTCTAAACATGAATGTTGGAATAAAATGTTTGTAGTCCGTTGGATTTGTAATTGGGGTGGTTAATTTAAAGGGTAGGATATGTAGGACTTTGGAAGATTTTTAATTGTTAAATAAGCTAATATATATTTTATTCCTAAGTTATAATTAATTGTTTGATTTCATTTTATTGATTTTGGTTCCTAAAGTATTTTTTTCGTTTGATTTTTGGTTCCTCCGTCAGTGATCTCGGTTAGTAAGTGGGTGAGGGGGCAAATTGATATTTAAAAATTTCCATACCCTTTTTCAAAATAAAAAAGAATTCAACCACTCCCTTAAAGTTTTTCGCAAAGTGTTGTAAAAGATGTTGATGATAGAACCACAATTTAGAAACTCAACTTAGAACAATCTTGTTTAAAAGGTTTTCTAAAGCAGAGTATGATAAAGATTTAATTTCAAATCATTAGTTGATAAAATATTATTACATTTGTTATCATCAAAACCCATTGAAGGATTAGGGGCCAGACATGATCCAATGTCTTGGCTCTAACAGTACAGGTTTGTTGCGGCCAACTGTGTGCATCATTGGTAGTCAAAGTCTTTTTCTCATCATTGTGGTTACTCGTGAGCAAACCTAACAACTTTTAGCCTAACCAATTTATTTTCTAGATGAAAATTAAAACAATGATAAAATCAAATGATTGTTATATAATCAAAACTAAATTGTGTACAATGTAGTATAACAATGGATGAAAAGTAAAATATTAACCACTCTAAACAAGCTGTTTACAAAGGTATGTTCCATTAACATCGAGTCCAAAACCCATATTGTAGAGTTTTCACCGTGAATGATGAAAACATTATGGTTATGTTATATAATGAATCAAGTAACACACATTTGAAGAAACCTTAAAGATGTATTTTTTTTTTTATTATATTTGGTACTTATGACCATAGTTAGGAATTCCTCTTAGTTCAATTATATCCATCCTCAATTCATTGGTTTGAAATGTTGTTGTTTGCCACTGCCTCCATCTTCAATTTCAAAACATACTATTAAGATTAGTTGGTGTAATCAAAGAGGGGGGGGGGGGGGGATTGATATGGATTGGAATTTACAATAGATTTCACAAAGTGTGTTGAAGATGGAATTAAAATTTTGAAACCAAACTTAAAAACACTCTTGTTTCAAAAGGTTTTTCAAAAAGAGTTTCACAGAATTTAAATAAAAATGTAAATAAAGAGATGAAGGGATAGAGAAGAATAACACAAGTGTTTATACTGGTTCGACCATAACTCGATCAACACTTAGTTTCCTCAACCCTTGAGAATTGCTACTATAATATGCAAAGCTTAAAAAACTCATAAACACAAGCAAAAAATAAAAATTATTCTTATTCACAACCCAGACAAAAAACTACACATGAAAGTGAACACCCATCACTCATGCAACAACCTAGGAAAACCTATCCTAGAACAATAAGATAAATTAGAAGAGATTTAAAAACTTGGAACAAATACACCTGAATGTGTAGATTTATCTGTAGAGAACTTCCTTCTTCAATGGAGAATTCAATAATGAAGATCAATGGAGACAAATTTAGCATGAGAGATATAAAAGATTGGAAATTGAATTGTGCTAAAGACCTTCTCCAAAGTTGTTTTTATAGTGACCCAAAGGATTAAATTCTTATCTCTCCATTGAAAATAAGATTTGATAACAAAAATTTTTGTTGAAAGATTAAAACAAATTAGACATCTTATCTTTAAGATTTCTAATATAATTGATGTAATCAATTGTTTCATGTTGTAATTGATTATCTCGAAACTTGGAAGATAGTTCTTTGTATCTGTTTTCAATTATAATCTATTGCATTAGAAATGGTAATTGACTATAACGAGTTAGAGACAATTTATATATTTTTTAAAAGCAGATTGTAATTGATTACACCAATTGATGTAATTAATCAATTGTTTAGAGTCAGAGACAATTCTAATTTTGTTTAAAATATTTGTAGTTGATTGCATCATTTTTTTTAATCGATTAAATGTATTAGAATTTAGAAAACAAAGAAAAGTTAATGAATTTCAATTTACATATAAGTTTGTAAACACCATGCAATCACTTATACATAATTTAAGATATTTAGTTATTTTATGTATGTTTCAACAACCTCAAGTTCCACATATTTTTTTGAGCACATACTCCAAAACTAGATTTTAAATCCCACTGCATGCATAAGTTTGTGTTAATTGATGTTTATAACTAAACAACAATTTGAATGATAGTTTTATAGTTCATGTTGAATAGAAGGGGACCCACATTACATATTTTTAATTACCAAACTTGCTTGTTACCTTAGGTCAATTTTGGTGTTGATTACATAAGCACAAACTTGGGTTTCAACTAGTGTTAGTCCCATGTCTATTGTTGGCTTAAATGCACAACGAAAGTTCTACCATGTAACTAGTTTGTTAATGATTATTTAATACACAATAACTATGACATTTTTGTAATGAAAATAATATTCTCAACCTAATGTATTTCTATGTTTTTATTTTATTTTATTCGAGCATCTTTGTTCACTTAATTCAAAAGATTTTCATCCATTATTAAAGTTACTCATCCATGCATACTCTTTATTAACATGTATTTTGGGTGGTGTAGTTGTTTGAGTTTGACGCAATAGAAAGTTGTCAATCCATATCTTTGTTGACTCATTTAGGTCATTTTTAACTTAATCATTTACAATTTTAAGCATATCCTCATGAGATTTTTCAAAAGAGTCCATTATGTTGTATAGTGACTATAAATCAAAATTAACATCGGCTTAATACACTCACACAATAAAAAATCACATACAAAGTGACTAAAAAGTAACTGTCAAGAGCGAATAAAGATTTATACTTTATAAAGATATTAAAAAATTTAATTTTAATTGAGTTTACCTTAATGTTTTCTAAAATTGAATGGAGGTAGGCTCATCCTCATTGTCATTGTTTAATTGGCTAATATTTTTGTCCAAGTGTGACTTACCAACAACCTCCTTGAAGGACCATAGACACCATTAAATTTAATAAATATTTATGATAAAGTTAAAATAATATCTATGATGACTATTTTAAAATGAATGGGTGAGGAATACCAACATTAATGATTTCAATGTTGACATCAATGGTATTCATTGCTCCTTAATTTGGTTATTTTGGTTCATTGGTAGTCTCTTTTTCAATGCTTGCTTCTCCATTGCTATACCCATTGAAAACACATATTTGTATCATACAAAACAATCATTTTAATGAACAAGAAGGATTTTTAACACAACAAAAATTAAAAAAAAATTTGAAAAAGAAATCCAAAAAATGCGAATATAGAATTGTGTACCCATCATGTTCGTCACATACAACCCAATGTTTAACTGTGTTTTTCATTTTATAAATGCTAGACATTATTAACTTTGTTCAAGGATGAATGAAACTTACATTGGGAGATTTTAAGACGAAAAAACTTTAATAGGTGGCCAAAAGTGTAACACTAGTGTTGTCAACTTTATCGGAAAAAGCATTTTATTGTGCCAACAAGTCACTTGCATTAAATGCAAAGTAGTTTTGTAGCAAATGAAATTATAAATTATTTTAAACTTACATAGAGCATAGTCACCAAATTTATTTAATTTTTAATTTTTATTTTTTTTATGGTCTCATAATAAACCTTATGGTTGACCTTCCCACTCCTTACACCATCTTTTTGTTGACCTTCTTCTTCTCACTCCTTACACCGTTTGAGGAGTTTATGGATCTCTTCACCTTTTGGTTCCAGCTCTTTAAAACCCAAATGAAATGGACCATCAAAATCGACTTGCAACTATAAATTTGAATATGGTTGTTGACCTATAGGTAAGAAAATATATGCAACCTAGTGTCTCCATGGCCACAAGATACACCACCAAACTGTTGTCTGTCTGTAACACATATATGGTTGTAAATGGGAGTTAAAATGATGCTTATGTTAACATAAATATAATGGGATAAGGTCATTTAATAATCGTCGAGGAAGCAATTAAACCACCATGTTGTGAAAAACTGAGGTTGGTGTAGGGTTTCAAAATCCTACTTTATTGTTTCATCACACATGCATGTTATGAGCAGTGATGAAGCTACGTTACTTCGTGGGGGGGCCAAGGCCCCCTTGACTTTTTTTTGTTATATATATATATATATAATTAATATAAAATTATATAAAAATTAGGTTAATTTTTTTTAAAATTATAAATAAATTATATTTAAGTATAGATATCATAAACACACTAAAAGGATAAAATATCTTATTTATTTATCTATTTTAAATAGATTGTTTTTTGAAATATTCATAATAATTTTGTCTTATAAAAAGATTTTATCTACTTTTACATTTTAAATAATATATTTATATTTTTTTTTTATCAAATTTGATTCAATAAATAAGATTTTATCCTATTATTCTATATTTTAAAAAAATATTCATGTTGTGACTTCTTTTATTTTAGTTAATTGTATCATAATTGATTTACTTTTAATTAAAAAAATTATGATTTACTCTTATTCTTTCATTAGCACTACAAGGAATGAAGCTACTTTAATAGTTTAGAGTTGGAAGATCTTAAACAACAATAATAAATAATTAACCATCTTGAAACAATTTGAATTATCAAAATATGTTATAATTTATGAATTATCCTTAAAAAACAATAAATAAATAATAATTTTTTTAAAAAAAATCTATCTATTTTCAATTTTCAATTATGTTCTATAAAATAGTTATCAATTTAATATGTAATTATATAAATTTTTGTAACCAAAAAAAATTATAAAAATTAATACATATATAAATATTGATTTAAAAAAAAATTGTTAGCCACTTGGCCTGGGCTGGCTCCGTCCCTAGTTATGAGGGTCCTTGACCACTTTGCATGCAACTGTTATATAGTAATAAATAAACATTGGCAAGAATAAATTCAGTCAACCTGATCATCACTTTGTCAAACATGAGGACATGTGCTTGCACATGACTTTTATAATATGTTTTTCTAAAAAAATGCCCTTATCTTCTTTTTTTAAACATAGGGGGTGCGTGTGTAATGTATTAAAAAGTTTAGGGGTACATGTGATGATTTTAAAAGTTAAGGGGATACATGTGTGATGCATTTAAAAATTAAGTGGTACATGTGTGATGTGTTTAAAATTTAAGGGGTATATGTTTGACGAGTTTAAAAGGTCAGATGATACATGAGTGATGAGTTTAAAAAGGTTAAGGGATACATGTGTTAGAATGTTAAAATCATCATTTTCATCATTTCTCAAGCCTATTAGTTACTGAGACAACTGGCAAAACAATTTTTCATCCTTACCACCATTTATCAAATGACTATTAGTTGATATATATGAACTTTTAAATATAAATTCATTTGGGAAAAGAGAAAAAGACATGATATTCCCTATTTTTTAATTTAAAAATTACAAATAGAAAGAGTAGGAAAAAGAAACACACTACACAACAAGAAATAAAAACATTAAATATCGAATTTCATTAATAAGTCTATGTGCTTTGATATCCATGACATAATTGTTATACTATCAAAATAAGAACACCTTAAATATGAAATACACAAGAACACACTAGAAGCGGGGGGGGGGGGGGGGTTGAATTGCGGGTTAAAACTTTTTCGTAAATACTATTAGTTCACAAGTTGCTTTCTTGGATATATGTTAGTTTAAATCAGCAAATATATCTTTGTAAGGCAAAGCTTTGAAAGCCTTTCCAAAAGAGCTCACTAGGCAAGATAAATATATGTAATTACAAGATAATAAATGAGAGCTTGTTTTTATATTGGTTTACTCAACCTGAGCTATGTCCAATACTCCTTTAACAACTGTTAAAGGGTTCCACTATAATCAACTAATTACAAAACATGTATTCTTCACTGCCACTTCTGGCTACAAATATTCTCTATGCCACTACTGGCTGCAAGTATTCTAAACCACTTCTGGTTACAATTATGAATCTCCCCCTGAGATTATACTTCCCAAGTATTCTTTTATCATTAAGCCACTCCTGGCTTTCTATACAAAAAGTATAAGATTCAGATAACTCTCAAAGAGAGGATATGAACAAGTGTTGAATCTATGTGAGCTTGTAGAGGATGGATATTATCTTTTCTCTTAGCTCGTGTTCCTTGGCCTTTTTCTTTGAGTGCTTTGCTTGTTGTACAGATTGATTTGGATGAATTCGTTATGGTTCATTAGTCTTCTTGTTGCATGGAAGCTTCCTTATATAGTGAGCTTCATGGATTTGAATGTTGGATAAGGTTTGTTTTAGTTGTCTCACAGAAAAGTGTTGAAGTAGCTTTAACTGTGCTTGATGTGATAGGAGTAGGTTTTTGTTTTTGTCACAGTTGGTTTTTAGCTTAAGGTGTGCATCCCAATGCTGATTAGTCTTTTGGCTGTACCTACCCACTTCACACCATTTGAGACATGCAAACAATACAATGAATATAAGAAAGTAAGAACAAAGAGTATCTCCCTTTCTTTTTGTCACAACAGTGCCTTTATCTAAGTAAAGAATTAATTATAAAGTACATATTCCTTAGCACATATGACATATCATATTCTGTTCCTACACAGACAACGTCTGGCTTAACAAACATAGTTTGGTCTGACTGACCATGGTCTGGAATGAAGGACATGATCTGGCTTAGCTTCAGACATCGTCTAGCTTAATTTCAAACATCGTTTGGCTTAGCTTTAGACATCGTCTGGCTTAGCTTTGCGTTGTATAACCGTGTTTGATACATGATCTGGTCCAATACATATGCATAGTCTGATCCTAGACTCGTGTTGTCTGTCCTAAGACTTCACATAATCTGTCCGAGATTGTTGTATGGTTTGGTCTTAGACTTTGCATGAGTCTTTTCAAGACTTACCATGGTCTATTTCGTGGCTTATTTTAGTTTGATTAGAAGCAATTATAGTGCTTGATTATTCATTACAAGTTATCAGACTGTTAGGACGTAAGTGAGAGTTTGAGTGATTTTACCATTGTCTATTCTCACTTTGATTTCCTGAAATCACTTAGTCTGAAATTATTAGTTGATCAATAATCATCACATTTGTTATCATCAAAACCTATCAAAGTATTTGGGGTCAGACATCATCAAATGTATTGGTTCTAACAATCTCCCCCTTTTTTATGATGACAACATATGTTATAATTTTGATTAACAGACAATAAATGACAGACATGTATATGTCAAGAGTGTAAATTATTTCATGTCAGATAAATATGTGCAGTTATCAACATGATGAACTCCCCCTGAGTTTATTATGCATATGCATATGACAAATTAAGCATGAAATAAATAGAGCGGATAACAACAAACAATAAAAAATTAGTGAACCAATCACTATTTGTATTGATGAAACATAAGCATTGTCTGGTAAAATTTTATACATCCAAAATTCTCTCCCCCTTTGTCATAAACAAAAAGGTGGAGGATGGAGTAGAAAATTGCCATCATAGTCAAGGTTTGGAAGGTGAGGTTGAATGTTTGGTTGAGGATTCTCTCGGCTTTTGATGGTAGTGGTTGTAGGAGGATCTTCTTGTGGTGGTGGCGAAGCTTGAGTAGTAGTAGGTTGTGGATTTAGAATAGCAGCAATGGAGGTGTTGAATGCAATCGTCATCTCCTTGATGATGTTAGCTCTATGCGCGTCTAATTTGGCGTTGAGTTGAGCTTGGACTTGAGCAGCAACTTCAGCAGATATTCTTGATCCTAGCTTGGATTCCAATGCAAACTCAAGGGCAGCTAAGTCAGGTTGAGGGTCTGACTGTGCTGCAGCACTTAGTGGTATGGCTGCAATTGGAGTGCTCGACTTGGACCGAGTGGACACTAGATCAGTGCACTCGTGGGCTGGTGTGGATTCTGCAGACTTTTCAGCCAAATCTGCAGCTTGCTTAGCAGTAAGTGCAACAGCCTGAGCTACCTCAGCCTCTTGCTTTAGGGCCAACTCCCTGAGCTTGTTGTCTTCTTCTTCCCTGGCCTTCTGCTCTTTAGCCAGATCATTAAGTCTTCATTGTTCTTTTTAAGTAGCTAACATAGCTCTCAGTCTGGCAGCCTCTTCTAAGACTCTTGCTTCTTTAGCTGTTGCCTTGGCTGCAGCTATTAGTGCTTAAGCAATTTTGTATTCAGCATAGTACTCAACAAGCATCTTCTTAGCTTTAGCTTTATCTCCAAGGGTGTGAGGAGTCAACAAAGTGGGAACAACCACTGTGTCTGACACATGAATGAAGTTGTTGGAGGAAGAGAAGCCTTCACCAATAGTGTCAATCTTCTACTTTTCTTCATCTGAGAGATTGGATGACCCTGTGGTGTGGAGCATGTTACTCATCATGTTCTGCCAATAGATGTCAACCTCTAACTCTGTGTTCTTTGGTGGTAGTACATGCTCTTGTTGAGGTAGTGGCTCAATATCTGGTATGTGCTGTGGAAGATTGTCTACTCTTGCAATCTTCTTCCCCTTCAGCTTGTTGGGGTTGATAGTTGGGAGCCTGGTGACTATATGGTCTGGAACGACACGTATATCAGTTTCTTTAGAGATGTGCAGACTTGGTGGATACAACTATCTGGGGACTGCGCCTTGAAACTTCAGATTGCACAAGGACCTATAGTCAACACAAGTGGTTTGAAAGGTTGGATGAATGGGGGCAACTCCTTGTGTGATCAACCGAGTAGGTTAAATTGAGACTCTTGGTCTCAATAGATAGCGCAATTCATCACAATGCATTATTCTAACAGTGGCCTCCAATTGCTTCTTATCATCTTCTGTTAACTCAACTGGCGGTGTTGGTTCCACTGTGAAGTAATCCAATCCCTCTCTCATACAATTACACCAATGTGCAATCTCATGCACTAACTAACGCATTTGAGGGATGGTAGAGGCATATTCTTCCTATTGTAGCCTTCTTGCAAGATTGGCATCATCTTTAGTAGTGTCCAGAAGAATGGTGTTGTGAATTGGCCTTTGGAAGGGAATTATCCCTTGATCAATTTGTAGAGGAGGAAGCTTCTTCAACTTTGCTTCCTTGACAACAGCAATCATTGAGTGCTCTACAACGGGCTCCAACTGAGTCTCTTCTCTATATGCTGTAGACTCAACATTCTCTCCCACATAGCATAGGGAGAATCTTTGCATCATCTTCTAATGCCAAGAGCCTAAGGGAGGAGGAGGAGGAGGAGGAGGAGTGTCTTCTCTGAATCTGGACAGAGGAGTGGTGGCATCCAGACTAAATGGTCTGTTGTCCCATGAGGGAGCAACAAACACTTCAGGAGATAGAATGATTATCTCTTCATTAGACCCAGACAAGATGTTGACAAACTCAATGTGGTGGTAGGAAACCACTACGTCTAATATCTTAGGGATGATTACTGGTGAGGGTGATTGATAAGGAGGAATGACGGTATCTAATGGAGTTTGTGGGGATGTTGTAGGTACAACAGTTTGAGTTGTGGGTTCAGACTGTGTCTTAGACTGAACAGTGGGTTCAGTCTGTGGGGTGATCGTCTGTCTAATGGGGGCAAACGTAGGTTGATCTTCTGTCTGAGCAGTGGGTTTAGACAATGGCTCTTGCATAGTTTGTGCTTAGGCATCAGACTGTGCAACTACTATTTGGCTAACTATAGTCTGTGTAAGTGACAAAAACGATAGAGGTTCAACAGACGGAGTGTCTATTGTGGTTTCTGTTTGGGCTAGAACTGGTATAGTCTGAGGAATATTCTTCCTTAGACGCTTGTGGGTTGAGCGAGGGTGAGTGGGAAGTGTGAAGGTAGGGATGGTGATACCTGGATTGGTGGTAGAGGTGGTTGTTGTGGTCTGTCTTCTTCCAACACCACTTTTCTTTTCACAGTCAGCTTCTTGGCTATGGTGTTGGGTGGTCTAATAGCCAAATCGTTTGACTCAGTGGTTTGTTGTGCACTGAGTTGTCTTCTTGGCCTCTTGAAGACCAATCCATCATCAAACACTTCCTCTTCAGCCTTAGCAACACTAACAACTGCTTGTCCAATGTCTGCTACCTCCTTTAGAGACACTTGAGGTTCAGTAGTTATTCTAGCAACACCCTTACCCTTCTGTTGAGGTCTTGTCTTAATCCTCATAGTGGGTGGTCTGGGTGGTGCTTGTTGGATCGTCTACTTAGCCTTCTTGGCGGGTGGCTCTTCAACAGACTGTGTTGAGGCCTTGCATGTTGTCCAGACAGTCTGCTGGTCCGCAACAACAAGTCTCCTCATTTTGCTTGCCAGGGGCTGGATGGAAGCAACCTCATCATAATCACCAGACTCTTTCCTTTTCCACCCTTCTTCTTCTTGGTCTGCTTTACCTTCATCATCAGAAAGCTTAGGGAACCTATCAGGTGATCCCTTGGTGATTTCAAATCCTATGTTCGACTAAAGCAGACTGGAGGATGTCAGCATCCTTTGTTGAACAAATGGGCCTTCTACATTCACATACTCCAATTCATCCAGATGTCCTGATTGAATTTCTCTGTACAATCTGTTGTAGCAGTGAGCATCCCAGAGAATCTTGTTTATCATGGCTGTGTAGTATGTGGCCATAAAGGTTGACAAGTATTGGATGTGGCTGATCAAGTTGTAGAAGAGTGTGTGTGGAAGGTTGAATAGGATCCCTCTAATGACATGGTAGAGGATGAATCTATGGAGGCTAGACACATGATCCCTAGACTCAATCTTGTGCAAGATGGTCTTATTGATGATGTTCAGTAGCAACTTGGACAAAGGTGGGAAGTTGGCTAGCTGCAACTTCTTGACGTTCTTGGCCACCTCGTAGTTAGGTCCAAGAATGAACCTTTCTACTGTCCCTTCAACAATGTCAGTGTCCCATGCCTCTATAAAGTAGTTAGAGTGCAATTCGCACCCTATTGCTTGAGCAATGGAGGAGGGAGAGATAGAGATGTCGCACCCAAAGACTTTGTTGACAATCTCGTTTCCCTTGATTGTAGCATTCATCCAGAACTCTCTGATAAGTCTAGGAGTGATCTTCTAATGATCATTGAAGAAGCCTCTAATCCCAAAAAACTCAAAGTACCTTGAGATGTTAAGACCACGTTCCTCAAGGTAGGGAATATCAATGTAGTATTCCACATGAATGTTCCTAGTGTAGGAACCTCACGGCTTGATCAGAATGTTCTCAACGTCATTGAGTTTTTGTTCTCTCTTAACCTTGGGGTCAATGTTGGACGCTGAGCTATTGGTGTCTGTGGTAAACTCTGGCATTACATCTTCAAGACGCTCATCAGAAGCTTGAGAGGATGAGGGTAAGGCAGGTTGTTGGGAGGAGGAAGAACCCTTGGATAGGTTACCTTTGGCCATGGCGAGGGTTTGTGTTTAGGGTTTTTTGAAGTTCTTGGTTGCAGAGAGAATGGGTGAGAGAGATCAGTGTTTTCGAAAGCTTAGGATATACGTTTTGCAATAGTAGGTTAAAATAGGTAATGAGTGTGCATTAAATATGATGGTACGGTTAGGGAATGATTGAAACGACACATTAATGACCGTTTTGAATGTGCATTTTGGGCTTTAATGACTCAGAACCCAACAAATGCTTAAGTTACAAAAACATTTTTAAAAATCCACATGGTCTGGCTCATATTTTGAGCGCGAAATACGTGGCATGCACATGCCTCACTTAAGTATAACGCTAGACGATGTATCTTTAGTTCTACTAGTGAACAACAGATAGTGATGAAACATTAAGTCACACAAACCATCCCAATCTTTTCTCTCAAAAAGATCAATCTGTCCTCAGTAAGGGGTTTTGTAAAAATATCAGCAAGCTGATCATCTATTGTGACAAATTCCAACTTAATGGTCCCCTTTTAAACATGGTCTCTTATGAAATGATGTTTTATTTCTATATGTTTGGCTCTAGAATGCATGGTTGGATTTTTCGAAAGAGATATAACAGTAGTATTATCACAAAAGATAAGAATGTTACTCTCAAATATGTTGTAGTCTTCAAGTTGATTCTTGATCCACAATATATGAGAGTAGCAACTTGCAGCTGATATGTATTCTGCTTCTACTGTTGATAGTGTTATTGTTCCTTGCTTCTTGCTGAGCCATGACACCATGTTGCCTCCAATGAAGTGACAACCTCCACTGGTGCTTTTTCTTTCAATTTTATCTCTAGCATAGTCAGCATCACAATAGCCTGTCAGCTTATACTCTTTTTGCCTTTTAAACCAAAGACCAAGATTAGAAGTTCCAATTAAATATCTAAATATTCTTTTAACAGCAGACTGATGCACTTCCCTTGGGTCAGACTTAAATTTGAAGCATAGGTAGACGCTGAACATTATGTCTAGTCTGGATGCAGTCAAGTAAAGTAGAGACCCAATCATTCCTTTGAATTGAGTGACATCTACTTTCTTTGAATCTTCATTTGGTCCAAGTGATGTTGTTGGATGCATTGGTGTCTTCATAATTTTGGCATCATCCATCTTGAACTTCTTCAAGAGTTCTTTCACATACTTGGTCTGGTGTATGAAGATTCCTTTGTTGGTCTGCTTGATCTACAATCCTAGGAAGAATTTCAGTTGTCCCATCATGCTCATTTCGAACTCAATCTGCATCAATTTTGAAAACTCTTCACAGAGTTTTCATTAGTAGCACCAAAGATCATATTCTCTTTTCTTTTAGCTCGTGTTCCTTGGCCTTTTTTTTTTGAGTGTTTTGCTTGCTGTACAGATTGATTTGGATGAATTCGTTATGGTTCATTAGTCTTCTTGTTGCATGGAAGCTTCCTTATATAGTGAGCTTCATGAATTTGAACGTTGGAGAAGGTTTGTTTCCGTTGTCTCACAGAAGAGTGTTGAAGTAGCTTTAACTGTGCTTGATGTGACAGGAGCAGGTTTTTGTTTCTGTCACAGTTGGCTTTTAGCTTAAGGTGTGCATCCCAATGCTGATTAGTCTTTTGGCTGTACCTACACATTTTACACCTTTCGAGACATGCAAGCAATACGAGGAATAGAATAAAATAAGATCAAAGAGTATCTCCCTTTCTTTCTATAATCGCAATGCCTTTATTTGTGTAAAGAATTAATTATAAAGCACATATGACATATCATATTCTGTTCCTACACAGACAACGTCTGGCTTAACAAACATAGTTTGGTCTGACTGACCATGGTCTGGAATGAAGGACATGATCTGGCTTAGCTCAGACATCGTCTGGCTTAATTTCAAACATCGTCTGGCTTAGCTTTGCGTTGTCTAACTGTGTTCGATACATGGTCTGGTCCAGTACATATGCATAGTCTAGTCCTAGACTCGTGTTGTTTGTCCCAAGACTTCACATAGTCTGTCTGAGACTGTTGTATGGTCTAGTCTTAGACTTTGCATGAGTCTTTTCAAGACTTACCATGGTCTGTTTCGTGGCTTATTTTAGTATGATTAGAAGAAATTATAGTGCTTGATTATTCATTACAAGTTATCAAGACTGTTAGGACGTAAGTGAGAGTTTGAGTGATTTTACCATTGTCTATTCTCACTTTGATTTCCTGAAATCACTTATCTGAAATCATTAGTTGATCAATAATTATTACATTTGTTATCATCAAAACCTATTAAAGTATTTGGGGTCAGACATCATCAAATGTCTTGGTTCTAACAAAATATCTAGCCTATCTAAAGTTACTATATATATATATATATATATATATATATATATATATATAGGTTTGTCCTAAAAAAAATATACCATGCACTTGAATGCATATAAATTCACTATAAGCTGTCTACAAACCAATAACATGTATACATTCAAAAAATATTCTCTATGCAATCAGCACATTCAAAATATAATTATATCACATTGAATTTCCCAAATCATAAGTTCCCTAGTTGTCAATTGTTTTCTTAGACTTGGCTCTTGTCTTCTTTCTTTTTTTGTGGTTGTTGATGTGGTAGGCTCCTAGTTGTTGGCTGTTGGTTCTTCATTGGTGGCAGTTTGAATGTTTCCTCATGTTTGCACTGCTTGAGCGCTATTAGAATTGGCACATAACTGCAGAGAAGATGGTTCAATAGTATTTTTCTGAAAAAATAAAAAAGCACAAAAAAATGATGTTTCAGCAATAAGATATATACATAGCTGCAAACAAAATTCATATATACTATCACATAGGCTTACCTATTTTTTCTTCTTCACCGGTGCCTTTTGACAAGTTCTACTATTTTGTCCAAAATGATTACAAGTTGAGCACTTTATGGTGTTGGACCTTCTTGCTTGTTGATTTCATGTTGGTTCCTCAACAACACTTTTCTTTCTAGCCTTTCTAGGCCTTCCAACTTGCCTTTTTAAGGGAGGGGGCCAATATTAGGTCACCCACCCTTATTGTTGGGGTCAATCTCACCTATGGGACAAATCAACATAGCATATGTTGTCCTTAACTTAGTCATGGAATGTGCTTCATCACAAAATAAAGTAGGATTTAATCTATTATGAGATATGCATGCACAAACATGTTTGCAAGGCAACCAAATTATTTGCCAAAACCTACATCCACATTCTTTTAATTTTAGGTCCACAACAAAAGGGCTAAAACTATCTTGAACCTTAAACTATTGTTCACTAGCATATGTGACTTTTAAAAATCTACCATCTAGCCTATGTTGAGCAGTCTTAACTGATGCAATTTGTGAGCTATTATAGTTAACAAGCTTTAAAAATAGTTCTTATACAAACTAATAAGATTAGAAAAATGTTGTCATATAAAGTACATTTCTCCAATAAAATCAAACAACACCATAATGATAGAGATTGTCAAAGATAAATGACTCACTTTTACAAAAAGTCAAATAAACATATCAGAAGATGTAATAAAAGAAATTTAAAATAAACAAAGGCACGTGCTCCTATTTCCATAGTATAAGAATTTAATGCCCAATATCTAGCATACATTCATGCATTGTACCATTGCTTTTGGAAAAGAAGCTCCACAAGTCTAAAAAAAACTCAGGATCATGGAACTGATAACTGATTTTTCTATGAACACACTTAAAAAGAAACATGCTATCATTCACTATCATCAAACTGGAAACTTCACATGCTTAATTGGAAACTACTTCAAATTTGTTCTTGGTTGTAACCTTATTTTGATCATGACTAACATCCTTTTACAAACACAAACTCAAGTATGTTACTATAGAACCGACTTAAATTGTGAAACCAAATAACAAAGTAGGAAAGACTATAAACATCAGTGGTCCCCCACAATCAAATGTCATGTCCCACACATGCCCACATACACTAGTCCCCATAGAAAACTCAACAAATAAAAAATTAAAATTAAAAATTACAAACAAACACTAAATCCCACTATATGTATTTTTAATTCGACCCTTTTATTTATAATAAAGAGAAACCTACAAATTCTTGACAAGAACACAATATATGAACAAAGGAGCGCCAACAGAACAAAGGAGCACAATATTTAGAATAAAGAACATACCTTCTAAAACAAAAGCACCACTCAACCCGCAACAACTAAATTAAAGGGTTGGAAATCGCAATAGCTATGGGTCATCGAGGTTGGAAGTGATGTAGTAGCGGGGCCAGAAAGAGTCATGGTTGTTGGGGTCGGCGTCGTTGTAAAGTTGTGAGCCGTAGATGGGGTCGTCATCGTCACAGATAAAGTCGTCGTTGGGGTTGGAAGTCGCTACAAACATGGTCGTTGAGCATGAAATAGAAAACTCGTGTACAAGAAAAATATCCCTCTGGAAGAGAAGTAACACGAAACAAAGGAAGATGAACAGTTCGCTTTCCTTTTTAGGTCACTTAAGTATAAGGATAATTACAAAATTTTAAATAAATTAATTAAAATTAAATATAAATTTATTTAAAAAACTAACAACAACTTAATACCATTAAAATAGGGGTGCCAAAGTAATGTTAAAAAAAGGAGAGGATGCCTATGTAATTGAAACAAACCCTAGGGGTGTTAATTTGCTCTTTATTCATTTTTTATCCTTAAGACATTTATTAATTTTTCTTCTTACCTTTTTTTAAATAAAACAAGATTTTATTATTTATTTGTTTTCATTTTCACTATTCTTCCTACAATTTTTTTTTTTATATTACACTATTTATTTTAAACATTGTAATATTTATAATACTTAATTTAATATTTTTCCATTATAATTCATAAAATTAAAAATGATAATTTCTAGATCTTTTTTTATCTAAATAATTTTATAAATTAGACAATTTATTTTAACTTTGTGTTAATTAACATAATAAAAGTATAATGTTCATTAAGTGTTTTTTTACTTTATTTTAAATTTAATTTAAAATACTTTTTAAGTTATAGTATAAGATTACTAATAGTATACATGATACAAAAAAATGTAATAATTGAAAATAAAAAAGTTATTTATCTATAAATAAAAAATTATAAGAGTTTAAATTCATTAATAAATTAAAATTATAACACCTCAAAATATATAATTATTCATAAATTGAATTAAAATTTTTATAAAATTATCATATAAATATGTCCATTTTTTTCATTTGACATTTTTCATCTACTTCAACATATAATAACATATAATAGTTACCAAGCACTTATCATTTAATAAACTAGCTTAAAAGCTTTTAGCTACCCACTATCTTTTTAGCTTCTAGCTAGCTTTATAACTAGTTTTACCAAACATAGGGTTAATCAAATTCATTAAACATCATGTATGTGTTACCGGAAATGAAGTACAAGAGAGGATGAGAAGTTAGGACATCCAACTATGTTGGCACCCCTAACAAAACACCCCCGCCCAGCTGAATTGCATTAATAATAAAAAGTGAACAAATAGCATAATAGTTTGTGTACAATGGGGGACATAATGCCAAAACCCACATAAAAGAAAACTAAACAAGCCTAAGCAAATATGTAATCAGGCATTTTATTTTGATTCCTATACATGTGATGACTAATGAATTTGGGGGCTGTATTAAACCAAGTGAAGTCTAGCCTATTTGTAAGACCATAGCTAGCCAATGAATCCGCACAATGATTACCCTCATGGTAAATATGAGATACTTTGAATCTAAGTGACTTGCTTTTTTCCAGCATGATATTCCAATGTCTTTTCAGCTTCCATGGGACAATGTCAGGATTACTAAAAGCCATGACAGTCATGTTAGAGCTGCATTCTAACCAAAGAGTTTGCCAACCATATAAGATGCACATGTCAATGGCTTGATTCCAGCCCATAGCTCAGCGTATAATGTAGTTTGTATTCCGATATATGCAGTGAATCCACCCCTAAAACACCCAAGATGATCACGAAATATACCTCCCGCAGCAGCATGGCCCAGGGATCCAGCAGCAGCCACATCAGAATTGCATTTGATACAATCTGAGGAGGGACAACTCCAGATAACTGGTACTATGAGTACTGCCTTAGCTGGCTTGAGTTGAATGCCAGATTGCTTTAGAAAAGTGAACTCAGACATGGAATTGGATGCCTGCCCAGTAGATAAAATGCCTGAAAGTGTTGCATTTGCTTTAAGTTGACTTAAAATATGAGATATGGGAATGGAATGATTCCTAAATTGGTTGCTATTGCGGCTAGTCCAAATAAGCTAGCAGATGTGAATAGCAGCTGAGATTAGCACGTCTCTGGCCTGAGATCCAGAGACCTTATTTGCTGATAGGAAAAGTACTTCAAGTGAAGAGAAGGCCAATAGGACAGGAGAAATCTGCTGCAGCCAATGCCATAATTGCTGAGCAAAATTGCATTGTAGAAAAAGGTGACTAATAGTTTCTTCATGTTGTAAGCAATGAGTGCATGCTGAGACAGTGATGCATCCCTTTTTTCTAAGAAGATCACCGGTCGGAAGAGCTTTATGAATGCCTCTCCAAATGACGAAGCTCTGAGAAGGTGGAATTGATTTAGACCAAATGATTTTAGCCTAAGGGCTTTGTGGAATTGTAGGTGAGAGGAAATCATATATTCCTTTGGCCGTGATTCGTCTAGATTCAGCAGGGATCCAAATAGGGATGTCCCTCTCCTGATTTGAGGGAATTGGTATCAATGAGGTAGCCTCTCTAAGATGAGGAACTAATTGTGCAATCAGGTCTGGAATAATCCATTGCTGGTCTTTTACCATTGACTTAATTTGAACCAAAAGCTTTCTTCTGTTGGCTGTAGGGATTTCAAGAAAATCTGCAATTGAAGTTTCAAGACACCAAATGTCCAACCAGAAATTTATCTCACCTTTATTGATTATCCATCTAGTGTTGTCTCTTATAGTTGGCCATGATTTTTTTAATGAGGGCCATATAGATGATAGACTGAATGTGTTAATGGGCTGGTCATTTCTAAGGAACTTAGTTCTCATGAAGTGTGCCCATTCCACAGCTACTGAATGAGAACATCATTATTGAGTTTGATGAGACTTAATGCCAAGTCCACCACATTTGATAGGAGTGCATACTTTGGCCCAAGCGACAATAGCAATTTTTCTGATGTGGACATCCCCAGACCAAAGGAAATTTCGCATCCATCTTTCAATTCTTCTGAGCAATCTTGGGGGCCAGAGATAGACATGAAAGTTGTAGAGTATTATGCCCAAAATGACAGATGTAATCAACTGCACTCAGGCGCATTGCAATGTGTTGGTCACCGAGGCGGCCATTATTCCAGGTAAATTGGTTTCCAGTGCATGGGATATGAATAAGCTGATGAAGGTTAGTCCAATTTAAGAATTCCTCCATGGGAATCTTAGGGGGGCAGTTGCCACACCTTTTTTCCTAAGAGCCAATGATAGCATTGAAGTCAACTATGAAAAGCCATTGGGCCAGAGTTAACCTGCAAAATAGAAAGGTCCCTCCAGAGGTTCCTTCTTTTGATGTAAGATGTAGATCCATAGATCCCTACTATGTATATTGAGTTAGCATCCAAGTCTAATTGTAAGCAAATATGTTGTTCATAAATATTAGTAATCACAGGATTTAAATTGATATCACAAAGACACCAAAGATTAGGTAAAGGTTTGGTGTTAACAGACAGTAATTTCAGACCAAGCTTATCTAGAAATTTATTAGGAAAAGAATTGATATTAATCATAGGTTCAGATATAAAAACTACACCTGGTTTGTGAGTGTGACACAATTTATAGAGAAATCTCCTTGATGCGAAGTTACCAAGGCCCCTAATACTCCAGTAAAGCACAATCATTGATTCTGGGACGTTTTGTCCCTAAGGTTATATTTCCTTTCCTGCACCTTTGCTTTTTCCCTTTTAGCACTTTGATTTTGCCTTAGCTTCTTCTTTTTGGATTTGGACATAGCCACCTCAAAGCCTGGGTCTTCCAGGGCCTGCTGCTACATGCTTGCAGTTTCACAATCTGAGAGATCATCTGTTTTATTAGCCCATAATTTGCTGAATTCATGCATATCCTTCTCAGCCTGTGGAGGGAGCTCCTAAGGTGTAGATGACTTCTGTGGACTAGGAGTTTTGTCACCTTGGTACCTTGGGTAGTAATCTCAATATCAGATGCATCAGAAATATTTTATGCACTATTAATAAACCTGTTAGAGGCATTATCATTGTCAGCAGCATCAAACAGAGGCATAATTTTAGTATCAGTATCATTATTTGTTTTGGTAGGGCTAAGAGCAGCATCAGTAGTTCTCTGAAATCCCATGTTTTCAGCATCATCATTGGCATTCTGAATCTCCTGTTGCTCTTCTTATTCCTTATTCTGGTAAGCAATAGCATCTAGAGCTTGTTTTGTTTTGTCGTGTTGCTCACTGTTGTGGAGAACATCCTCCTCATGAATATCCTCCATTTGAGCCTCATTCCGACTGATATTGTTCTCAGGAGAACCTGAGGCAACATTCCCTTTTGGGCTAGGGGGGTTGGATTCTAGGACCCCTTCATTCTGACCAAGCGTGCCACCAGGGATGGGAGTAAGAATTTCCTCCTCTTCAATAACAAACTCAGCATCCTTGTCCTCAGGTGGTTTCTGTTTCACCTCCCATTGGGTTCTGGGTTTACTTGGGACCTTCTTTGGTTTAGCATCCTCCATGTGCCTGCAGTCTTCATTGTGATGCCTTATAATCTGACAGTGAGTACAAAAGGCAGGCAATTTTTCAAAAGAAAGGTCAACGAAGAAGGCAAAGCCTTCTCTTTCGAACAGGATCTGTTCTGTTAGTGGCTGCTTGAGATCAAGATCCACCAGGACCCTTGCAAAGTGGCCAAAAGTTTGAGAGGTCATGGCTTCATCGATAGCAATTGGCTCACCCACTCCTTTAGCAATTGAGAAGATGATCCGGGGATGCCAATATTCAATCGGAAGACCATGTATACGAACCCACACTGCGCATTTGTTTGTTTGATGGAATGCGGGTTGAAATCCGAGGTCCAAGAGAAAAGGCGAAGGACATCAAGAGCTTGCAAGCACCCTGTGCATATCAGTGGAGTTAGTGAAAGAGAAATCAAAGAAACCCTTACCAATTGGAGTCATTCGCCATTTGCCTTCACTTTGCCATAAGGACGAAAGCTTGTCACTTTGTGTTCTTCATTTGAAGGGGTCCGACTCCTTTGGGGAGAATGATGCAGCCATGTAGATGCATCTTACAGGCTTCAATTCCGCTGAGGTATTCCGCCTCAGGGATCTTTACAGCAACCACATCACCTTTGATACAAGGCGTAGGAAGTTGGCTTGACGAGAAAGAGAGTTTTGTATGTGTTAGCTTTGCTGCATATTAAAAATTAATATTTGAATTAATTAAATTTAAACAATACTCATAAATAATGAAATTGCTATAAGCAATCAATATGGATAATAACAAACAATGAAGTATTCATCTCTGAATGTTGTAAAAACACAAAATTTTCCTAATTACACAAACCCTAATTTTATAGTCATTTTAGTCAACTAGAAATTTAGCCACTTTATGAGCCTCGTGATAAAACATAATAATTAAAAAAGTGCTAGCACACTCTTTCTAGCATTTTATTACCGATATTCTTTACATGGTTGGTTGAAAAGAAAGTGTGATAGAGAGTGTTCTTGTATTTTTATAATAGTAAAAATTGAATCTATTATATGCCATGAGTATAATCAACATTAGACGACTATTTTACCATATGTCTAAATTAAGGTGTTTTTGGTAGGTTTCAGGATTATCAATTTTTAAAAATATTCATCGAATACATTAAGCACACCCGTTTTTCTCATCTGACTTTATATAGTTAATTAAAAAATATGATCAATAATTTATATATAATTGTTATTTTTTTATTAATTCAATGCAAAATTAGCATGTAATTAAATTAAATATTTATTATAATGGTGCATTCAATCAATATCATGTAAGCTATATAACCTTTCTAATTATAACCATTATAATATCATTTAGTCATCCATCAAATATGTATTTATCTTATCTTAATATTAACACTATTTAGTTACCCAAATAAATTAACTAAATTCAAAGTTGTATTTATCTTACTTACATGATAATGCATGATGTGTATATACTTGTTCGTGTAAATTATACGTGTTGGATTTTTATATTAACATCATGGGTATATTATGAACATTAAAATGAGAAACTTTATGTGAATTTAAATTCACAAGTTAAAATTTTGTGTATAGCAAAATTAATTTGATTTACAATCAGTAAACTAATTAAATGGCCATGGCAGACATCCATACTGGCCATCATCATTGATGGAACGCGAAAATCGTGATTCGAGTTCAACGACAGTTACTAGTGGAGAAAGTGGCTAGGGTGCTTCTGTTGTCAATGATGTATGAGATTGTGTAACAAGTGACTCTGGTGCAACCCTTGGGTCAACGACTGAAACTTGACTTTCCCTGTGCATGCCATCAATTTTGGATGGTATGTTCCTAATATAAAATTCATATTCGTCATTGTAAATCTGAAGATCAGGGTTGTTATCACTGCAACAGTTGTTTATTGGCTGCTCATTAAATCTGGTTTTGCTACGATAAAGCTTCAGTTGAAGTAAGTCATGTATTTCATCCACATTGTCTACAATGACCCCAACCATTTGTTCTTGATTTGGTGCATTTTGATGGAAGTCGTCTACACAATATGCATCATTAATGTTTGTTGCAATTAAATGCCCAAAATTGGAGAGCAAACCAAATGATCCCACAAGCATAGAACTCAAAAATTCAGAATATTAGAACATAAGAAAAATTTGGAGTAATTTCTTATTCACCACAATACTCCTATTGTGCAAATGAACAAAGTCTTTATAAAGGAGGTTACAAAGTTAGTTTCAAAACCAACTAACAGAAACAAAACAGAAAAATGACAGCTAGCACCTAAAAAAATAGCAGAATAAAATAATTCTGATTACACACCTATACACTACTAATTACACTAATACCTAGTTACACACAATACAACAATTCTCCACCTTAACAAGGTATAAGCATAAAACATAACAATAGAGAACCATATTACTTCATCATCATGGACTGATCAACAACAAGTATTCTCTCCAGGTAGTAGTTGAATTTCTCACCAGATAACACTTTAGTGAACATATCAGCAGGGTTATCTTCAATGGCTATCTTTTCCATTTTAACCAATCTAGTAGAAATCACATCTCGAATAAAATGAAATTTCACATCTATGTGCTTAGATTTGTTATGAAACACTTGATTTTTAGTTAAATGAATTATGTTCTAGTTGTCACAATGAACTGAGATGGTTCTCTATGTAAACTCCAATTCATTAACCAAACCTCTAAGCCATAGGGACTCCTTTATAGCCTCAGTGGCAGCAATAAACTCTGCTTCAGTACTGGATAGAGCTACCACTAATTGCAGGCTTGATCTCCAGCTAACAGCCCCTTTGAATAGAGTAAACACAAAGGCACTTAATGACTTTCTAGTATCTATGCTGCCAACAAAATCTGCATCAACATATCCTATAAGAAATTCCTCATCTCCACCTGTATTACAGAATTTCAATCCCTTCCCAAGTGACCCTTTAATGTATCTGAGGATCCATTTGATTGCCTTCCAATGCTCCTTTCCAAGATTTGCCATAAATCCATGATAACTGCTGTCATTACTCATAATTAATTTTTAATTCACAGTGGTTATCTTATTTGTCTCTTATTTAATACTTTGCTTGACCTTGATTAATTAGGATTTAACAAATATTAGGATTTAATTTTATATTTTTATCTTTTTAGGATTTTATTACTTTTTATCAAATATTAGGATTTAAATTTATATCTTTATCTTGTTAGGATTTTGTTGTTTTAGGATTTAAATTTATATCTTTATCTATTAGTTAGGATTTTATTAGTTTTACATTATCTTTGTAGAGATTGGATGCATTGAAGTAGTTGAAATGCACCTATTTAAAGATGGTCAGACACATCGGATGGGAGGAGGGAGAACGAATCTTTTTATCTTTTTTTTGCATACTCTCTTTGAAGCATTGAGAATTCCGAAGGGAACTAGAGAACAAGGAACATCGTGGAGAATAATTTTTGTAAAATTCTTCTCCTTTAACGTCTCTTCTACTTTCTTTTATGGATTGTTGCTTCCCTATGTTTATGGTTAGCTAAATTCATAATCTAGGGTTGTGATGTATGATCTATCATGTGAACCCTATTTCTCTATTTTCAATAAAGTTTCTTTTGTTATTTCAATTATATCTTTATGTTATTCATACTACTATTTGGCATTGATCACCCCATTATCCAAATTGATTAATTGTCATCATCAACACTTTTAATTCATAGATCTACGCATAAATTGAATTCCAGGGATTTGCATGACCAAACTAATTCCTAAATTCCCAATCTAATTAATATTGGTTTATCAACCTCTCTGCACTTAAAACCTTCTCTCTAATTTATTCTTTCATGACCAATAAGAGAATAAATTAAGGAGGAGAGGATTTTCAATGAATGACCAAACTTTGATTATTATTTTAAGAGGTATGATTGGTAATTGAACAGATAATCGGGGGTCTAATTGAAATAGAAAAATAGGGGAAACGTAAAGATAAGTTTGAATTCACAATCCTAGGACTTTTAATCTGTTAGAACCTTCATTATTCTCAAGTACCTTTTGCTTTATTTCTTTTTACAATTAAATTGCAACTCAAATCAACCTTTCGATCACTTGTCCTCTATAGATTTATTATTTGGGAACCACTTCTAATCTCTAGGGTACGATATCCGGACTTAGGTCCACTATTACTACTACATAGGATACGCTTGCCCTTAAGCGTTTGTATTTTACACATCAATCTACTAATAACATTGATTGCATATGCTAGATCTGGTTTAGTACAGATCATAGCATACATGAGACTACCAACTACATTGGCATATGGGACAATCTTCATATACTCGTTTTCATCTTCTGTTTGGGGAGATTGGTTAAGGGATAATTTGAAATGTGATGCTAGAGGAGTGATCAAAGGTTTGGCATCATACATAGAAAATTTATGAAGGACCTTTTCAAGGCACTTCTTCTGAGATAGGAACAATTCCTTCTTTGCCTTATTCCTGAGTATATCTACCCCTAGGATCTTCTTAGCATTTCCAAGATCCTTCATTTCAAATTCTTTGCATAACTGGGACTTGACCTTGGTGATTTCATGCATGCTTTGACATGTTATAAGCATGTCATCAACATACAATAATAAGTAGAGCAAAATGCCTTCAATAACTTCCTTGAAGTACACACAACAATCATGACAGCTCCGTGTGAATTTGCACTTGCCCATGAAATCATCAAAACATTTATTCTACTATCTAGGGGATTGCTTCAGCCCTTGGATTTGTTTACTAGAGATCCTAGGTGTGATTTAATTCCAAGGACCTGATTTCATCCTCCATAGCTTGTTGCCACTTAGTCTTATCTCTGCTTTGGACAGCTTCAAGGTAACTAAGAGGATCATGTTGCTCAATGTCTTCAACAACATTGAGAGCAAAGGCAATAAATTATGCAAACCCATACCTTTGAGTTGGCTTGACTGTCCTTTTCTCCTTATCTCTGACCAGATTGTAATTTGAGGTGCCTGTAGCAATATGTTCAAAAGTAGGGTCTTCATTGAGTTGGTTTAGGGATTTGCTAGAGCTTGCTTCACCTGTGGTAAGCTCCACCTCAAATTGAGATATACATGTATGATTAAATTTAGGTATTTCAACTTGTCTTGGTTTCATCAAATTTGCCATCTCATCTTCTTTAAAAGTCACATCCCTGTTGATGATGCACTTTTCTAAGCCTGGTTCTACACACTAGAGCTTATAGCCCTTAACCCCCTCAGGATAGCCAAGTAAAAAACATTTTACAGCTCTTGGACATAACTTCCCCTACTTCACATGTGCACAGGCCTTGCAACCAAATGCCCTCAAATGATCATAGTTAGCAAGATGGCTAGACCATACTTCTTTAGGAGTTTTATATCCTAGGGCAATGGAGGGGCATCGGTTGATAAGATAGGTTGCTGTCATTGCTGCTTCACCCCAATAATTCTTGGGTAAACCATCTTTAGACAACATGGCTCTCACCCTCTCAAGAATGGTCCTATTGAACCTCTCAGCAAGGCCATTTTGCTGAGGTGTGCTTGCCACTGTCATGTGCCTTGTTGTACCTTCATCCTCACATAGTTTGCTGAATTGTTTGGAGAGGTATTCTAACTCGCTGTCAATTCTCAACTTCTTGACTCTTCTCTCAGCCTGTGTTTCCACTAATTTCTTCCAAGCCTTGAATTTTTCAAAAGCTTCATCCTTGGATTTTATTAGGTAGATCCACAATTTTCTTGAGAAATCATCAATAATGGACATGAAGTATCTGGCACCTCCTCTGGATTCAACAGTTGCAAGTCCCTATAAATCAGAGTAGATATAATCCAATCTATTTTTGGTAGAATGAACACCAACATAGAACTTGACCCTATGCGATTTACCATAGATGTAGTGTTCACAGAACTCTAGGGAATTTAGAGTTTCATCCCCTATCAAGCCCTGTTTGTTCAACTCAAGGAAACCCTTTTCACTCACATGACCTAGCCTCCTATGGCACAATTTTTCCTTGGACAATTTCTTACTTTCAGCAACCAAAGCTGACCCTATGATAGTGCTTCCAACAAGAGAATAAAGGTTATTTTTCTTGATTCCTTTCATTACTACCATTGACCCTTTAACAATCTTTAATTCACCATTTTCCCCTTTGAAGGAGTAACCTGATCTGTCAAATACACCAAGGGAAATCAAATTTCTTTTGAGATCAGGAACATACCTGACCTCATCAAGAATTTGATCCACTCCATCATGCAACTTTAATCTGATTGTGCCAATCTCAATCACCTTGCATGATTTGTTATTTCCCAGCAAGACAGTTCCTCCTTCGTGGTTGTTGTAGGTTTCAAACCATTCCTTGTTTGGAGTCATATGGAAGGAGTAGCCTGAGTCAAGAATCCATTCCTTTCCAGCCTCTTGTGTTGCAACTGTTAGAACTTTAGCACTCTCATACCCTTCAGCTATGGCATTATTCCCATCATCTTGATTTTTCTCTTTAATTTTTCTTTCTGGACAATTCCTCTTAAAGTGACCTTCCTTGTTGTAGAAATAACACAACTTCTTGCCTTGCTGCTTGGACCTAGACTTGTCACTCTTGTGATGGTTTTTCTTCTTTGTTCTTCCCCTTGCTAATAGACTCTCAACAATTCCTTCCTTTATTTCTAGTTTCTTGGTCAGTTCCTTTGAGGCTAGAGTTGTCTGCACCTCTTCCATGGTCAAGGATTCCCTCCCAAACATCATTGTATCAACAAAGTGTTCATAGGAATCAGGTAAGGAACTGAGCAGTATAATAGCTTGATCTTCTTCATCAATGTCAACCTTAATATTCTCAAGATCAAGAATTAGTTTATTGAAATCATCTAAGTGATCAGCAATAGTCTTACCTTCACTCATTTGGAAATTGTGTAGCCTCTTTAGGATTAATATGTTTGCTAAGGACTTTGTCATGTACAGACTTTCGAGCTTGCTCCACATGCCTACAGTCGTCTTTTCCTTTGACACTTCTCGAAGAACCCTATGCCAAGATTCAAGATGATAGCACTGTGCGCCTTATCCATGATCAGTTGTTGTTGATCTTCAAGTAGCTTACTCTAAGCTAGCTTGTCTCCTCCCAACACTTGAATCAATCCTTGCGAAACTAGTAGTGCTCTCATCTTGAGTTCCATAGCCCAAAATTGTTCTTGCCAATAAATTTCTCCAGATTGTATCTTGTTGTTGTCATTATCACACCCCTTGTTGAACTTGGCTCTAGATATCATTTGTTGCAATTAAATGCACGAAATTGAACAACAAACAGAATGATCCCATAAGCATAGAATTCAAAAATTTAAAATATTAGAACATAAGAAAAACTTGGAGTAATTTATTATTCACCACAATACTCCTATTGTGAAAATGAACAAAATCTTATAAAGGAGGTTACAAAGTTAGTTTCAAAATCAACTAACAGAAACAAAATAGAAAAATGACAGCTAACACCTAAAAAAATAGCAGAATAAAAGAATTCTGATTACACACCCATACACTACTAATTACATTAACTAATACTTGGTTACACACTATACAACAATGTTCATGGTTGAACTACAAATTCCTACACATGAAATCACTATTAGTGTTAAAAAAACGGACATGTGAATTGAACCTATTAGATACACAAATGGAGAACATGAACACAAAATAAGAAAATAGACCACAATGTGGAGTACAATTGACGAACTTGAGTGCTGCTAAACAAGGCATATTCGGTTAGACCACAGTCAAAGAGTAAAATAAATATAACACGAAGTTAAAGTTTATATTGGGTTATTACATATGGTTGTATGACCATGCCAAAATATTATATTTGACAATAGTGAATTTTAAAAAAAAATGTACATGCTTTATTGTGTGTCCTGCCATGGACTATCAACAAGTCCTAATGATCATTCAAGTGCTCACTGTTTCATCATTTCATAGCAACCACTTGTCACCATGTTGGTATCGTGTCAGTGCTTTTACATTGTAGTTAGACAACACAAGTCATGGCAGGCTTTTATAGATACATTAGTATCCATTGAAAACTCAAACCCAAAGCCATCAAATGGGATAAGGTCTCAGACATGCTCCACCGATTCCAATAATTTAATATGGTAATTTAAAATAATAATAATAATAATAAAAAACAAATGGCATCCACACTTTCATGCATAAGAGGCATGAACAACACATCTCACATTTTATTTTATGCCTTCATGCTTGCGACGGTCACAAGGGAGGACATTTTAAATAAATGTTCATAAGATAATTGCTCACTTAGTCGTTAACATTTGTTGATTCTCAATGAAAAATTTATTTAATCATAGTCACGTTATTACAATAATATATTTTTGTCCTTCTCAATTTAGTTTTAGTTCATTTTTCATATAGATATATAAATGTCATTTATTTATTTTTCAAACATAAATAAATCACGTTTAATGACTTCATGCGATTCAAGACTATTCCTTTTCTGCTGAAATTTCAGATTTGGGAACCTCAAGAGAAGGAGTAGGCATCCCAACTATGTTGGCACCTCAACTACCACTCCATCCCCGGATCTAAGTTGTATTTTATTAAATAAGAGAAAAAATAACAAGGGTTGTTGGGGGGGACTAGGCCAAAATCCAACCAAATTTAACAAAAACGGAAATTGGGAAGCCCACAGAAATCACAAGCAAAATTCTCTGAAAGAAAACTAGGGAGGTGATGAAATATTTTGGCAAACGTACCAAATATCGCACAAATAGTATAAAAGGGAAGATTCCAATATCGAATTCACAGTGAATTGTCCGTATTGGCTACTAGTAAAGTGATCAATTCCTAAACACTAGTTTGGTTATAAAAGTTGATTTGTTTTGCAAAATATAAGTAACAACAGAAATTAAGCTAAACACTACTAAGATAACAAGTAAAGTAAATGACAAAACAATAATGTTGATTCAGGACAATGATCAAACGGTTGGCGTGCGTGAATATGAAACGATAATGATGGATATGTTGAGGATTTAGTTCAACCGGTTTGCTTTCCATGTAAACATACAAAATATATTCTCCATTCAAAGCAATATTTCAGATTAACTTCGATCTAGAAGTGCTCAAAACCTGATGTCTCATCAAATTAAGCCTAAACTTCTCAACTTCACTTCCGATGTCTTGGTAAGTTCAGATGAGTGGTTTGGTGAAGCTCGGAGATCTTTACGAAGCTAATGGAGTCTATCTTATGTCTAGAAATACACTCCATTAGAGTCCACACTCAGTTCCAAGTTCAAAAGCATTTGTCAATGACATTCAAACTCTAAAACATGCATATACAATTGATCAAATCATATAACAAGAGTAAAGATAAAGAAATGGACCTTAAACTAAATATTCAATTAATAGATATGAAGGAAAGTGTTTACATGTTAAGCACCTAGTTCCAAGTCCTCAACACAAATGGACTAGCCTCATTGTCATGAGAAGCTTACAAAATGGGTACCAAATGGAAGGGAAGAACAGAGGATGGAAGAAGTAGTTCAAAGTTTAATAAAAGTCTGAATGAGTTAAAAATTACAAAGTGAAGCTTATATATTATAAGTGGACTTTCGCTTAGAGCGCATTTCCACTAAGTGCAAGTTCACGATTTTGCAAACTTCATCTCAGATACAAGGCTTCCACTAAGTGAGCATATCCGCTAAGTGAATCTTCAATTCGAAAGAACACTTCGCTTAGCGCAATCTTGCGCTCATTGTTCCATAAACCACTCATCTCACTCAGCACTATGTGGCGCTCAGCGCAAGGTGTGCTAAGCGTGAGATGTCTCAATTCTTTGTCCTCCCTTGTTGTTGAACATAGGCCTGAAAACGTGAATTTGAATATATTTCTTACAAATAGCTTCCTATGGTTAGAATTAGCAAAACTATAAGAATCTAGATTAAATGAATTCAAACTAAGCTAAAAATCCTGAGAACATTGGATAATCGCTATAAAGTATGATGCAATATTTATGTACATAAAGCGATTATCAAGAGGCTAGGCCACCAAGTAAATACAATATTAGATTCAGCTTCAAAGTTAGCGAGACGATCTGCGCATTGATTCCTTCCTTGAAAATGTGGGTAATAACAATATGCATGTGGCAAAAGGCATGACGCATGCGATTCCAACGTCCTTGGAGGCACCAGGGTATAAGTGTTGGCTTATGAAAGGCATTCACTAGCAGAAGAGAATCACATTCAATCCAAAGATTGGTCCAATTACGAGCACAAGCTTGTTCAACCGCGCAAAGGGTAGTAGATAGTTCTGCATAAAAAGCAGTTTGAGTACCGAGACTCATTGAAAATCCACCAATAAATGAACAAGGTGATTTCTGAAGATACCACTTGCCTTGGCCAATCTAGGATTGCCACGCACTGCACCATCCGTGTTGCATTTAAAGAAGCCTACCATAGAGGGGTGCCATAAGACCTACTTGATACAAGGAGCCTTAGAGAGATGTGGGGCAACTCCAAAGGATTGAAATGTAGAGATAGAAGCAGGATCTATAGAGCAGTTGGAGGAGATATGGGCAGAGAAAGCAACATTGGCCTTAATCAGGGAAATTGCATGCTCAGATTTGAGGGTCTAATTATGGAACCGAAGGGAGTTTCTAGTGCGCCAAATTACCCAAAAGGAGTGAAGTATGAATGATTGGAGAAGATCTCTGAGCTGTCCTTTATGATACGTTTCAAATATGCTGAGGATCGAAAGCGGGGAGGTGAGATCCAGATGTATTGAGAAAGCATTCTAAAGCCAAGACCAGATTTTCAAGGTATAGTTATAGTGTAGAAATAAGTGATCAAGGGTTTCCCTCGTAGTCCCACAATGACTGCAAATTGAGATGCCAATGCAACCCCTGGATTGGAGTAATTCATCTGTAGGAAGTTTTCTCTGGATTATTCGCCAAAGCACAAAAGCTCTAGAGGGAGGGGTATGCTTTGGCCAAAGGTTATCAACCCAAGTAGGTGACTGATCCGAGGGATAAACAAACTGGAAAGCCTCCTTAAAAGTGAGAACCCTTAAAGAGGAAGGCTGCCAAATGAGCTGATCAAGTTCAATGCAATCATCCCATGGCGGAGAGATACGAGCCAGGGCCGAGACCAGTTGAGGAAGGCGATGTAATAAATCTTCTAGAATATGCCAAGCACCATTTACCACAAAGTCTCTAACATTAGCCTGAAGATGGATACTATACCATCTGGGCAGTTGCAACATCTTTGCAATGGGGAGATCAAAGCACTAAGGGTCAAGCCAAAAATTGGTGTTATTACCCGAGTTTATGATCCAACCCAAGTAAAGGGAACAAGTGTGCCAAAATTTCTTAATGGAGGACCATATTAAGGAAAAACGATAAGTAGTGAATAAGTGTCCATTTCTAATAAATTGGCCTCTCATCAATCTAGCCCAGGAGGAGCTTGATAACTTCAGATTCCAACAAAGCTTTAATAAGGCAGCTTCATTAAGCTTGATTATCGACTTGAGCCCCAAACCCCCTTCCTGCAATGACTTACAAACACGATCCCAAGCCATCGTAGCAATTTTTCTAGTGGTTATGTTCCTGGACCAAAGAAAATTACGCATCCATGTCTCGATGGTCCTGAGCAAGGATATTGGCCAGGCGTACACTTGAAAACTATAAAGCAGCATACCCGAGATAATCGAGTTAATAAGTTGGACTCTTGATCCGCTATCGTTGCACGGATCAAAACGAGTGATTTTGAAAATATAGTTACGGTAACGACAACTCGAATATCGTTCTCAAGGATTCTTTTATTATTATTAATCAATGCAGTAACGATTAATGGGGGGTTTCGATTACGATTTCAAGAAAAAAGAATTAAAATAAATTGTGATTATCGAATAAGCTAAAGCGAATTAACCTACTATATCGACTTCTGACTTATCATTCCTAAACGGGTCTGATCCTATTCGACTATAATAACCACTGACAAGCGCAATAGAAATTATACGGTGTATGTTCCTGAATTCCGGATTAAGCAAACGGATTAAAAACTATTGCGAATTAAGCAAACGCAATCTGATCAAACGCGATAATGCAAAAGCTACGTTAACACGAAATTGATTCAATATCAAATAACCAATCGAATTTAAGAATTATATCCTATAACAACAATCAAATTAAGCAAATAATTGAGATTATTGGAATAAATCAAAGGAAACAGATTGATATGGAATTTATAAAAGAACCTCAAAGTGGAATCCGATTACAGTAGATTGATTCTTTGGAAATTAGTTCTCCATTACGATTGTTCAAAACTTTCAAAATAATTTCGTGAACAGTGAATGAGTGAACAGTACGCAGCCCTAGAGTTTTAACAGAATAAGGGTTTCACTAACAATTCGAACCGGGTCGGAAAATACAAACCAAGCCCATAAAATTGACCCAAAACAAATTATTTCCTAAGGTCTGCAACTTCAACGAATTATTCAAGCCTTCTACAATCCGAATCAGCTTCTGACTACAACATGAAAGTTGTAGCTCTTTCTCTTAGCTTTCCAACGAATATTAGAACGCCTCAATCTGATTCCTGTAGCTCCAGTTATGAATTTTCCATTGAAAGATGCTAATGCTGAAAATAAAATACGAAAATTAAATAAAGCATGAAACAAACTTAAATATGAAAACACACTAAAATGGTGAAACTAATGAAATAAACTAAGGAAATGCCTAAGAATAACAGTAGAAGAATGTGCATGAAGATGCACTGATCAACCTTACCCATGTATGAGAGGATTTTACCTTTCTAAGATACTAGTTTTGCTTTAATCTTATCTGCAATAGGCTACAAGTGTCTAGTATGTGGCTTTCCTAAAAAAATGGGGACCCTAAGGTAAGTGAATGGCAAAGATCCTGAGCCAAATCCAAGATAGGCACTCAGCATACAGTGTTGAGCTAGAGAGCAGCGACCAACATAATATCTACATTTCTCAGGGCTAATTCATTGGTCGAAAGATTCACCATATTTCTCAAGAAGTTGCTACAAATTGACCAGATTTGATCTAGTCCCTTTACAGAAAACCATTACATCATCAGCATATAAAACATGTGAGGGGAAAAAACTATTCTTGGCATATACTATAGGAGTAAGCTGACCCTGCTACACCAAGGATGAAATGCTATGACTGAGGACGTCTTCCGCAATACAAAAAAGGAAAGGGGAGAGGGGATCCCCTTGCCAAACCCCATGTTTGCATTTTAAGTATCCAACTGAGCTACCATTTAACAAGAAAGATAACCAAGCTGAGTCAAGGATAGTACGGATCCAAGAGCAGAAAGTGGCATTAAAGCCAAGTTGATGAAGAATATCCAACAAAAATGACCAATCCAGGGTGTCAAAGGCCTTTCGAATGTCAAACTTGATAGCAAGGTTGAGATCCGAGGTCTTAGAATTAAGCACATTGATTGCCTCTGAGGTCGTGGTAACACATTCTAGAATCTGCCTACTCGGCACAAATCTTTTTTGTTCATGATAGATAATGCGTGGAGCTATGGAGGCCAGCTTATCATCAATAACTTTGGCGATAATTTTAAATTGAAAATTTCCCATCACAATGGGACGAAAATTATCTAGACTATCCGTGCCAGTCACTTTAGGGATCAAAGTCACTAAGTTTGAATTCAGTCCTGGAAGAAGCCAACCTTGTTGGAAGAATTGAAGGGTTGAAGCAAATACATCTGCACCAATGATGTCCCAAAAAGCATGATAAAAGCATCCACCAAAATCGTTTGGACCCGGGGAGCTGGTATTGCTCATAGAAAATACAGCAGCCTTTACTTCATCCATCCGAGGGAGGCTGGTAATCATAACATCCTCTGGCAAGACTAAAGTAGGGATAACTTATTGTATAAGATCATTTGAGGTGCATTGATTATCCGCAGCATATATATTACCAAAGTACTAATGCACGTGCTCTTGGATAGCTCCTTGAGAGTGAAGCAATTCCTCATTGTTTCTTAGTGAAGAGATCCGCTTAGTAGAGTAGTGGTAGGAAGCCATGTGGTGAAAGAAAGATGTATTTCTATCCCCCTTAGTAGCCCACTTAATCCTGGCTTTATCCCTCCAAAAAATCTCCTCCAGCTTAAGAGCCATACTTAGCTCAGATTGAGCATTAGCCTCCAATGCAATAAAATCCTCCAAAGGACCCAATTCATCAATCTTCAATTGAATCTTTGAGAGGGTAGTCGTAGCCTTCAAAAAACTATTTGTTGGATATTACCAAAAACTTCAACATTCCATGTTTTTAGTGTAGCCTTGACATTCTTCAACTTCCATTTCAAGACAAACATTGGGCACCCCAAGACTAGCTGCATCCAAGTATCATGAACATTTCTTCTACAGTTCTTATGTTCCAACCACATAGAGTGAAATTTAAAACAGCCCTGTGGCCTTGAAACCTCTGTGGACAAAACAAAGAGTAGAGGATGATGATCAGACTTACTCTTAGAAAGCATGGAGCATGTAACCGAATCGAAGTAGTCCAAGAAAGCCTAATTGCATACGATTCGGTCCAATCTAAGGGCTATATTATTCAGCCCAAGGCATCCATTAGACCAAGTTAACTATTGGCCCCGCATAGGTAAGTGAAGGAGGTCATTAGAATTAGCCTAGCCATGGAATTCATTTCAAGAAGCCGAGGGGGGAGGATTGCCACCCTATTTTTCATGCGCACCGAGGATGGCATTGAAGTCACCAATAAAAGACCAAGCCCCTGAAGAGCTATCTTGCAACTGAGAAAGGTCTTGCCACAACTTTCATCACTTTATGTATGTTGTGGCGCCATACACCGCCACCACATTGAAGGAAGCACCATCCCTTGTAAAAGTGAGAGCAATAAATTGATCCCCCACCGAAAGTAAGATAGGAGAAGTATCATTAGTGCAAAAACACCAAATATTAGGGATGAGATTATTTCTAACATTAGTTGTAAAAAGCTTTAAATTAAATTGCGAGAGATAATTTAAAGGCAATCTATCAACGGCAAACATAGGTTCTGATATAAACACCAAGTCAGGTTTATGAGTCTTACACATAGCTGATAAGACCTGCCTAGATTTTGCATTGGCTAGGCCCCGTGCATTCTAGAAAAGAATCTTCATTTCAAACTAGAAGTAATGCCACCTCTGGTGTTGTATTTTTTCCTTTGTTGTTGCTGCCTCTTTTTCTTACTAGCCTTAGATATGACTCGAGTGAAATCATTTGGAATCAAATACTCAATATCGACTAGTGCATCATCCTTATCCCTCACATTTTGGTCCTCATCATCATCCGTGTCCTCAATGTCATTTGCCCAAAATTTCTCAACTTTCACCATATCCTGTTGGACTCGTAGAGGAGTGGCTACTACTCCAATGGAAACAACTATGGCCAAGTCTAAAACATGCTCAGAATCTGAGATGTTTTCCACATACCAAGCTGGGTGAACAAACCTTCCACTTCCCGAATTTGGTGCAATCTCTTCAGCATCTTGCGCAGCCAAGCCTTCTTGTGCCACAGTGTCATTATGTGCATCACATGCACCTTGAGGAAAAGAGGAGGTAGAAGCCGAGTCCTCTAGGTGCAAAGACTTACATCTAGAATTCACCTTCTAGGGAATAGAATTTGATCGTTGATTCTTAAACTCTCTCTGTAAATGACTGCTAGAATGCACCTTATGAGGGGAGTTAGTGCCTTGATCAGGGATGGTCATGGAGAGTTCAATGGGTTGATCCATAGTCTGGTTTACCTCTGGTTGATCTTGTTGTCGGGCAGAGAGGACCCTCGAGCAAACAGGTACTGGCTCCTCCGAGGAAGTGCGAACCACAGGGGGGACTGCGGCTGCACCCCCTTTATTCTTAGGAACATACATTTGCTCTTTTGGCTTGGTTTGTTTCTTTGTTGGTTTCTCTCTCGTGTGTCTATAGTTGGATAAATAATGTCCTATAATCTAACATTTATCACAAAAGTCTACCAGCCTTTCATAAACCAAATTAACATAGAAAGCAAAACCTTCCATTTCAACCATCAGTTGATATGGAATTGATTGCTTGTGATCCACGTCAACCAGAATGCAAGCAAAGTGTCCAAATGTTTGTGATGATGTGGCTTCATCCATAGCCAATAGTGTCCCAATCCCTCTAGCGATAGAAAAGAGGATTCTTGTTCTCTAGTATTCTTGCGGCAATCCATGCACTCAAACGCAACATTGAGCGTTGGTTTGTCAGACTAAGCTGGGATTAAAATCCTTTGTCCATGCAAACACGTGCAGCAGCCCCACTTTGAGATTCCAAGATCCAGTTGCTAGTATAAGCTGCATATCTTCAAGATTAGAGAAGGATAATTAAAGAAAACCCTTCCCTAATGCCACCATGTTCCAAGCATTTGGCAGCAGCCATATTTTTGCAATTTTTCTTTCAACTCATGTACCCTAGGAGGTGTATTTCCTTTAGATAAGAGGAGTCGTGCATGCAAGTGACTCTTACACATTTCAAGACCAGCCTGGTACTCATATTCCGATATCTTAATGGCTATAGTATCACCTTTTACACAAGGGATAGACAGCTAATTTAGGGGAATATCACATGAATTTTTCAAGGTAGCTGTAAATGATTTGTGGGGTTGCAAAGGGGCAGCAACGAGGCCATCAACAGTAGTAGCATGGCCAGGGGCACCATCAACGTGACCAGGTGCAATTGATCCACAACCTGGCCTAGCACCGGCGTGGCCAGGGACAGCGATGTGGCCAGCAGAAGATCCATAACTAGGCGCAGCACCCACGTGGCCAGTGGGAGATCCACAACCAGGTGCAGCATCGGCATGGCCAAAGACAGCAATGACTAGACCAAGGGTCGTGGCAGGAGTGCCGCCATGCTGGAGGTTGTCACGGCTAGGAGTAGGGTTAGAACTGCCAAGGATCTTGGCCATGGTTGGGGACAAAAGTCACATGCCCTAGTCTGTTTGGCTGCAAGGTCGTGTTGTTATCCTCAGCCACAGCGGCGCAGCCAAAGGTGGCATCACAGCCATGATGAATCTAGCCAGGGTTAAAGGCTGCACAACTAGGGACAGGTGGGACATGAGTAAGGTTAGGGGCGGGATGGTTATCCTGCACATCAAGGCATCTCCATGGGAGGACAAAGGGCTGAGCAACCATGAGGGAAAACCCTAGTAGCCACTCTCTCACCACCACCTTCAAACTTTCCAACCATAAAAACACTAAAAAAATTAAATATATGATATGTTCACATTGATAGAGTAAGATTTTAACGTAACTTCGCATATATATGTTCATTTTATTTCAACAAAATATAGGCACCTAATTTAAATTAAATATATGATATTAATGTATAAGATTCAGATAACTCTCAAAGAGAGGATATAAACAAATGTTGAATCTATGTGAGCTTGTAGAGGATGGATATTCTCTTTTTCTCTTAGCTCGTGTTCAAGACCTTTTCTCAGAATGTTTTTTATTGCTGTCTAGATTGATTTGAGTTATTCGGTTCTAGTTCATTAGTCTTCTCGTTGCACGAAGGCATCCTTATATAGTGAGCTTCATGAATTTGAATGTTGAAGAAGACTTCTTTCCGTTGTCTCACACAGTAGAGTGTTGAAGTGGCTTTGACTGTGCTTGACGTGACAAGAGCAGGTTTCTATCTCTGTCATACTTAGCTTTTAGCATAAGGCGTGCATCTCGATGTTGATTTGTCCTTTAGTTATACCTACACACTTCACATAATTCGAGACATATAAGCAATACGAGGAATCAAAGAAAGTAATGTCAAAGAGAGTCTCCCTTTCTTTTTGTTACAACAGTGCCTTTATTTGAGTAAAGAATTAATTATAAAGCACATATTCCTCAGCACATATGACAAATTATATTATGTTCCTACACAAACAGCATATGGCTTAACAAACATAGTCTAGTCTTGATTAAGTATGGTCTATTCGTGCATAGACAGCATCTGGCTTAACAGACACATTCTGGAATGAAGGACATGGTCTAGTCTAGCTTCAAACATCGTCTGGCTTAGCATCATGTTGTCTGACCATGTTCCATACATGGTCTGGTCCAGTACATATGCATAGTCTGGTCTTAGACTTCACATAGTCTGTCCAAGACTGTTGTATAGTTTGGTCTTAGACTTGCATGAGTCCTTCCAAGACATTCATGGTCTTTTTGAGAACTTTATTTTAGTCTGATTTCAAGCATTTATAGTGCGTGACTTAATCATCATCAGTTATCAGACAGTTAAGACGAAAGTAAGAGTTAGAGTGATTATACCATTGTCTATTCTTACTTTATTTCCTAAAATCACTTAATCTGAAATCATTAGTTGATCAAATATTATCACATTTGTTATCATCAAAACCTATCAAGGTATTAGGGGTTAGACATCATCAAATGTCTTGGTTCTAACAGAATGAACAAATCACAAATGGAAACATGCCTAATGGTGTGTTTCACTCTAGAACATGGAACTTAATGACCAATGGGTTGAATTCCAAAACTAAATGTTCCTATAAAACAGATCAACTAAAGGCAAAGATGCATAGGTTACAGGCTTTATATCATGAGTTGTCTTTACTCATGAAACATATTGGATTTGGATGGAACATAGAAACCAACACTTTCATTACATGTGAAGAAGTATTGAAAAATTACCTTCAGGTGTGGCTTAAATTAATGGCTACTATTTTATATTTGTAGTTTTTTGTTTTAGTTTTACCTAACAATATCTTTTTGTGGATTGTCTATTTACATGTATTATTTTAGACCCATGGTAAAGCTGCTCAATTTTAGAAAAAAGGATTAAACCATTATAAGCTATCGGGAATCATATTCAGCAAATGCACTACAACAAGATGATGAAAAATATTAGCGCGTATTGTATATAGGAGGCACAAGAGGAATCAAATTCAGAGTATAAGATTAGATTAACAAACTTTACCCAATTCATATTATAGATTCAATTCATAATTAAGAATTCAATTACCAAAGATATAGTGTAAAAACGGAATGATAAAGAGTGTATGAAAAAGAGAGATGACAAATGAAAATATACTGGTTTGATCTACCTGATCTACATTCAATCTTCTCAACACCATGAGAATATTCACTATGAAATTCTTATATACAAGCACCATGCACACATAGGCATTTCACAACATCATCTTTTAACATGAACCCTACAAGCAAGAAAATGAAACCCTCTCTCATCTTGAAACCCACAAGATAGAAAAGAGGACACCTCATAGAAACCCACTATGAGAAATTGAAAATACCATTCAGCAAATACCCAATAAAGAAAAGTAGAAGAATAAGAAATAATATCACCTCAAGTGAAGATATAACAATGAGGAACAAAGAAAAGAAACCAAGAGTTTGATGTTCAACACAATATGAAAATTGAAAGCTTGGAACTTGATACTCTAAAGACATTCTCCAAGGTTTCTTATATAGGGACCCAGAAGATCTAATTCTTATCTTATCAACGAAGATATGATTTGAAAATAAAAGATTTTATTGTAAGAATAAAATGAATCAAATATCTTATCTTTAAGATTTCTATTATAATATATATAATCGATTGTTTTTAGCTGTAATTGATCATATCGACACTCGAAAGGCATAGTTCTTGTATTTGTTCTCAATTGTAATTGATTACACTCTTTCCTATAATCAATTATAACGAGTTAGAGAAAATTTCTTATATTTTAAAAGAATTGTAATCGATTGCACAAAATGTGGGAATCGATTATTTGTATTAGAAATCGAAAAACATAGTAGAGTTTATAAATTTCAATTTACATATAAGGTTGCAAGAACCATGCAATCCCTTATACATCGAATTGACATTCAATAACACTTGCAAGAACAATAGTGAATGAGGTCATGATTAAGGCTAAAACAAAAGCAAATATCAAGCAATGGCCTAATTTAAAAATAAACAATACAATGCCACATCCATTACATGTTTGGCATGCAAAACTAAACCAAAACAAGAAGAGTAAAGACTCCCATTCTTCATGTCAACACAGGAGTACTTCATCATTCATCTACCCAAGACCCTCCAAATACAGATGGAAAATGAGCTTGAAGGTCAATACTTAACACTAACAGTCATACAAATGTTGATAATGCTAGTTCAAATGAGGACATACAAGAAGTAGAGAATGGCACAAGTATTGGTAAACACAAATCTAAGTAGGGGTGTTCATCGGTTCCAGCCTACCTGGCGAACCCGAAGAACCAAACCAACTAAATTGGTTTGGATTTTCATTTAGTTCAGGTCCAATCCGAACCAAATTGATCACTATTGATTTGGGTATGGATTTGAGCATTTCAAATCCAAACCAATCTGAACATATATATAATTTTATTATTTTTTAAATTTTTAATACATTATTTTTAGACTTTTAGTTACTAGTTACTACTATCTACTTAGTATAGTCTCACAATTATTTTTTAAAAAGAGTAAAAACAATCTCAATTCAACTCACAATCTCACATAACCTAACTTTTCCTAAATTCCCATCTCACACAGACACTCACACGACGCACACAACAAATGGCGCAGCACAACACAATGGTGACACTTTTGTACCTTTAGTAGTTCCTATTAATAGTTGTTGTTCTTGTTTCTTATCTGTTAAAATTGTTATTATATTGAGTTGAGACTTTAACATTAACGATGTAGCACAACAATCTTTATGAAATTGGTCGAAAACAAATGGCACAGCACAACAACCTTTCTTTTTTTGGTTTGCTTTTAAAATTGTTATTTTCTTAACTATTAGTAATTGCCACTATATTTGAGTATATTCTATAAATGGGTTCATTTAATAATTGGTACTCTACTTTATGAATTGCTACATTATTCTCGTCCTTTTTGTTTTTGGTTTGCTTTTAAAATACTTGTTCTAATTTATATGAATTATTTTTAGTTTTTAATTAAATGGAAAGTGAGGTAGCTTCCAGTGGACCTTGTGAACCACCAAAAGTTTCAACACAATCACAAGAGACATAAGGAGTACAAGGAGCCACATCACAACAAACTCAAGCAACACAAGGACAGGCTGGACAACAAACTCAACCACAAGAAGAATGACCAAAACATAAAAGAAAACCAAGTAGGCCACCCTCTAAAGCTCGAAAACATTATAATCTAGAAAATGGAAGAGCTTACTGTAAGTACTATCCACAGTCATATGCATGGAAAAGTAGTACTCAGGGAACGAGCAACTTGATGAAGCATCTTAAATTTCAATGTGAAAAAAGTCCTCTATTTGAAGTTGATGACAAACAAAAAACACTTGTATTTGGGCGTCAAGCTAAAAATGAACGCATTTTTAGTTTCAAACTAGTTGAGTTTAAGCAAGAACAAACTCGATTAGCACTTGCTAAAATGATTATCCTTGATGAGTTGTGTTTAGATTTGTTGAAAATCAAGGCTTTAGGGGATTTATGGTTGAGGCTCAACCTAGATTTAAGATTCCCTCACATATAACCATTGTTAGAGATTGCATGGAATTGTTTATGCATGAGAAAAAAAAAACTAAAAGTCATTTTGTCTACAAATACTTAAATGATTCCTTTTACCATGAACACTTGGACATCGATCCAAAACATGTATTATATGTGTGATTGCTCATTTTATTGACAATGAATGGAGACTAAACAAAAAAAAAATCAATTTAGTTTGATTGTTGATCTCAAGGGTGAAACCATAGGGAAAAACTTAGAGAAGTGCTTGAAAGAATAGGGGATCACTTATGTTGGTTATGTAACTGTTGATAATGTAAGTTCTAATAACTTAGCTATTTCATATTTAATTAGAAACATGAATGATTGGAATTGCAATACTTTGTTAGCTAGAGATTTAATGCATCAGATGTGCTGCTCGCATTTTGAATTTGATTGTAAGTGATGATGGATTGAAAGCAATTGACCCTGTCATTTGTATAATAAGGGTGGCATGTAATTTTGTTAGATCTTCTCCATCTAGATTGGCTACCTTCAAAAGGTGTGCACATGAGGCAAGTATAACTAGTAAAGATTTTGTTTGTCTTGATGTATCAACTAGGTGAAATTCTACATATTTAATGCTAGATGTTGCTGAAAATTTTGAAAATGCATACAATCGGCTTGAATATGATGATCCCAAATTCTTGATAGCTCTTGAAAGTGAGGGGGATTGCCCTACTAAAGAAGATTGGAATCGTGCACGTATGCTTGTTAAGGTACTTAAGGGTTTTTATGATGCAATTGTTTCCTTTTCTGATTCATTGCATGTAACAATACGCTTTTTTTAAAAAAATTGTGTGACATTCAAAAAACATTAAACAAGTGGAGAAAAAGTAACAATCCATTATTGCAAAAGATGACTACAAATATGAAAATCAAGTTTTCTAAATATTGAGAAATTAATGAGATAAATAACTTGATGTTTCTAGCTATGTTTCTTGATCCACGGTATAAGCTTGATTATGTTGAGTTTTCCTTTGTTCGATTGTATGGTATTGAATGGAGTCAAGAGATGGTAAAAAAATTAACAGAGATGATTGAAAAATTGTTTGAGTATTATCCTACACTATTTCCTAATAATGGTAGTGATTCTAGGACTAATAGCATAACATCAATGATTGCTTATGAGTCTAATGCTTTCACTAGTAATGATGATGATGATGATGATGAAAGGGATTGGGAAAATGAGTTCAAGTTGAAAATAAGGAAGAAACAAGGTGAAGTTAAGAAGAATGACTTGCACAGGTGCATGCAAGATGATGTTGTAGACTCGAATCCTAATGTTGAATTTGAAATTTTAAAGTGGTGGAGAGTGAAGTCAACAAAGTATTATGTTCTTTCTCGCATAGCTAGAGATATTTTAGCTATCCCAGTGTCTACTGTATCATCTGAGAGTGCTTTTAGCACAGGAGGTCGAGTCCTTGACTCATTTCGAAGTTGCAATTTACTTTATTATTTTAAGAATCAAGTTGTTGCAAGTCACAACATAGAGAAGTAATCTATTATTTGGCTTTTGGTTTTAGTTTTTTTTTTTTTTTAAAGCTCATTTGATTGTGGATATGGTATATATATTTCTTGTTTATATTATGATTTGAAAGAATCTATTGTTAATGAAGTAAAACCTTTACACTTTAGCCATAGCACTCTCATAAGTGAGTGCATGGCTAAGCAAAATAATGAATACAATAGTATCTGATTATTTTTCTTTATGGACAATCTCGTGGTTGGGGCCATGGTCATGAAAATGATTTCAATAAAAAAAAAAATCCACCAACAATAGAAACACCCACTAGAAGTGGAAAAGTAATGTGAAAATTGATTACCTAATTGGTAATGTGAGTGTCATGAAATAATTTTTCTCATACTATATACTTGAATTTATGATAAATAAAATGTTTTATTTTCTTATGTTTTTGGTAAAATGTAAGAATTTAGTGTTAATACTATTTATGATTGAGAGCTATAGAAGAGCTAATGTATTGCTACTTGGAGAAACAAAGTTATAGATTAAAAATTCATTTTATTGGTTCATATACATTGTATGTCTCGCCATTAGTATAATGACCCACATAAGGCAAGAAGTCAATGTTAAGTTTGTACTAACGTTTACTAGTACAATTGAAAAACATGTAAACCAAAAGTTTACGAAACAAAAATATTTATTGTTTCACATGACTAGTTGGGTCATTCCAAGTTTATTATGATGCAAAAAATAATGAAAATACATGTGAACACATATTGAAGAGCCAAAAAAATCTTCAATTCAATTATTTATCATGTACTACTTATCCCCAAGAAAAGTTAGAAATTGAGGATGAATTCCTCATATTTTTAGAACGGATATGGGATAATATTTGTAAGCAATAACCAATCATGTGGATCATTTAAGTACCTTATGGTTTAAATTGATACATCGACCAAATGATCACATGTTAGTTTGTTGCAACCCACAACTAAGAGTTTGCGAGATTGTTAGCTCAATTAATTTGACTAAGAGCATATTTTCTCAATTACCCAGTTAATAAAATCCGTCTTGATAATGTTGGTGACTTTACATCTCATATTTTTAATGAGTATTTGTATGACTATTGAAATTTATGTTGAATATCCTGTGAAATATGTTCATGTTCATACACAAAATGGACTTGTTAATACTTATTAAATGCTTTAAGGTGATTGCAAAGACCATTACTCATGAAATTAAAACATTCAATGTCTTATTGGGGATATGCAACATGCAATTTGCAATAATGATTCACATCTTGCTAACAAGGTAATTAATTCTCCCCTCTTGAAATTGTTTATTAATTAGCAACCTTATATTTCAATCTAATGATTTTTTTAAATGTGTTGTATATGTCCAAATATGAGTCCAATTGTTCAATCACAACACACTAAAATGAGTTCTCGAAAGAAATTGGGAATATATGTTGCTCCATATGTAATATGTTGAAATCATCAACAATAAATTTATTTACGACTCAATTTGCGATTGTTATTTCGAATTTGTTTTCTCAACACAAGGAGGAGATAGTAAGCAATTGAAAAAATGAGATTAATTGTAATTAATTATCATTATCTTGATTCTCGTATCAAACAATTTGAACTGGGAACTACAAAAGAACTGATTTTTAATGACGGTTACAACTGCCACTAAAAATTTTTCCCTCAATTATAAAACCAACGCAAAACTTGTCGTCATTAATGATCTTTCTGTTAGTTTTGAAATACACAAGAACACACTAGAGGGGGGGTTGAATAGTGGGTTAGAAAACTTTTCACAAAGAGTAATAGTTCGCAAGATGTTGTTAGAGATATATGAAGGTTTAAACAAGAAAACATATCTTTTTAAGGCAAAGCTTTTGGAAACCTTTTGAAAGAGCACAACATGCAAGATGAATAAGTGTAATCACAAGATAGCAAGTGGAATGCTTGTTTTTATACTGGTTCACTCCAACTGAGCTACGTCCAGTTCTCCTTTAACAACTGTTAAAGGGTTCCACTATAATCAACTAATTACAAATAAGTATTCTTCACTACCACTCCTGGTTACAAGTATTCTCTATGTCACTACTGGGGACTAGTATTCTAAACCACTACTAGTTACAAGTATAAATCTCCTCCTGAGATTATACTTCCCAAGTATTATTTGATCACTAAGCCACTCCTGGCTTTCTATTCAAATATGAATAAGATTCAAATAACTCAACGAGAGGATATGAATATGTGTAGAATCTCTATGAGCTTGTGGAAGATGAGGTTTCTCTTTTCTCCCAGCTCTTGTTTCTCACTTGATACTCACTTTTTCTTAGAGTGCTTTGCTTGCTTGTACTTAGATTATTCAAGTTAGATTGGTTTAGAATCTCCTTCTTTTCTCATTGCATGGAAGCATCTTTATATAGTAGAGCTTCATGGATTTGAACGTTGAAGAAGAAGATTTCCAGTCTCACAGAAGAGTGTTGAAGTTGCTTTAGCCGAGCTTGATTTGATACGAGTAGGTTCCCGTCTTGTCACAACTTGCTTTTAGCTTTAGGTGTGCTTCTCAAAGCTGATTAGTCTTTTAGCTATACCTACAAACTTCACACATTCCAAGATATGCAAGCAATCATACGAGGAATAGACGAAAGTTATTCATAGAGTATCTTCCTTTCTTTCTATAACAGATAATGCGTTCTTAAAGTCAAGAGATGATTATTAAACACATATTCCTCAGCATGTGTATTAGATCATGTTTTGTTCCAACACAAACATCGTCTAGCTTGACAGACGCAGTCTGGGTCAACACAAACATTATCTAGCTTGACGGACACAACATGGTCTAGTTCAGACATCGTCTAGCTTGACTATGCGTGGTTTGGTTTAACAGACATGGTTTGGCCTATCTTAGACATCGTTTGGCCTAACTCAGTCATGGTCTAGCTTGACTACACGTGATCTGGTCCAAGTACCATACATGGTCTGGTTCAGCACTTATGCATAGTCTGATCCTAGACTTGTATTGTCCGGTCCAAGACTTCACACAGTCTGGTCCAAGACTCTGCGTGATCTTTTCCAAGACTTGTACTGTCTGTTCTCATAACCTTCACATGGTCTTTTCTGAAGCTTAACTTAGTTAGATTGAAAGCAATTTGGATGCTTGATTTATTGTTAAAGCATTATTAGACAGTTAAAGTAATAGAGTGAGATGGAGAGATTATACCATTGTCTGTGATCATTTTGATTCCCTGAAATTACTCAATTTCAAATCATTAGTTGATCAAATATTATTACATTTGTTATCATCAAAACTCTTTAAAGGATTAAGGGCCAGACATCATCCAATGTCTTGGTTCTAACAGGTTTAACATGACCGCCACAAAATGTCTTAATGATGATTATTGTTAGAATATATATTATCTTTATATTATATTCATAGTTATTATCTTTATATTATCTTGTTAGTTATTATTTATCTTTATCTTCATATGATGTAATCAAGAGGGTTTCCTCAATATAAATGGAGAAGAGGTGTGGCTTTCTCCCACACAAATTCAAAAAAAAAAACTTCCAAGAAGACCCAATTTTATTTATGATCGCAGATAGCAATGGTTTTTGAACCGCCAGTAAAATATTATCTTAATGATAGTTAGAACCGATGTAGATTAAAACCATCGCTATATATAGGGCGTTTCAAGTGAAAACAGTTTTTAAATGAGAACAATGAGAAAAAACAATAATAACCCTTGGATTAAAATTAAAAATAATAAACGCATTAGATTAAAACTAGGTATGGCAGTGGGGCGGGGCAAGGGCGAGATTAGCCTCCCCAACCCCCGTCTTAGACATCTCAAATCATCCCCGCCCTCATCCCCATTCCCCGTCGGGGCTTAAAAATTTGACCCACCCCCGTCCCCGTCGGGGATCGGGTTTCCCAACCCCACCCCGTCCCCCATACACATGACAGTCCTAAATTATAAAATAATTTACATGATCGTCTCAAATGTTACTCGTCACACCCTTGTATACCACACTTTTATTTCTCATAATAAACCAAATTGTTTCATTTATTTTATCAATAGAAATATTATTTAACAATTTTTTTTATATAAAGTTATTATACAATGAGTTAAAAATATTATTTTATAATAAATATAATTAAATTAATGTTTAATACAAATTTTTAAACTTATGATTTATGTAATAAATAGATAGATTATTCTAAGGTATTTATATAATTTATTATATTAATAGTGGGGACAGGTGTGGGTGCGAGTGTAGGGTGGGGATCACAATTCCCAACCCCAACCCCGTCCCCGACTTTCTTAAGCGGGGAAAACCCAAACCCACACTTGTACCCAGTCAACTCGAGTTTTCCCCGTCAAAATTGGGGTGGGAATGGGAATATCCCCACGGGTCCGAGTTCAATTGTCATGCTTAATTAAAACCCCAATTTTAAGTGTATCACCATGAGATCATATCCCTACCTCTCTCTCAATTAGTTTTTTTCCACCATTCATTCTTGCCACCGTGAGGACCACCATCGCTGCCACCATCATGGTCGTCGTTCCCGTTATTGCCGGAGGGATAGGATCTCATGGTGATGCACTTAAAATTGAGGTTTTAATCTGATGCGTTTATTATTTTTAATTTTAATCCAAGGGTTATTATTGTTTGTTCTCATTTAAAAACTGTTCTCACTTGAAATGCCCCCTATATATATGTGTGTGTTTTAAATTTTTATTTTAAAAACTTTTTTTTTGTAAAAAAAAAATCTTAATTTTAACCTTTGATCCTTCCATTTCTTGCCTATATCCATCATTATATGTATCTTTGCCGCGTTTTCATAGATTGGATCCCACCAAAATTTAACCTAATCACTTATTAGTGTTAATTATAACAATACATTGTAATAGAAAAAAAATGAGTATTATAGATATTTAGCAATAATTAACAAAAAAAAACTACTATCAATAAGTAACAACTCATTTCTTACCTTAATGATATCATTCCAAACTTTATCCTTTTTGCTATTAAGCATTTTACACCAATTCTCATAAGAAATTGGGAAATATTTGTGATCTTGTGCCAATGTACCCAAAAACCTAGATAAAAGTCCATCTACATCTGTGGAACTTGGCTGATTTCCCTCAAATGGTATCACAATCATATCTCCAAGTGGAAGGAGGTAAATTTCTTGAACTATCATTGGGCATTCATTTATCTCACCTCCACTCTACAAAAATAAATGCATGAACAAGCTACTAAAAAAAAAATCATTTGTATGAACAAATATCTTAGTCAAATGTTTGAAAATTAATTAACTTACTTTTTACTTGAACCATCCAATATTGTTTTTTTTTCTATTGGTTCATGGATGATCAGGTAAAGATGACTCCATATGAGATGAACTTTGCTCTGGCATACTTTCTGTAAAATACAATATATCAAGAGTTTAGAAACATCAAAAGTTTAGAAACATCACAATTTAGAAAAATGGTTATTGGGTAAGATCAGAAAAAATAAACAGCAACAACAAAACATGAAAACAACCATAGAAGATTAGCAATTACTTATTTATAAATGATTGAATTTCTGAATCTAATTACTTGTTTAATGACCGTTTGAACTTCTGAATCTAAATTAAAGAACATTAAATAAAGAATCAGGTTTACTTAGATCCATGTAGTAGTTAAAAGTGCAAGATATACATGATATTTTATTTCATCATTGTCTTGCAAGATTAAACCACAAAGGAGAAATGATGCATGTTTATTTCAAAAATAAGAAAATGGATATTTTTAATAGTTTGGAAATAGTGTTTCTCCAATGTTCAAAGTACAATTAACATTCCTTTAGTAAACAGAAACAATTGATGAAAATCATTCAATGAAGCCTGTTATCTATCATAGCCAACAACAATTCAAGTAAGGAAAATTTAGGTTCAAAGTCATACAGAGTTTCATGCCTGAAAGTGCAATACCATGGAATCTTAAACAAATCATGTGTTAAAAGACATAACAAGACTACCTAGCCTCTTTGATTAGCAACTTCAACTTCCTTGAATCCAATCAAATTCAAACCTTACTAACGTGCAAAAAATAATGCATATGAGTCCCAAATTTGACAGCATGAACCTAATCATTATCAAAAACCTGCAAAGACACAAATGCACATTAGTTAGTTATGATAACAATTCAGAATGTGAAAATAATTAGATTAAACATTGATAAAAATACCATCACTAATTGAGAACAGTAAATGACAAAAATCCATTCAAATGCAAATAAAATCATAGTAGTTCACCATAACAAACTCCATAGCTAAGCAAATTTTATAGAACATGGTGAAGAAATTAATGAAGACACGGTAAAGAGAAAATTACATAGTACATGCACAACAGCTTTACAAAGCAGAGGTACCTGATGAAAAGTGAGCCAATTATCATAATTGAATATAAAAAGTAGCAACTTCAACTTTAGCTTCCTTGAATCTAATCAAACATTTACCAATAAAAAGACTACAGATTCCCTACATCAGGGAAAATGACTAAAAAATCTGACACCATTAGTTGTATCCCTATTAGAAACCTGCAAAGACACAAATTCATATTAGTTAGTTATGATAATCATATATTTAGGCCTTAACATTACAACTGAAGAAAGATAGGGTGATAGATAAATTTGGATGTTTGCATTTAGTTATAGGTATTTGTACTAGTTTATCAAATAACTTAGTCATACAAAAATTGAAAATTATGCACTGGCTTCAATTGGTTTTGATAAATATATACACAAGTGCTCTGCATTTTCATGCATGCTTTAATTGGTTCTAATAAATATATACATTGCAGCAACCACTTCAATAACAACTTTTCAAATTGACTACAAAACATAAAAATTGGTATGACCCTCTTCCTCCTTCCTCAGCCATTATATACTTAAATACTAAAATATTTTCTGATTTCAACCATCTAATTTATTCAAATAAAACTCAAATAAGCCATATAACGAGTAAAATGCATATTGATGAAATAAAACTCAAATAAGCATATAAATATTTAACAAATTTCTATTGTAAAACAACACATTCAAAATATAAACATGGCAATATGTAGTTATATAAGAGAAATGATAACTTTTCAAGCACTTGACTTCTTGATTCAGAAACTACTCACACGTTTTGATGCATTTCCAATTAACATCACTACCATGACACCCTAAAACTGAATGCACAGTTTACGTGCCAAACGCTATAATTTATTGAAAAATGGAACGTATTTTTTTTTATACCAAAAAGATTTCCACAACAATTAAAAACCCATTCTCGAGAAATAAAAATAATAATAATACACCTCCAAGCATTTTCAAATGACTTCTACGTGGAATGTAAATAAACCATACATTGTCGGTAAAATATCCAATAGTCACATAGATGAAAATAGTATAAGTACTTCCTAATTGGAATATCACAAAAGCACTAACATGAGTACGTTAAACCTAAGTACATCTAATGGAATTCGTTAGTCCCAATTACATCGCCCAAAAACTAAAATATGAGTACTATTAATTAGATTACATAGATGCTAAAAAACCAAAAGTGAACCCTAGACTAATCCAAAACAAAATACACCAAGGTATAAACTAGGGCTCAGAGCAGCCATTTATGTATAGTCAACCTGTGACCTATACACCCCAACTCCCCTATCGACATCCTAAGAAGAACCTTTAGAAGGGTCCTCCTCCAAGTCTTCCTTAGGGTCTTCCTCCGGGTCTTCCTCAAGATCCTCCTCTAGTTCCTCTTCCTTTGACTCTATGCCCACCATTGTGTCGCACAAGCACAGGACACTTGCGAGTGAAGCAAGTAAGGACATGATCTCCTCATACTTTGCGTCGCTCATCTCAATGTCCCCCAAATAGCTTGGTGGTGAAACTGGAGATGGTGGTAGAGTGTCAGTGTCACGGTAATAGCCAGGTGCTCAGTCTTGACACAGAATGATAAGTAGTTTCAAAAACACGGGGCAGCGATAAGGTCCGAATTTTGTAGACGAGAGCCCAATGCGAATCCATCCCACAAACACATCTTGGCTCCAAAAGACATCGTGGGACCAATACCCTCGAATGGTCTCAATCCAAATCCAAACCCACAGTGCCTGGTCCTAATCCATCATGATCTGAAATAAAGTGTAAGGAGTGAGTTTTCCGCTCCTCCTAAAACCAACAATCAAACGGCCTTTCAGCCACATACACAAACAACATTCACACCACAATGGTACACTCACGATCTCATTAAAAATCTATGCGTTTCTACACTTGTATAACTTCTCCAAAAACTCGAGCCCGCTACCATTGGAACTCCACGAACACAGTGGTCTTACACTTTAGGTGGATGACTGTTGGGAGTACACCCCTCTCGTCATTGGTTGACAGAGCTCTAACCAACTTAAAATGCATCGTGCTTAGTCGAGGTCGCTGAGCCGATTACGTGACCCAAAGCCACAACCCAACGCCATATCCCCTAAGACACCATGCCTACAACCATTTTTCATATACCACTCTGTGGTCATCCACACTTTAAGGATTAATTCCTCAACAACGTTTCCCTTAGTAAGGATTACGTCTCCAATGGGTTGTGCACTTCCCACTACTACAAGCACTGAATAATGGTCCACCAAGTGTCTTGTGAACTTCTCATCCACAACACCAACATGTCTCCCTCACTACACTAAGTGAGTAACTGTCGTCGCCTCGTCATCACCACACCTGCAGTAGAAAGTATTAATGAACATCCCATTCCAGTTAGTTCCTCTGACCAACTCTCATCGAGAATGCCTTTCTCGTAAAACGTGTCATTGACATTGTGATCACGTTCAAACACGTCAGCTTCACTTGTACCGACGTTGAAGGAAATCCTTTCCTTTCGCATCTCACTAAACACACCAAACAAAGCAATGCATGCATTAAGCATCGCACGCCTGTCATGAACACCGTTCATGACCCCACCCCATCAAGTTTTATTAAGTCTTATGTAATTCTCACATACACTCAAGTATTATGCTTCAATTAAATATACTACTCTAATCCATTGTAATGGTCATACTTTTAAGTCTACGTCCAATGGTTTATTTACTCCTATCTCATTACGTTAGTTCGTTATCAAATTCTCACTCTTAGTATTAATTTGTTCATTAATTTTTTAATGAACTCATTTATTAATTAAGACTACGTCTTGATATTACAAATGCACTCCATCGGAGTCCATTTGCTCCCCACAAGGACTCACCAACCTTGCTTACCCAAAACAAATAATCAATCACATAATCCTATCAACCAATCAACCAATCACACGAATATAACCAACCTTAGCAGTTGGTGCCCAGGGTTCACACTCCCCAGGTCTCAGATGTCAATTATAAAAATGTATGATTTACAAGGAATATTTAATCACATATCGACATCACATAATACACAATAACCAAAGGTATTCTCCTTCTAAGGTAGGACATCCCCTCCTACTTGTATTTCCAACAAATCATGTCATATTCATCAAACAATTCAAGTAGAAACTACTAGCACAAGAATTACTTGACATACTTACAGAACTCATAATATCATGAAATTTGGCACGAATACTCTCCATAACCCTTATTTATACTCATAAATTTTTCACTTGAAAATTATAAGTATAAATATTTTATTTAATTTAAAAAATGTTTTTGGACTAACTCAAGAATCCATGGTTTTCTATTTATTTACCTAATTAAAAATAGTCATTTTTAAAAATCCTTGCACAGGGAGATCCCCATAGGTCTCATGTAACACATATATTTTTCAGAATTTTAAAACATTCATAAGGTTCCTTTTTGAATTAAATAGTCCTTAACACTCAGCAACATGATTCGGACAAAATAACCATTAATAATTATGAAAACCTTCAAGAAAATTCAGGAAAAAATATCATATACCATAAATCACTAGTAGTACCTATTTTAAATTTATCAGAATTTCAAATGCACAAAATATAATTTTAACCACTCAAAAACCCTATTGAGTGACTACACTCAGTTTTACTAATTAATTCTTTGAAAAATACCTAGAGGCTTTCTAAAATTCCAAATAAAATCATGGACATTGCCAATGATTTATGCAACAACATGATGTTTCAATATTTCTTCAAAAGTGTCTCTAACTAATTTCCAAGGATGAAACAGCCCTAAACTCAACTATTTTCTAAATCAAATATTTGCCTTTTAAAAATAGTTCCTTAACTCCAAAAATTCTGAAAATTTTTCCATAGCATCCAGAGGTATCCTAGAGTACCCAAATGGTCTCTCAACACTATAACATGGCACGAAAAAATTCAAAAAAATGGAAACACAATTTCAGCCCTATATACCTAAATGACCATTTTTCATCCAAAACAAGTATTTCAAAGCAATTTCATCACCAAATTAGTTCAATAAGCTCAATGCAACAGTGAAAATCAATAAGAAAGCATGGTTTAAGGTGTGAATGGAATAACTCCTCCATACCTTAATTTCTAGAGTTTCAAAATGCACATAGTGGAGCTTAGATTGAAGCTTGTTTTCTCCTCTATTACATACTAGAATTTAAACGGTGGATTTAGGCTAATGAAATCAGAAAATTAGAGAGAAGATGGAGAGTTTCAAGAGCAAGGCACCAAGAATGAATGCTTTTTTTTGAACTAAGGCTTGCTTTTCTCTCTCCCTCCATATAAGGCAAAGATTCATGTTATAGCAATGCAGCTGGGAAGCTAGGGCCTGCAGTCCCTCAATTTTGTGCACAACTCCCTTAGGGAAAATAGGTTGGGTCAATCAAGGCCCATTAGCTTTAGGGTTAGGTTTTTGGGCCTGAGTCGAGCTTTTTTCACGTTTTTCGCCATCTGTGTTCCAAAGATTCTCAAAACTAGCCGTCCACTTAAAAATCATTCTAATTAAATTTTCAATGCTTTAAAATCATTAAAATACCATTTCCAAATGAAAAAAACGATAAAAATTGCATACAATAAACATTAAAATTGTAATTACCATCCTCCGAGAACATTAAATGTTAATTACGCACACAACAAATAAAAATTAGTAAGTGCACCCCCCTCAACAAATAGCAATTTAGTGTAAATTTTTCGAGTCTTATAACTACAATTATACTACAGTCAATTTACACATCAAGCACAAGCCAAAGCTTTCCATCATGTATTCTTTGGTCTCCTTGTGAAATATGGCATTAAAAAGCCACATCTTATGATAACCTAAACAAACATATCCTAATTTAGAAAAGTTCATCAATTCCTCTTCAATTACTTTTGTTTGGTACTGTTACACAGGACACATAATTCAACTAAAAAGTACTCCAAATTCATGTGGCAGCTTCAAGAGAAGTTATTCATTTAAGTGTATTCCTTTTCCAATTGATCAATACCTTGCCAAGGTAATAAGCCCAAGAATAAAACCAATTCGACAATTCCCATTCTAAGTTTATGAAAACTAAAAGAACTTGCAAATCAAACATGTACTTACATCATCTAGCAACATATTGTTGTAGTAAGACCCAAAGTTAAGTGAAATCTGCAACCGAGTAATAATAAGATATTAGTTCATAAAAAGAGAGGAAACAAAACAAATTTCAAGGAAGTCATTATTCAAGAACAATTAAATATAAATACATCACATTGTAAAACTCATGAAGGAATTCTTTGAAAATTGAAAAGTGCACATCATAATTCCTTCAATGATACATTACAAAGTTGGCATCCAGAAACTTTTGTCCATATTATTAATAATCAGATCTATCAACTATGTCAGACTATGAAATTAATTTTGTAAGAGTAGCTCGCAACAACAACAACAATTATTGAATGACTTGACTGAAAATGAAAGCATATAGATTAGCAGAAGGTCCTTTGTTGAAACAAATTCTTATATACTTAATAATCTAGATAACCTCAGTTTTTCTTATAGTCTAATAAGATTCTAAATCTTATTTCTCAAATTGATCACAATTCTCTAGTCACAAACAAATCACCTAACTAATGATATTATAGTAATGAAAAACTAAGTCATATGAAGTGATGTCCTGTCATTTTGGTTAGCTCAAAAGTTCAAGGGACAGAAGCACCTATATTTCTAGTCAACTATGAAAATTAAGAAACACCTCAGCTTGGTAGTTACTACTTACTACTATAAGTGAAAGTTTTAAACAAAGCATTTAACAAAGGACCACACAAGTAAGGTATATATTGTTAACTCTATAAACAAAGGAAATGAGAAGAAGTAACAAATTGAAACAAGAGTGTGAAGATCTACAAATTAATTTCAGAGGACCACACAAGTAAGGTAGCTAAACATGGATAATCAACATAAAACAATTTCTTACTTTGAAATTCACTGATAGGTAAAATTAGAGTTCAATACTTGAGGTTAAGGCTTTCGCAAAACTCCAATGCAACAAAGGAACCTATGGATTTCAAAGAAAACAAGTTAAAATCAAGTTAACCTAAGGTGATTCAAATCAAGTTCAAAATGAGCTCAAATTTGTGAGAAACCTATGACTAGGGCAAGAGAAAGCGAGTTTTAAAACCACCGTTTGAATCTAAGAATACTGTGGGCAATAGAGATAAAGAGTGAATGAGAAGAAAGAGCGAAGGAGAAGAGCTAAAGAAAATGAAAGCAAGAAGAGGTGAAGAGATAGAGAGAGTGAACGAGAAGAAAGAGCGAGAGAGATTTACCTTTGTTACATTGAAGAGAAAGTGGAGAAGATGCAAATAGAAAGTGAAAGTGAGAGAGGCGAAGAAGACAGAGACCCAAATAGACCACGAAATGAAAAGTTGGGAGAACCTGCGAAAATTTATTCTCATCGGATATATGTCGTCGATCCCAATTGACGATAATTTTAGAAAATCGACATTAAAAACTGCTTTTTTTGTAGTAGGAAGTTCAAAAGATAATTTTTTACAAAGTTTAGCCAAGAAGAGTGACTAAGTATCAACTGCTAATGCTTGAATATAAATTTGATGTCCCTATTGGACAATATAATGATGCAAAACGAGTTTCAGACATGCATGAAGTGTGGTAAACACGTTGGTTTCAAAAAAAAAATCCCCAACTATGAAAAAAAGCTAAGAAGTAAGATAGTCAAATCGAGGTTATGAGAAAGTTAAAAGATTCATCTGACATAAGTACATATTTTGTTCTAGAAGAACTCAAGTACCTAAAATTAGTGAGATAAAGAGATTTCATATTACGTTATAAATGAAATATGATGGAACCAAAATAAAGTCAATGTTGACGATGTATTTACATATAATGTAGCGCTAAATGTCTTAAATGATAGTGAGGATTAAGAGTCTAAATCTACAAAGTATTGTAAACAAACAAATGATTGGTCAAAATAGAAAGACTCAATTGAGACAATATTATGCTTGTTTGTACACCTAAAGATGTAAAACCTTGTTAGGATTTTGACATGTAGTTCATACAAAATGAAAAACTAGTTTGATTTTTGAACATGTAGTCCATATAATGATTTTGTACTTGTAGTCCATATACTTGATGATATAAAATCAATTAAGTTTCTAGACCTATAGTCCATATACTCGAAGATGTAAAAACAATTAAATTTTTGGACTGATAGGTTATACACTTGAAGATGTACAATCAATTGGATACTGACGGAGCGCGTCAAACACGTCGTCAAAAACAACTAAGTTTCCCAATAAATTTTGCAATATAAGGCTAACTCAGGTCATTTTCTCAAAGATACAATTCATCAAACACCTTGCATTCAATTCAAAATAGGGAAGATTTTGTGTGATTTTCAGAAATTAAAGCAACTGAACAACTTTCTAAACAATAAACGAAAATAAAATCAAAGAGATACAACTCAAGAACCTATGCTTATGGAGAAATAATCACAATTCCAACAAGGATAAGTCAAATTCATACTCATGGTCTGAAACCCACTAAATAAAAGCTACCTTGACTAATTACAATTACCAAATAGTCCCTAGTTACAAACTAAAACGCAGAATTATTATAAGTGCAGGACCTTAACATTGAATCCCAAACTTGACCCTTGAAACGTTCGAATTAGCCAATCCTTCTGAGACACGAAATTGTAGATCTCCTTCTTTTCTTTCAAACAAGACAAGAATCATAAAAATAGGAGACCTATGTCAAAAGTTATGGGCTTCACAAGGGACAATGTCAAAAACATCAATAAAACGTAACAAATAGCAATTTTTGACACTTGGGCCCAAAACAACCCAATCTCATAAAACTTAGCTAAAATGGTCAAAATAAGGTATAAAACATGTCTAGACTATACTAAATACAACTCTAGATTATGCTAAAATACACTTTATCAGATACAAATGGGTTTTTGTGCAAAAGCAAAATAAGAATGGTGAAATTGTGAGATACAAAGCATGACTAGTTGCTTAAAGATTTTCACAAAGACCTAATATTGATTCGCCTGTAGTGGATGCAAGCATTTTTCAATAATTGTATGGTTTCACAAAAAGGACTTAATTTACATTTAATGAATGTTGTTAAAGTCAATTTGTATGGCTCTATGAAAAATTCATTTATCTAAAAACTCCTTGAATAATTTACTTTACCGAATAAAGCAAGTTCTATAGAAGATTACTCAAATTGAATAAGTCTCTTTATGGACTAGTAATCAAAGTTTACAACACTACAAAAAAGGACCTCTTAACATCTATCAAACTTTAAAAAGGCCATGTTCACTTCTATGGCCCAATACATAAACACGACAACCATTTGGCTAGAGGTGTTCATAGGTACGGATAACCTATAAACCCAAACCGTTTGAATTTGGTTAAGAAAGTGTTTGGACCAGACCCAACCCAACCTAATCTTAACCGTGACTTACGGGTTGGGTAATAGGTTATGTTTTAAGAACCGTAACCCAATTCAACCCAAATTATATATACTAATAAATAATAATAAAATAATAATACTAATAAATTAATTATAACAAAAAATCAAAAACAAAAACAATGCTACTTTCACTCAGTACTCACTTAGTCACTCTCATTTTACTATTTTAGCAATGAAGCTTACAACTATCCAAGAAAATGAAAATTTGTTTTCAGTTTATTTTGTATGAGTATTTGTTGTTTGGGTTGATAACAATGTTACAATGTTATTTGAACTTTTTCAAGTATATTAGGTGAAGTAAAATATTTTTAGTATTATTTTGTAATTTGTATCGATCATTGTTATTTGGGCTGACAACAATTTTATTTTGAACTTTTGGAATCAGGTGAATTAAGATTGAAGGGATCAACAATTAAGGTTAAAGGTTGAAAGTGTTGTTATGACTTGCTTATTTTGTGCATTAATATATGATTATGTGTATTTATGATTGAAAATGATTTTTATTCTAAAAAAATGAGCAAAATCTAAAAATCTATTTTGATTTTTAAGCAAATTTTATTTTTTATTTAACAAAATACACCACTAACTCAGTCACCCAATCCAATCCGGCTCATTCATGATTAGGTTGGATTTGGAAATGAAATCACACAAATCCAATCCAACCCAATCCACTCAAAATTGGTTGAGTTGGGTGATCAGTGCATCTTCATGCACATTCTTCTACTGTTATTCTTAGGCATTTCCTTAGTTTATTTCATTAGTTTCACCATTTTAGTGTGTTTTCATATTTAAGTTTGTTTCTAGCTTTATTTAATTTTTGTATTTTATTTTCAGCATTAGCAGCTTTCAATGGAAAATTCAAAACTAGAGCTACAGGAATCAGATTGAGGCGTTCTAATATTTGTTGGAAAGCTAAGAGAAAGAGCTACAACTTTCATGTTGGAGTCAGAAGCTGATTCGGATTGTAGAAGGCTTGAATAATTCGTTGAAGTTGCAGACCTTAGGAAATAATTTGTTTTAGGTCAATTTTATGGGCTTGGTTTGTATTTTCCGACCCGGTTCAAATTGTTAGTGAAACCCTTATTCTATTAAAACTCTAGGGCCGGCTGCTGTTCACTCATTCACGACTGTTCACTCACTCACTGTTCACGAAATTATTTTGAAAGTTTTGAACAATCGTAATGGAGAACTAATTCCGAAGAATCGATCTACTGCAATCGGATTCCACTTTGAGGTTCTTTTATAAATTTCATATCAATCTATTTCCTTTGATTTATTCCAATAATCTCAATTATTTGCTTAATTTGATTTTTGTTATAGGATATAATTCTTAAATTCGATTGGTTATTTGATCTTGAATCAATTTCGCGTTAACGTAGCTTTTACATTATTATGTTTGATCAGATTGCGTTTGCTTAATTCGCAATAGTTTTTAATCCGTTTGCTTAATCCGAAATTCAGGAACATACGTCGTATAATTTCTATTGCGCTTGTCAGTGGTTATTATAGTCGAATAGGATCAGACCCATTTAGGGAATTGGAATTTATAGGGATCAATGATAAGTTGGAAGTCGATACAGTAGGTTGATTCGCTTTAGCTTATTCGATAATCACAATTTATTTTAACCCCTTTTTCTTGAAATCGTAATCGAAACCCCCCATTAATCGTTACTGCATTAATTAATAATAATACAAGAATCCTTGAGAATGATACTCGAGTTGTCGTTACCGTAACTATATTTTCAAAATCACTCGTTTTGATCCGTGCGCGACAGCGGATCATTGGGTCATGAATTTAGGCAAATCCGCCCCAACCCAGCCCATGAACATCCCTACATTTGGCCATAAACAAACTTTGTCATTGATTTTGTTAGTTTTTTTTTAGTTTTTTACTTTATTTATTACCTCTCTAAAAAAAACATAAATACCATCATTGTCTTGCAACAAAATGTAACATTTAAAATCAACTTATATAAAGTTAAGTATTTACATGACCAAAGAAAAACTAAGATGCTTAAAAAGTGTAAAACAAGCTTATTTATTAAATTTAAGAATAAACCAATCAACAATTCTTATTACATTTTTCAACTACCAAGATACATAATCAAAATTAAACTATCATCCATTCCCGTCTCCAACAAATCAAATGTATATCAAATCTAGAGCTTATGAAATCACAATCTATGAAATTTTCCTTCTTCTGTTCCTATGATCGTCCAAACCATGTAACTAATAAAATGCTAGAAACAAATATGATTATTGGATCCCAACCAAAAATTAAAACAACTTGCCAATTAAGATACCAACACTAGCAAAATGTAATGCTTAATACTACAACAAAAATCACAATACCACCACTAAGTCCTTCGATCACTTGCACTCTAAATAGTATATCAATCTACAAAATGCTAATTAACACAACCAGCCCTCCCAAATATAGTTTGTTTCCACCCTTGCAAAACATTTGATCCACTAAATTTGTATTAGACACACTTGCTAGCACCAAATTAATGTATTTAGACCAATCATAAAATGATGTAGTAGTAAAAAAAATTTAGCTTTGTAGCACTTCCACGACCTTAACTTAATCAATGATAAAACCTCATTTGCATTTGCCACTGTATTATTAAAGATAATATAATTATGCCTCCAAATTAACCACGCCATGTTCATCCAAACCATTGATATGTGGATCAATTCCAACCAATTTCCACCGCAGTTGTAACTCAATAAAACTTTGTCTAGTGAAACACAAATCATTACCTGTCAATAATTGATCTTCACGACAAGAATTACGAATCCAATATAAACTCTTTTCATTTATTGTATGAACTATAATGGCTGACTCCATAGCATACCGAACCAACAAATCAACAATTATAATGACTTGTTCGATTAGGTTGATAACACATATAGACATACCTTGCCCACAACAATTGTGTTATTGAACAACAATCAAATAGTAGCTGGAAAAATCTACAAAAAAAAAAAATGAAAACAAAACACAAGAGGTTGGGCAAAAGGGCAAATGATTAATGATAGAAAAAAGCGTGAAAATAAATGGAGTTAAGGAGCACCATACTCATTCCCAAAATTTGCCAATTGTGAAAATGGCTGGTTATGGAGGTCAAATACAAAGATAGATGAATAAACGACGATGACAAATGTGTTCGTCGGAGGAGGAATAAAAGGGGGGAAAAGGGGTTTTGATAGGTCCGAAGATTAAAGATTGTGCAAATGGGTTATCAGATTAGAAATTCAACATGAGTTAGATTCAATCATGGGTAAACTGATTAGGCTTCAAGAGCTGGGGTCCTTAATAGCGGATGTGACATGCCATTACATTCATTCATTTAACACCTGGAATGACATATATAATAAACACCTTGGGAAAATAAAATTATGAACCAGACCATTAATGGCGCCATTTTTTACGAAGCACGTGTCGAACATGCCATCAAAAGCAACTAAGTTTCCCAATAAATTTTGCAATATAAGGATAACTCATGTCATTTTCTCAAAGATACAATTCATCAAACACCTTACATTCAATTCAAAATAAGGGTGATTTTGTGTGATTTTCAGAAAATTAAAGCAAACAGAGCAACTTAAATCAATAAATGAAAATAGAATAAAAGAGATACAACTCAAGAATCTATGCTTATGGAGAAATAATCGCAGTTCCAGCAAGGATAAGTCAAATTCATGCTCATGGAGACATAATCCAACCTTGCTAGTGTCTCAATGGGGGTGGCTAGTATCTACCTAAACTAGGTTGTTGGTATCTCTGTTGGGGTTGCCCTGCATATGATGGTTGTTGCAGCATAAGACCAAGATCATATTTTAGGTTAGGGTGATCCTTCCACCCCTCATTATATGTACGTGAATAAGGATCATATTTCTACTGAGGTGGTCTATACTATTGGCCGGTGTTGATTCCAGCAACATCTTCAGTCTCTTAAAGAGTAGGACATGCATCTATAGGATGTTCTACTAAAGTGCAAATGCCACATCCATGAGGATTGATTGCCTGAACTTGCTATTGTTGGCCAATGGCTAGCTGTCTAATAAGGGGAGTAAGCTTTGAGACCTTGTTTTCTAGCCTGTGAGCAGAATTAGTGGTGACTTCATGAACTCTAACAACGGATGATGCTCTGGTGGTAAACTACTGAGAATTCTCTGCCATGTTGGAGAACAACTGTTTAACAACAACTGGGGTCTTGTCTATCAAAGCTCCTCCACTAGCAGCATCAACCATGCCTCTCTCCATGGGAAGCAATCCTTCATAGAAATACTAGATGAGGAGTTGTTCACTAATGTGATGATTAGGACAACTTACACACAACTTGTTGAACCTCTCCTAGTACTCATACAAAGTCTCTCTAAAGAGTTGTCTAATGTCACTGATGTCTTTTCTGATTGTCCCAGTTCTAGAGGCAGGGAAGAATTTCTCCAAGAATTGCCTCTTCAAATCATTTCAGCTTCTAACAGGTACTGGATTGAAGTACAACCAGTCCTTAGCAGAGTCCACAACAGAGAAAGGAAAAGCCTTCAGCTTAATGTAGTCTTCAAGCCCACCATTTGGTCTCATAGTGGAATAGACCACATGAAACTCCTTTAGATGTCTATGAGGATCTTCACTTGCAAGACCATGAAACTTAGGCAACAAATGGATTCATCCAGACTTAAGCTCACAGTCAACATCGATTTCAGGATATTGGATGCACAAAGGTTGGAAACCAATGTCAAGTGCAGTCAACTCCCTCAAAGTTCTTTCTTGAAGTTGATGGTTAGCCATGAAGTTGGAATAAGGATCAATAAAAACAATACCAAGTTCAGAATCAACATAATCAGAAACAAAACTAACACTAACACTATCAACTTCTACACTACTCAAGTCAACTACCCTATGGTGATCAACTACACTATTGCTACCCTGCCTATTCAACCTATGAAATGTTCTATCTATTTCAGGATCAAATGAATAAAAACTACTAGGAACAGACCTAGTCATGCATAATTGAAGAAAAAACAAGTGAATAGTAAAAATAGGATGAATAGTAAAATCAAGATGAATAGTAAAAACATGATGAGCTAAATTGATCTAGAAATTAAAGCTATGAAAACGATTTTTAAAAAAAAATACCAAATCACCACAGAAAAATTCTAAAAATCATTTTATAATTTCTATAATTTTTTGTGATTTTTAAAAATCATGAAAATAAAAAAAATTCAAAAACAACACTTAGAGAAGGAATTTGACGATTTGGACCCCAAAGCTCTGCAATAAGTCCCTTACAAGGAGCTATTGATCAGTGATTTTTTTTTAGGGCCTCCCACCAATTTTTAGTCCAATCGGAGAAAGTTGTAGAAAATTTACCAAAATGCCACTACGACTAAACTGGTCAAGCTATTGGAAAGTGGTACTTAGAGATGGAATTTGGCAATTTTGATCCCACCTAATCCCCAAGGAGGATTCCTTTTACTTAGAATGGGGGATAAATTTTGGATACCAAAATTCAGCCAAATCCAAGTTAGTGAAAATTCGAATCAGCCAAGTACCTACAACAATGCAAAAACAAAACCAACCAAGGAACTGAAAACATAATGAGTGATATGAATTCACTTTTAAAACAGAACACCTAGCCTAGAACAGAACACAAAAACTAGAACACTACCTAACTAAGAAAATGAAAACAAAACACTACTCTACAAAATCAAAATTGCATAAGCAAATAAAACTAAATTGCAAAAACATAAATGTGCAAACTGAAACAAGGGATTTGCAAACTAAAACAAAATTGCGCAATTGCACAAAATAATAAAACTCCAAATTGCACAAGGCTGAAACAGAGATGCACAAAACCAAAATAGAACAAAAATTAAAACTGAAAATCGAAATATAACTAATTACAAGAATTGAAATAAGGAACTGATAAATTGTGTCCCCTGGCAACGGCGCCAGTTTTGACGAGTGAGCGTTGAACATGCCGTCAAAAGCAACTAAGTTCCCTAATAAATTTTGTAATATAAGGCTAACTCAGGTCATTTTCTCAAAGATACAATTCATCAAACACCTTGCATTCAATTCAAAATAGGGGGAATTTTGTGTGATTTTTAGAAAATTAAAGCAAACAGAGAAACTTAAATCAATAAACGAAAATAAAATCAAAGAGATACAACTCAAGAATCTATGCTTATGGAGAAATAATCACAGTTCCAGTAAGGATAAGTTAAATTCATGCTCATGGAAATACGAAATTTAAGGCAATTGTTACACATTTATTCGGAAAAATTTGGATTACTATTGCATTCTTAATTTTCCCAAATTCACGCACGTTTCGTATTAAATCACAATTAATCGATTGCAATTGATCCAAATTTATATTTCAATTCCCTAATCTAATCATTATCATACATTAAACAAGGAAATTGAAAATTAGAAAAAGGGGGGAAATGGTTTTATGAGTATAATTTGAAATTAAGAATAGAGGAACTCATATTTACCCACAAGCAAATGATCCTTGGGTTGCAAATGGATTTAGCCCTCCATGAAGATCTTCATGGGAGCTCCAAATGGGCAGCATGGAAATGGAGAAGAAAGGGGAAAGAAGAAAAGAAAAGAGAGGAGAGAGAAGAGAACACTTTTGATTCTAAAGGTGAAATTTTTATCAAATGAAGTAGTGTGTCTCTTTACGAAGGGAAAAAACTATATATATCATGAACTAAAAATGTGAGCCTCCAAAATAGGACTAAAACTCACTAAATAAAAGACTACCTTAACTAATTAAAATTCTCAAAAGGTTCCTAATTACAAATTAAAATGCGGAATTATACAAGTATAGGACTGTAACATTGAATCCCTAATTTGGTCCCAGAAAAGTTCGAATTGGCCAATCCTTGTGAAACACAAAATTGTAGACCTCCTCATTAGCTTTTAAACAAGACAAAAATAATTAAAATCGGAGACTTGTGTCAAAAGTTATGAACTACATAAGGAACAGTGTCAAAAATATCAATAAAATGTGACAAATAGACACTTGAACCCAAAATGACCAAATCTCACAAAACTCAGCTAAAATGACCAAAATGAAGTATAAAAACATGTCTAGATATGCTAAATATAACTTTAAACTATACTACTAAAATACACTGTATCAACCATCTTGTACAATCACGAACGTTCAATGTTTTAATTGCAATCGGACGGCTACCCAACAATTTCAAAAACTTGTGCATCATGCCTTGACTTCATAGACTTTCGCAAGCTAGTCAGAGTCTTTAACGAATTCTTTTGTCTAAAATGTCCTGTTTTCTTTGTGGGTACTCTCCCCCTCTCTCAAAAACCCTTTTGCACTGACGCACTCAAGGACCACCACCATACCAAACCCATTTAGAACCATTTTACTTTTTTTAGTTTTCTCTAATTTCAAAATTTCCACTCTGAAACTTCTTCAATTTCGTTGTAGGAATGAATTGCTTAGGAGATCCTTGCCCCTTCATAGAGTGGAGGTAGAAGAGGATGTAGATGTTGTTGGTGGGCGAGGATGCATGCAACCACAAACTTGCAGGTAACAGTAATGGGGTCCAAGCGTCAGCCGCAACATACAATACGCCGCGTCGACTTTGAAGCCACCACGCAACAAAGAGGCCGAAAGCCAGGGAAAAAAGGTGTTTTGAAGAGTGTAACACAACTTCATTCAACGAATTTGGATCTGCAAGGTGAAAGAGGGGGTGGCTTTAGCGTTTTGGCTTGTGAGACCAATCACTTAACGAAACCAATGATTAAATCTTTGCTAAATAATGACAGTGAAGGTAATGCTTGAAAAATGGAGGAAAGAGAGATTGAATAGTTCGAGAGAAGATGGACAATTAGGGATAAATTAGGAAACACATAATAAAAAAAGAAAACAAATAATTAAAAAATTTAACGGATGTTAACACGGTTAGACATAGGAGTGTGAAAGAAATGTCTTCAAAAAATGAGGTGTTTATGTGTAATTAGAGTAAAATTGAGGAGATGATAGTATAATTTAATCTTTAAAATTTGACCGTGCCTTATTCCGTCAATTACAACTGTGGAAATGTTATTGACTTAAAATTAGACACGTATTGCTTTGTGCAAAAAAAAGTTTCGCCCAAAATAACATTTTTCTTAATTAATATTGTAAATAATTTTTTCTATGTATCATCACATCACGTGTTATTATTATGTTTATCTAATTATAAAAAATTATAAATCAAAATTTGTGTTTAATATATATATCTTTTCAATTTTATCTTATATCATTTTACATATTTTTATTTTAACTATATTGATTACGTGAACTAAATGTAAATTATTTTATGTAATTTACAAAAGTTACGTAAATTCATTTTAACATGTAAATTATTTCTCTTCTAATTATACAATTAATAAAATTGAAATATTAATTTTTTTAAATAACTTACATTATAATATTTTCATTTTAACTATAAATTATTTTGTGTAATTTCTGCAAAATGCGTATTAATATGAAAATTATCCAAAAAGTTAAATATTGAAATTAAATAAAAACAATAATAAGTCATAATGTGAGATGATGCATAAAAAAAAAAAATTGTCGGTTTGATCAAAATTGCTGATTTTGAAAAATGAATTTAAAAATAAAAAATATATTTTAGTCTAAATTTTAATTATATTTTAATTTATGTATTATAAATAAATTTTATTATGATTTTTAGTTAAACCAAAATAAATATTTACCATATGAAATCATTTTAGTTATACTAACCTATTAACTATTTTTCAAAATGAAATATTTTTTTTAAAATAAAGGCTAAATTCTAATTTTTCTCTCTTTATTTTTTTTGTTTTCTATTTTAGGTTAAATGTGCAATTCAGTCCAATTATAATTAATTCATTTTGTTTTCCAAGATTTTAAATGTTTTAATTTGGTTTTAAATTATTTAAAATATGTCTATTCTGTCTTGGTCTTTTTTTTTTTTTATTAAATACATTCTTTTAAAAATATAAAAAAATGAAGGAGGTAAGTAATAAAATTTAATATAAAATGATCAAATTAACGCATTTAAAATAAGATGAATGTTTAATGATATCATTTACTCTCTTTCAAATACTCTTCTAATAATTAATTAAAATTTATTAAAAATACCAATTTTAAATTTTTAATTGAAATCAGCTAAATAATATGCAAGATTCATCAAAATCGATTTTTTCAATAAACTTCAACCACTAATAACATAAAGTATCCGTCGAGAAAAAGAATATCAAGAGTAACATTCTTCTTAAAATAATTTAGAAGCTCAATAAAACTTTTAAAAACTCATAATCAAAATGAACAGTTGTGTTGTATGAAGTTTGAACGGGACGGTCCTTGCCGCCTTTATCCACTTTGAGTTTCATTTGAAATTGGCGATCTAGTGCAGAAATCAGAAAAGCCAATCTCTTCCTCTTTCTCTCTCTCTCTCTCTCTATGGCTCCCCACTTCGTCTTCCCTCGCAGACTCGAAGACCTGGAACACGAAGAAGACGATGACAATAGGCTCTACGTCCAGAACCCTCTCAACGTCGCTTCCCTTGCCACCTCCCAACTCGAAGAGTTCGTCAAAGGTAATAAAAAAAAGAACAACAATCTCACTTTTCTTTTCTCACTCACTCAATCAATCAATCAATCGAACAATCTCAAAAATTTGAAACATTTTTCGTTTGTGAATGAACAAACAAACAAACACAGGTGTGTCGTTTGATCTCTCGGACAAGGAGATCCTGTGCGTGGAGGAGCAGGATGTGTTCGACCGCGTCTACTCCTTGGTTCGCGCCTTCGCTGTTCTCTCTCCCTCCTCAAAACTGAACATCCTCGAAACTCTCCGCTCCAATCTCGCTGTTCTTCTCCCCAACGTCGATTCCCTCTCCCGGGCCTCCCACCACGACGATCACATCCCCCTCGCCTCTCATCGCAATGCTTTCAAAATTTACACCTTCTTCCTCCTCAACATTCTTCAAGCTCAACACTCCAACAACAACAATGCCGCCTCCAAGGTTTCTTATTTCTATACATATTTCTGATGCTTCATTTTGTGCATTTTGGTTGATGATGTTTTAAAAGTGTCATTTTGGTAGTTTTAAGTTATATTTTTGGCACATTTTGGTCCATTTGGATTGGAATGTTGAAAACTTATATGTTTTTGGCACATTCTGGTCTAAGTTGATCTGTTTTGGTCCATTAAGTTTTTAAGTTGGTCTGGTTTGGTCCATTAAGTTTGTTCTTAGACATCTCTTTTAACTTTTTTAAGTTTTTAAGTTGGTTTGTTTTGGTCCATTAATGGACTAAAAGTGACATTAAGCCTGGTTGGATGCTGTATTATCTGGATTCAGGTGGTGGCTCCGATTGCCAAGAAGAAACAGCCTGCCAATTCATGGAACTGGGAGGCACAGAGAGCTCGGATCCTCAATCTAATTGCCAACTCTTTGGAGATAAACCTTGAACTGCTTTTCAGTTCCCCGGACCTGGATGAAAGCTACTTGTCTTTCGTTACAAAGTGAGTGTTTTAGCAAGGATTTTCTCAAAATACTCCTAAGGTTTAGCTTCCTAAAGTACACTGACTTTATTTTTAGAAGAACTTTCTGAGTTGGCACTCACTTGTTGCAGAAACGCATTCTCTATGTTTGAGGATGCAACGCTCTTAAAAGATTCCGATGTCAAAGATGCCCTGTGCCGTATAATTGGAGCCTGCTCTACCAAGTACCATTACACTGCACAGTCGTGTGCATCCATCATGCACCTGATTCACAAGTATGATTTTGTGGTCACGCACATGGCTGATGTAGTTGCTGGTGCTGAGAAGAAGTATGCAGATGGAAGCCTTGCAATGTCGCTTGTTAGGGAGATTGGAAGGACTAATCCCAAAGATTACGTGAAAGACACTGCTGGGGCTGAAAATGTGGGTCGTTTCCTGGTCGAGCTTGCTGACCGCATACCAAAATTGATTTCAACTAACATTGGCATTCTTGTCCCTCACTTTGGTGGAGAGTCCTATAAGATTCGAAATGCACTTGTTGCGGTGCTGGGGAAGTTAGTAGCCAAGGCATTTAAAGATGCTGATGTAGGTGAAGTGAGTTCCAAGTCCATTCGTTTGCGTATGAAGCAAGCTATGTTGGACATCTTGCTTGAGCGTTGTAGAGATGTTTCTGCCTACACCAGAAGTCGAGTTCTTCAGGTGTGGGCTGAGTTATGTGAGGAGCACTCTATTTCAATTGGCCTGTGGAATGAGGTTGCAGAAGTTGCTGCTGGAAGGTTGGAGGACAAGACTGCAATGGTCAGAAAATCCGCTTTGAATCTGTTGATCATGATGCTGCAGCACAACCCTTTTGGTCCGCTGCTTCGAATAGCTTCATTCGAAGCAACCTTAGATCAGTATAAAAAGAAGTTGAAAGAGCTTGAGCCTTCAGAAGGAGCAGAACCCTCCTCTGATACTGATAATTTTAATGGTGATGGAGAAGTGGATGATTTAAATTGTGAAACTGTTGTGAAGGGGCAGCAACAAGACAGTTTAACTGATAGTTGCCTGTCCCAATCAGAAGAAACGATCCCTTTGCAGAACAGTAGTGTGCCGGATGTTGGGAACTTGGAACAGACTAGGGCATTGGTTGCATCTCTTGAGGCTGGATTGCGGTTCTCTAAATGCATAGGAGCCACAATGCCAACACTTGTCCAATTGATGGCTTCATCTTCTGCTACTGATGTTGAGAACACAATTCTCTTATTGATGAGATGCAAACAGTTTCAGATTGATGGCTCTGAGGAATGTCTTCGGAAGATGTTACCACTGGTAAGCCCTTGTTCTTTTCATTGTGAAACGTTTTATGTTGCAATCACAGTTGCATTGTGGTTATCTAAATAGGGGGAAAATATAGGCAAATGTGATTGCAACTGTGGTTGCAGATTGCAATTTAAAACCTTGTTGTGAAAAAAGAATATTCAAGGTTTATTTGATTGTTTCTTCAATGTGAAATGGCCCTGTACTCTTTGTATGTATCTAACCCTAGATTTTTCTAAAATTAATTCTTTCTTTCTGTCATCTGCTCTCATTTGTAGGTATTTTCTCAGGATAAATCCATCTACGAAGCAGTGGAGAGCGCTTTCCAAACAATATACATCAGGAAAAGTCCAACTGAAACTGCCAATAATCTTATGAGTCTTGCCACTGATTCCAATATTGGAGATCTAGCAGCTCTTGAGTTTATAGTTGGCGCCCTTGTCTCTAAGGGTGAAATACCTTCCAGCACGGTATATTTCATGTACCATCTTGAGTAGTATGTGTGCTGCATAAATTATTTGAATGCCTCTAGATCTTCAGAATGATGCATTATTCCCTAGACATAGATAACTTGACCAAGACATGTACCAAGTCTGACTCTCTAAATGTTTTATGGAATGAAGGCTTTATGTTTTCTTTTTCAGTCGTGTTCACAAATTTAAATATGATTTGGGACGAGAATGAGATTGGCTTAATTTTCATTTTTGCATATCATCTGATGATAAATACTGCTCTTAAATAAATATGTATATATATATATATATATACATACATAAATTAATACTTGAATTCGTTTTATGGGGGTAAGTAGGGTTCAGATTGTTGAGGCTGACAGTGAGTTATGATCTCTTACTTGAATCAGTATTGTAGTTTCTTTTTATTTCTCCCATCGAAAGAAATTCTTCCTGCCAGTATTTCAAATTTGGTTCTAACTATTGATTTGATTTCCTCATGACATCATTGCTACTGCAGATATCGGCATTATGGGATTTCTTTTGCTTCAATGTTGGTGGAACCACTGCAGAGCAAAGCCGTGGTGCTTTATTGGTCCTTTGCATGGTTGCAAAGACTTCAACTGGTGTGCTTGGCTCACATTTACAGGACATCATTGATATTGGTTTTGGTCGTTGGTCCAAAGTTGATCCTTTGCTAGCTAGGACAGCTTGTCTTGCTATCCAGAGACTGTCCGAAGATGACAAGAAAAAACTGCTGGCTAGTAGTAGTGTTCGAATATTTGGTATCCTAGAAAGTTTAATAACTGGTTTTTGGTTTCCAGCAAATATTTGGTTTGCTGCTGCTGACAAAGCCATAGCTGCCATCTATGCCATTCACCCCACCCCAGAAACCATAGCAGCCGATATGATAAAGAAATCTCTCAGTTCTGTCTGTTTTAATGATAGTGGGGTTAATGTGCGGAGTGACATTGACACAAGTAGTGGCAGTATGCCTCTCACAGTTCAAGTAGAAAAACTTAGCAGATGTTTATTTATCATTAGTCATATTGCCATGAATCAACTGGTATATATTGAATCCTGTGGCCGAAAAATTCAGAAGCAGAAACTTACAAAAGAGAAAAAGGACAATGAGAATCAGAGCCTAGACAGTAATGGCACCGTACCAACTGGTACACAGAAGGTGCAATCAATGTTTCTTTCTTATGGTCATGTCATCCTGATAGCTTCAACTATCAGTTGTCAGCAGCACATAGTGATCTTTTGATGTCAAATCTATTAAGTTTGGCTTGCTAATCTGTTGCAGGATAATGATATAAATGCAGAGTTAGGATTTGCTGCCTCTGAGGATGCAGCACTTGATGCTTTGTTTGAAAAGGCAGAAAAAGAAATAGTATCTGGTGGTTCAAATGAAAAGAATTTGATTGGTGTCTGTGCAACCTTTCTCTCAAAGCTTTGTAGAAATTTTGGACTAATGCAGAAGGTGATTTCCTTAATTTTCTAAAAGAAACTTAAGCTGTTTTGCATTTTCTATTAATTATTCAGTAGCGTTTTTTGTATTCTACCAAGTTAATTCCTATTAGCCTATATATGGAAGCCAGCAGTTATTATTGAAATGTGAAAATAGAATATGATTTCAAAAGTTAATTAATCTCGAATCTTGAATAAAATTTTAAACATTATAAAGCGGATTTGTTGCTGATGTAACTTCTATTTATTCAGTATCCAGAATTACAGGCATCTGCAATGCTTGCTTTGTGTCGATTGATGATTATTGATGCAGATTTTTGGTGAGTTCCTTGTTAAATCTTTGCCTCCTACCCGTTGTTGCTACTAATTTATGCCTTGTTAAGGAGTGAAAATAAAGTGAATTGTTTTCAGTTATGCAAATCTCCAACTCCTTTTCACTGTTGTGGAAAGCGCACATTCTGAAATTGTCCGTTCTAATTGCACAATTGCATTGGGAGATTTAGCAGTACGGTTTCCCAATCTCTTAGAACCATGGACAGAAAACATGTATGCCCGCCTAAAAGATCCCTCTGCATCTGTTAGGAAGAATGCTGTGTTGGTGCTTTCACATCTCATACTAAATGACATGATGAAGGTAGAGGTCACTTAAGTTATTTATTTTTTCAATTTGTGCAGTGGTTTAGAACACTGATGCAATCATTTCTTGATCAGGTCAAAGGATACATTAATGAAATGGCTCTAAGATTAGAAGATGAAGATGAGAGAATTTCAAATCTGGCTAAGCTATTTTTTCTTGAACTATCCAAGAAAGGTTTTTACTTGTATTATGATTTTCTCTTTTTTAGCGAAGTATCCGCTATTATTCTCGATATTGCATTTTTAAAGGTAGAAAGTTGTTTGATATAGTTTTCTGGATTATGAAAGGAAACAATCCAATATATAACTTACTTCCGGATATACTAAGCAAATTATCCCAGCAAAATCTGAGCAGAGATTCTTTCTGCAACATCATGCAATTTTTAATTGCTTCCATCAAGAAGGTATATGTTGTCTGACAATGCTGAAATTGTTCTATATTTATTCTGATTGCCATCCTCACTTTTGTTTCATTAAGTACTCCAGGATAAACAAATGGAAGCTCTGGTGGAAAAGTTATGTCATCGGTTTAGTGGTGTTACAGGTATATCTTTATCATTTGAAATTTTTAAATACTGATTATAACCAGTTCAGCCAAATTAATAAACAGTTTCACAAGTTTATGCCTAAAATTGTCTAAACTAGTGTTGTACATAGTATCCTTGAGGATATTTTAATAAATAGATTTTTTTTTTTACTTAATTGTATTTTAATTCCTCAAGTTATAATTAAGTGTTCAATTTAGTCCTCAAGTTTTAAAAAGTTTTAATTTGTCGTCAAGTTCTTAAAAACGATCCAATTTAATCATTTTCCGTCAAGGTCTTAATTATGTCATACTTGAAAAAAGTAGACGTTGTTGGCCAAATTGGCAGAAAAGACTAACTAAATTGAATTGTTTTTAAGAATTTAAGGACCAAATTGAGACTTTTTAAAACTTGAGGACCAAAATGAACATTTAATTATAACTTTAGGACTAAAATACAATTAAGTATTTTTTTTTTCGCATCAAAAACCACTTTCTTAGGTTTGCTTTTGTCTGTGCTTGTACACAATTAACTGTGTTTGCTTTTACGTTCTGTATGTGCGTTATTAGTAATAAAACTCGTCAAAATGAACCAAACATGCAGAAGCAGCTAATGCTAGCTTCTCTATGACGTGGATGCAATTTGTCACGATGAGATATCAAACACCCGCTAGGATTGTGCATATCTTATAAAGAATAAGAAGATTCAGACAATTTAGAGTATATAGAATGTACTAACAGTTCCCGATTTCACATTTGATCAACCAATTAGTTAAAACATGAGTTTTTATTCTTGTAATTGTGAAGGGCTTTGAAATCAATTACATAACCAAGAGAAGTTAATTATTTGTTGTTTATTACTAATAGTGTTCATGACTTTATTTCTCTGCAGATGTCAGACAATGGGAATATATATCATATTGTCTCTCTCAGTTATCATTTACTGAAAAAGGGATGAAAAAGCTCATAGAGTTATTTAAGACATATGAACATGTCTTGTCAGAAGATTCTGTTATAGACCATTTCAGGAACATACTGAACAAGGTAATATATTTTTCTGTTGCTCAAGTGCTCAAGTCATGCATACTTTCTGTAAAATGGCTGAGGCTTTTTCTTGTATTATTTAAATTGAAAACAGGCCAAGAAGTTTGCAAAACTTGAACTTAAAGCTTGCATTGAAGAGTTTGAGGATAAGCTCAATAAGTTTCACACAGATAAAAAGGAACAGGAAGTTACTGCTCGGAATGCTCAAATCCATCAACAGAAGTTTGGCAGCAGGGAAGGTTTTACTGTGGCTACAAATTCTGAAGATCACATGGAGTCTAATTCCGCTTCAGGTTAACTTTTAAACTTTAAAATGTCCAGGTGTTCTATTTTCTGTTGTTTTCCTAATGATCTTATATATTTATAGCAGTACATTGTGTGATAGTAATTAACTACTCAAAGCCCTTGAGTGCTTTACATTGTTAAATTCTTGTCCTACTCTTACTCCTACATGATCAATCTTTAGAAAATGAGGGAATGGAATGAAGTCAGCCTTAAGAATATATTGAAAATGTCAATCCACTGACAAGTTGGCAAAAAGGATGAATATTTACGCATAAATACACTATGATTTTACTGGATAAACAGTTGCATGATTTTTTTATTTTTAATGAATTTTCTACCAGATGAAACAGAAGGTGAAGTAATTGATGCTTGCACTGAAGAGGCTACTTTGCCTTTAAATGTCAAATCAGAATCTAAACCTGTTGTGTCAGAAGCACATTCTGGTGCTTCAAGTGAGTTGATAGAGTCGGACCAAGGGGATGATATTGAAATCCAATCATCCCGCGTAAAGACGAGAGGTTAGTTTAAACACAGATTTTGCTAGTCAGCTTGATTTTACTATTTTGGTTTAAATATCTTTTTAATCCTTGTAATTTAGCGTTTTTTTTAAATTTTTTATGGTCTTATATTATTTTTATTTTGTTTTTCATCTTTAAAACGATTTAGATAGTGCTTTGAACAGTAAAAAAAACACACTATCTAAACTGCATTATAAAGGAAAAACAAAACAAACATAATTTGCAAGAACTAAAAGCAATTTTTTTTTTACAAGGATGAAAAAAAAATGTTAAATTATAAAGACTAAAAAGGTATTTAAACCTATCTTAATTCTTATAATTAACAGGAGCCGATGATTATAGGAGTTCAACGGTCCAGAACTAATAAAAGCAATGCTAAAGGGGGAAAGGGTGATAATATCTGTCACCAAAAGAACTATTCGGTCAAGCTGGAGGTATGCCTTATGCATCTTTAGCTTGTATTTGTGATAAGATGCTATTCTGATCTTGCAGGTTATCCATGTCCTTTAAAATTTAAATGGATTGAATTGTTTGTTGACTCATGACAGAGCATGAAGTGAAAATTTTGAAAATGCTACAGTTCTAATATTATGTTCATTTTTGCTTGCTAATTTAGATTTTAAAGCAATAATAACATGTTTATGTGAATCTATTGTTGATTATTTTTTATTTATTATTTAACTGTTCAAATGGTTGCCGATTGGTTATTTATTTAGTTTTTTTTTTATAATATACTCCCTCCGATTCTATTTATAAGATCAATTAGTGCTTGGTCCTTTTATAAGATTCATTTCACCATCTCTTTTACATTAATTACTTTTAAACTAAAATATTCCTAATTAAATGAGGTTTTATAATGACATACAATAAGAAGAGAGAAAGAGGAGGATTAATGACCGTGATAATTTTGAAAAAAAAAAAAATTTAAAATATTTATTGTTATCAACTAAATTAATCACTTTCTTTAATCCTGATGAATTTGGTAAATAGGTCTTATAAATAAGGGAGAAGGCAGTATAAATTTAGAATATACTCTACCTAAATAGAATATAAATTTTTGTTGATCAACTGTGGTCTGCATCTTGTTTATACTATATCTTGAGAAAAACAACTTTTCTATTTGATATACAGTTTTATACTTGTAGGCAAGGAAGCATTACGTATGAAGGAATGGTTTTGTAATAATAACTTGCAGCTTTATACGATTCATATACTTACGGAAATATTACAATGAATCTTTTGTTATTCATTCACTTTGTCCCTCGATGCAGGTAGATACTGAGGCACCATTCGATAAGAAGATATACTTTCAGTTTGATATGGGATTTGTGGTTATTGACAAATTGGCATCTGGAAGACTTACTGAGCAGATGCCAACATGACTGCATTTTGAAGTTTGGATTCATCATTTTAACAGATTCTAGTTGAGGCAACTACGGTTGCAATGGGTTAATATTTAAATTGGCATATTGTATGTCTAATGTTTTACAATATCAATTTAAAGTGTGTATCGCTGAATGGTAATTCTTGGAGATAATTTTAGCAATTTTACTCAAATATGTCGTTTGAGGAAACTGAATTTGTAAAACTGTAGCATTATTTAAATTTGACAAGTTATTTATTGATCTGACAATGTTACTCAATGAGTTATTGGTTGTACCGAGAGGTCACTAATTGAATTATTATAAATTAGAATAAAATTAATATATATTATAAAAAATTATAATAATATAATATTTACGATTGTACAATATAACAAATAATGAAGTTGGTTTAGTGGTGAATTGCTTTCTTAGTGAATAGAAGTCCAAGTAATTAATGGCCTTTTTGGGTTATTTATATTTTTGCTTGATTGATAGAGGTGTGTAATACCACTAGTTGGTCATCGGTGCAAGCATGTGTTTGTATTTCTTTTCCAACTATACATCAAGCATGTGTTCTATACTATTTTACAACAAAAATTAATCCTGACATGATACGGCGAAGAACCTGATTCAAAGAAAAACAATAATTTAGTATATTTAACTTTATATACACATGAAAACAATGAGAATTATTATGCATATATTGAGTAAATATAATACAGTAGTTATTTGGTGTTAAACTCTTGCAAACATTTTTATTTTTAAAGGAGCAAAAGTCCAAAAGAGAAATTACAAGGAATCAATCTAGGAATTACACTTCTCATTTAGGGATGACAATATGGACCCAGATTTTACGGACACCTGCAAAAATGGGGATGGGACGGGTATTTATCTGCAAAATCTCACAGGGATGAGTGCGGGTACGGGTACTATAGTACCCAGCCCACCCTGTACCTTATATATATATACATATTAATTAATATAATTATAATTTTATTATTTAAATTATTCAATTAAAATTATTTAATTATCTATTTTTTTATTTTAATTATTCTTTTTATATGCTAATTTTGATATTCTATTATGTTTTAATTTTTATTTGTATTAATAGTTCAAAACAATATGAAACTGTTGGAGATAAGTATTTGTAAAATATTGATAAATTAATTTGGATAATAAAGTTAAAATATTATATTTATTTATATTTTATTTTTAATTTTTAATATATAATTATAAACTAATTAATTTTAAAAATATATTAATTTTTCCCTGTTTAATTAAAATTTTTGTTTAAATTTACGTTGAATGATTATTTTTGTAATGTTATTTATTTATATAAATCAATATTTATTTGATTTTAATATTATATAAGTTTTTTTTTTAATGATTTTCAATTTTATATACATGGAAAGTGCGGGTCACAGGTACGGTATGGGTATATAGTATCCAGAGGCTATAGGAATGAGGATTGAAATTGCTACATGGGGCCGGGAACGGGTACAGGTACTTTTTTCAAACGCGAGTATAGGAACGGGTACAGGTACTTTTTTCAAACGCGAGTATGGGGACGGGTAATCCATCGCCATCCCTACTCCCATTTGATAAAAAAAGAAGCAACTGCCTTAGATATGGACACATTTTCCTCCTGCATCTAACACATAGTTCGCTAAAGCATCTGCACATTTGTTCGCCTCACGGTAGATATGGACAAACCTCACATGCTCCCGCTCAACAATAAACTTCCTAATAACATTAATGAGCCTTGCTCCAGTATCCATTTAAACTAGCTATCACGGCCTTTGAATCCACCCACACTTCAACCACAAAACAACCTTTAGACAAGCCAACAACAAACCAGTGTACAGTGTACACCCCCCATAATTCAGATGTGAAAGCTGAACAATTCCCAATTCTTTTCACAAAACCTCCATTCCCATTTCCCATAGAATCCCTAATCAAACCACCATAGGCCGCAATATCCAAATGAGACTGCATAGAACCATCAGTATTTAGATCAAGTTGGAATGCCAAGTTGTTGACTCGGTCATTCTTAGATCAAGTTAGATGAATGGTCAAATCGAATGCTGGATATGTCAAGTCAGAATTTTGAGTTGGGAAATTTCTCAGCTTGTCATTGGATCATGCTGGAAAGCATAAGCGGTCAAATTGAAATGTCGAGAGGTCAAGTTCGAATGCCGAGATGAAACATTTCAGCTTGTCGTTGGATCAAGTCGTAAATCCTAAGTGGTCAAACCGAAATGCCGAGATGGGACATTTCTCAACTTGTCATTGGATCAAGCCGAAAAGCATAAGTGGTTAAAATAAAATGCTGACAGGTCAAATCAAAATGTCAAAAGGTAAATCAGGAATGCCGTAAGGTCAAACTGCCAGAATGCCATAAGGTCAAACTGTAAAGCCCGCTCGATCATATAATTTGGCAAACTCCTTTTGATATTTACAAGATCATGTAATTTTCTCCTTAAGTTTTTTTAGAGGTTGGTCATGCGGGGTGCGTGCCAAGTTATGAGCAGGCTGGTGCACGATGCCATCACCAAGGATCAACATTTGTGTGTGGTCGTAACTTCAGAGAATGCTTCAAAGAGGTACAATCAAATTATGTATGTAGGTTATGGCAGTTGCATGAACCATGATGTAATTGTGAGATAATATCTATTTAAATGTCTATTGACATTTAAAAGCCAAGTAGTACTTTGGCATGATGTAAAAGATGCATGAGCTTTCCGTGATGTTCATTTCATCCAATTTTAGAAATTTTTTCCTTGACTTTGTAACTTGAGGTTTGCCACTCGAGATATTTGTTGTCTTGGGCTTGTTAATATTGTCAAGGGATGACGTATGTTCATATTGCCATCTTTATTTTGACCTCCTTCACCGCCCTTCTAGACATCTCCTCACCAAATGTACCTGCTCTCATAAAGCTTGGGTCAAATACTTACACAAGAAGTGTAACAGAGCAACAAAGTACAAGAAAAGAGAAAAACCAACCCAATCCCCGAGCAGCACAAGCTAGCTCAATAAGAAGCAAGAAGGAAAAGTAAGTCCACCCCAACAAAATGTTCTAAGACACAAGCAGCAGCATAATGCAAAACAATGCTCCCGCATCTCATATAGGGCAAGAGCAAGCCATGAACTAAACAAAGCTAAGAGAACAAATTGAAAACACATATAATGATTTCAATTACTGGTAAAGATTAAGAGCCAAGACTCTGCCTACAAGGGAAAGCATGATAGCAGGGATGTTTCTGTGGACAGGGAATTAAGGAGTTGTATTTTGGCAGAGCTTCTTAGCAGCAATTTATTGAGGTGTGCATATAGTATAGAATCTCTATAGAAATGTTGGTTATATTGGCCGGGGTTTTGCTAGCAATATTATGTATCTAATTGGTCGGGTTTTGTTATCTGGGTCCAGGGATTAGTTAATGCTGAGATTGCTACCCACTAGTTATAATCTTTGTGGGGTAACTAATGGCCTGCTCATTGTAATGATATAGGTACACCTTGTACCCTATATGAATATATCTTTTTGTTGTTTGCCGAACAAAAAAAAACAAATAAATAACCGTGCCTGCAATGTTTGGAACGAATTTGCAATCCCAACTTATATATAGAAACCAAAATCGAGTAAACCCATACCAAGTGGTTGCTGAAATACCAAGAGATAATAAGAGTTATAATCTAACGAAATTTATAAGGTATCCATGTCGAAAGAATCAAACTAAGAAGAAGGCCTAAACTATTTAATATCACTAAATCATTTCTAAAACATCACGACCACATCTATTTAATATAACAAAGACCTAAACCATTCTTTATTGACAAAATTAATTGAACTAGTTCTAGAATAAAATGTGATTAAACTAAATCAAACCCAAATAAAAAAAACCATGCTAATAACTTGAAAATTTTGATAGATGATGAGGCTCTATGTAACTTCTATGTCTTAATGCGTGTGGGTGAGGCCATGGCCAGAGGCACAATGTTTGTCTTTGTTTGTGCAATGTAGGCACTTGGTTTAAGTGTGGGTCACGAAGGTTAGGCTGAGATAGTGCGGTAATGTGACGGTGGAAGGCAGTGACTAGAGAAGAAAATTGAGAGATAGAATAAAGAGAGGTGGGTTTCTCTTTCTCGATTAGTTATCTAAAATATGAATATTTTAATTATATTTTTATGAAAGTTTTTATTTTATTTACAAAAATAGGTTTATTATTTTAAACTTAAATGAAAATCCTTTTTACTTTCAAACTTTAAAAAATGATACTGTGAAGATAGTGTACCCATCTATTAATGACAATAGGAAAGTAGACACCTACTACTACTACTAAATAAAAAAGGGTGTAAAGGTCTATAAAAAATAGAGACCAAAATAGATTTTTTTTAAGGTATTTCCTTTATACATGTATAGATTATTATAAGTAATAATAAAAAGAGCAACCAGCAAACAAGCAAGAGAGGGGCTACATGCAACAATAATCAATTCTTTTTGGATAATCTGGAGATGCAAAAATAAAATCAGGTTCAGAAACCAGAAAACTACTGTCAAGAAAGCTATATAGCAAGTCAAGCTTACTACCACTACCACTGCTACTACTGTTACACAAAAACAATTATTTAAGGATACTAATAAAAAGGGTGTAAAGGTCTATAAAAAAATAGAGACCAAAATAGATTTTCTTTAAGGTATTTCTTTTATATATGTATAGATTATTATAAGTAATAATAAAAAGAGCAACCAGCAAACAAGCAAGAGAGGGGCTACATGCAACAATAATCAATTCTTCTGGATAATCTGGAGATGCAAAAATAAAATCAGGTTCAGAAACCAGAAAACTACTGTCAAAAGAAAGCTATATAGCAAGTCAAGCTTAGCATTTCTGTGTTTGGATTGATCTCCAATAACCCTAGATCCAACCTTGTTTCAAAATTTACATTCCTTCAGCAGTTCCAGATTGTTGTACTTCCATCTCTAGTTCAGCTAATTCAAGTTGTTACTTGGCTGCCCCGCTTTTGGCTGCATCAAATGTAATTATGATGGGCCAACATTTGGCAATCCAAGACATGCTGTTGCATGGGGAATCTTTGGAGACAACTTTGGTTGTTTTAAGGGAGGCTTCACCATGTATGTTGGCATCCAAAACTCCGCCTATGATGAACTAATGGTTGTTGTGTTGGCTATGGAAAATGCACACAGTCATGGATGGCAGCACCTATGGCTTGAGTGTGATTCGCAGCTTGTCATTGATGATTTTAGTAATGAAGACTTGGTACCTTGGAAGCTTAGAAGGAGATGGTCTAAGGCTAAGAATTCTTGTAAGGGGATGCTGTTGAAAGTATCACATATATTTAGAGAGGGTAATGGTTGTGCTGGTCTCCTTGTCAAACATGGGGCTTGTAATAAGCTTGATTTTTTATTGGTTCAGCACTCAACCTAGATTTATACTAGCTCGATTTATGAGAAATCAATGTAAATTGGCTAACTATAGGTTTAGCTAGGTAACTAGTGGTAGATTGCTATTGTATTAGCTGTTTTTTCTCTAATGTGTTAGGCTCAATCCCCACATTTTTTATTTTTTTTATTCTTTATTTATAATAATATACAATTGTCTTGGTCAATGATAGGGAGCCTCATGGACTTAGATTTCAAGAATAATAATAAGAGCAACTTATTTTTGTTAAGTAATAATATTTTTATTTTTATTATTGTTAAATTAATTTTTATGTTAATAAAATTAATTTTATATAGTTTTTCATTAAGCAATTTTATCATTTTTTTTTTACAATTTTTTGATGGTTTGAATTGTTGAGTAGTGAAAAGCTCCAATAAAATGTAGAAGCTCTCTTCTCTTTGGTTCTCTCTTCTCTCCTCTTCTTTCAGCCACCTTCATGGAGACACGTTCTAATGTCGCTCCATGGGGGAACCCACCATTGAGGAACACTTCAAGTCAGTCCCTTGGCTCATTTGCCCAGCAGAAAGTCTCCTTGCCTTCGAATCAACCAAAGAAGAAGCTTTTCTCTAAAATTCTGCAGAATAATGCGTGCTTTATTCCCCTTGATCAACTACTTACACCATGCATCAAGGGAGAGGCAATTGCTATTAAAATTCCCAAAGAAGAATACTATGCAAGTCTGAACAGCTGCAAGAACAATCTCCCATAACAATCTCCATGGGAGATTGATCCTTCCAATGGGGTTGCACCACTGCAATTGCAGGAAATTAAATTGAAGCTTTCACAGCTATGAAACTCCTATGAAAAATGGAGAATGACTTCACTTGGAAAAGGGTTTTTTGAGTTCTCCTTCGTAAGCATGGAGGACATGTGTAAGGGGCTTGCTACTAGATCCATGAACCTTCACCCTGGGGTCTTGCGGCTGTTCTCTTGGATTGTTGATTTTAATCCAAGCATGACCAAACAAACTAACACAGTGCTAGATTTGCATTTACGGTCTTTGGCAGGAATATTGGTGACAACATATTTTGTTTGCAATAGGGAGAGGTATTGGAATCCCTATCTCTTGATGATGCAATTGCAAAATAATTATTTGGTCATTATGCTAGGGTCTTAGTAGATGTTGATCTGAAATCTGCACTGCATAACTAAATCTTGGTAGAAAGAGAGGGCTTTGCTTTCTTTGTTGACATTCAATATGAAAAGCTCCCAGAATTTTATGATTGCAAGAGCATAGGGCACCTCATTAGTAAGTGTAGGCACCACAAAAATTACAAGTAGCCTTCTGATCATGGCAGCAAACAAGATGTGCAGCAGCCAAACCTTAAACCAGATGCAGTTGCAGCCCTTAACAACAATGCAGAGGCTAATTTGCATGTTGCAGCAACCAAAGAAGAGACGGACAAGGTTTATGCAGTCCATTCTTCGGACAAGCCTCACTCTCCTCCAAAATCAGCTTCCAATGATGAGTATGAAGATACAATTCTTATAGATAATTCTATTCCTAATTTGAGAAAGATTGGCAGCAGCTCTATTGCAGACAGCCAGTCGGATCAGAATACAAGCTTAGCTGTAAATGTTCATTTTTCTGACCCAGTCACTCATGGTTCTCTGTTCCAAGACCATGTGCTACACAAAGCAGTCTCTCCCTCAGATAGATGGTCCTTAGAGACCGAGGAAACCCCTCCGAGACAACAACTATCTGAGCAAGCTTCAGCTGATGTGAGGGTTCTAGCTAACTTTTGGGGACATCAAGTAGAAGATATAATAGATCCGGAATCTCCTTTTGAAGCTGGTGATGGATTTATCAATGTGGTGTCTAAATCAACCAAGAAGCAAGGAAAGAAGAAATACAATACTAGAGGGAGTCAAGCTCCCAATCAAAGATAAGGGCCAGCACCTTGGCAGTGGCTTGTACATGTATTGCATCTGTTTTTACCAATAACTTTTTTTCTCTCTGTAGTTGTTTGCTGGCTGCTGCAATTATGTTGTTGCCTGCTGGAGCTGTAGTTGTCACCCTAGTGCTGCTATCCTAAATTCTAGAATTAGGCTTTGCATTGGAAATAATGGGTATTTTCCCGGCTATCTTTATACAACAGCAAGGGGAATTCGATTTTGAATTGTGGTTGTTCCATACTAGTAAGGAGCTGTTGTACAAGGGGTAGGTTGTAGGCTTCTTGCTGCATCATTTAGGCATCAGCTATGTAAGGAGTTGCTGCCTCAGATTTGAATTGCAATTTGATTCAGCAAATCTGATCTGCAGGGCAGAATTTGGTTGGCTTGGGTTGTTGACCTTGTGTTGATGCTACTGCCTAAATAGCAGCAGCAATTGGCAGCAAGCAAGCTGAAAATTGAGTTGCAAAACTCTTATGCAGGGTAGAATTACATCTCTTTGCAAGATCATATTGGTTGTAACTTGTAGGCAATGCACAACAGCTTAGTTTTCAATTTATGAACTTGGTTGTTTGTGATACATTTTTATAATTGGTTGTATTTTGTTTTCTAGTTTTTCTAGTCTTTGTACTTTTTTTTCTTCTATTAATTGAAATACAGCTGCCCTTATCATGTGATAGGGAGTCTGGGGGGTGTCATTTTGGGATCCCTTTGATCCTTCTCTTGAGGTTTAGATGGTTTGAGCCATTAGTTAAATTAAACAAGATGGCTATGTTTAAATAATTTTTTTTTTACCAAACAACTTTTGCCTTCAAATACTTTTTTAAGCTAAAAAAAAAATATTACTAAAGAACTTCTACTTTTTATTTGAAGTTTTGAGCTTTTATTTTTTTAGTAACTTTTAAACCAACAGAAAGTTAGGCCAAACACACTCTTAGTAATATTTTTTTAATGAAAGTGAAACTAACCAGCATCACCATGGCTTCACTCATCCCAACTAGGTTAGCCCCAAGAGAGATATGGGTCATATGCCATGATTTTTCTTGTTGGGGAGAATTGTAATACCATGATTTTTCTAATCTATGATGAAGTGATTGAAAATAATTACAAGAGAAAATTTAATTTAATTTCATACAAAAATTAAATTAATAAACATGTGTGATTGTTCTATGTAAGTTTCAAAGGAAATTTTCATTGCAAACGAAAATGGATTGCACACTGTTAGTCTGAGAATATACTATAAAAGTAAGAAAAAATATTAATTAGATAATTTATGAAAAAAAATATCTTATTTTGTCACCATTAAGAAAAAATAAAGGGTTAACTAAGTTTTTAGTCCTTAAACTTTTGAAAATTTTAGCTTTAGTCTCTAAACAAATATTTAATTGGTCAAGGTTTCTTCCGTAATAGTTTTAGTCCCATTGTTAGAGTGTGTTGTTAAATATTGACATGTCACCCTTAGAAATTACCACGTGTCACTTTTTAAAATTATTTAATGTTTTACATTTTCTGACAATTTTAAACTGTAAAAACTTATTTAGATAGCCTTTTTAAGACATTCTAGTAGCTAATAACCCCAGAAATTTCTTCACCCACATCCAAATTAAAGAACAAGGATGATTGGCCCTAAAGACAAATCCAAATTCATCCTATATTCAAATCCGATTCAAACATAATAAAAATTAACACAAATCCAAATTTACTCAATAAAGTACATCAAATTCAAATTCAAACACAAAATTGATTGCATATCTACCCATAAAAATAATTAAGCATTGACGACGACACCGCCAAGCTAGTCACCACCAACATCCTCTGCAACACAATGGCCTTCTTTTATTCCTTTTCTCTTTTCTAGTTTACCCTTCCTCCTACAACCCAAATCTAACCAAAACTCACCCAATAACCCATTGACCTTACTCTACCACGCACGACGTCATCACAAAGTCATGACACCACCATAAGGATACAATATCCAACCATGAGCAAACAAGTTCACAGTGGTAGCAATGGGTTCACAATTGTTTGTAGCACAACTTGCGATGAGGTTCATTGCGAATCGTAGTGGATAACATATCCGAAAGAGGGCAAGTCAGAGAAGGAGACTAAGTTGGGTTGTTGCCCCTCATTTTTGTCACCATCATCGCCATATTTGGTGATGTTCATGGCGATTCAAATGTTGAACATGCGTATGGAGAAGGTGCATGCAAAGGCTTTGTTTCGATGTTCAGGGTTTGTTGTTGGGTTTGGGGTTGGACCAATAGTAGAGAGGAAATGTGACGAGGGTTTGAAGGGTGGGTGGTGAGGGGAGGAGGTAAGGAGTGAGACGGTGGTCCTTTGTTATTGGAGTTTTGCTAATTTTATATGTATTGTTAGTGTGTATAATAGGAACTTTTGGAATAAGAAGAGTGCGGTAATGTGATTGATAACACAAAGTGTGGAATCACCAATTTTAAACAATATTTGTTAGATCAAAACCGCCCAGAAAATTATAAAATAATAAAATAATTATATAATTAGTGTCACATTAGCATTTAACAGACATATAAACTGTAGGGATTTAAACCTTAATGGAAAAAAGTTAAAGGTTTTGGACCAATCAATTATTTGTTTAAGGATTCAAGGACAAAATTCAAAAAATTTCAAGGACTAAAAACTTAGTTAACCAAAAAATTAGTAATATTTTAACATGGTTACAAAAAGTATAGTTTTAAAAAAATTTAATAGTTGGAAAAAATTTTAAGATATTCTAAAATTTTCTTAGATGTCAAAAATTACAATTAAAATTTTAGGAATAATACATTTACTAATTTATGATTAGAAATTTTAACTAATTTAATTTTCATTTAATAATTACCTGATTTATAAAAGTTTTTCAACTCAACTAAGATGGCATGTAAGTTTCATCTTCTCAGTAAGATTTTCACAAAATCCAAAGATTAAGACTTTTAACAATGCATTAATATTCAAAAAAAACTATATCATGTTTCCTTTTAATTGGACAATGACTACACGAATTCAAAAAGAGGGATAAAATGTATGTTCTTTTAGTTTTGTTTGAAATTGTTAGAACAGGACACTGAACGATATCTAACCCTTAATCGTTTTATAAGTTTTGATGATAACGTATGTCATAATATTGATTAGATTAACAAATTTATTACTTGAGAGTTCCAAGGAACCAAAACCTCAGTAGACGAATGGTAATATAATTCTCCCTGACTCTTATTATTGATTGTTTGATAAAACTATTTTTAATGAAAAACCTAGCTTCCAAAGCGTTGTAGGCAACTCTCCATCTATTGGGTGACCAAACGAACTAAGTCCTCTCACTAAATGGACAAGTATTAGCACCAGACAATAAAATAACTTAAACGCATTTCTACTTAACTATTGTGTCACGTGAATAGAGAGGGATAATCCCAATAGAACATCTTTTCAAATATACCTCGTATTTTGTTTGTTTGACCTATGTTTTTTAATATTTGAATAGTGCCAGCTTCAAAGTACCTTTTCATCAGAGAAGTACACTAAAGCAAGCCTACAGAAAAGTTAGCAGAGCAGAGAAAGCCACCTAACAGTCTGACCTCTCATTTGTCTCTTATGTTAAGCTTCTCCAACACATAACGAATCTTAAACAACTCTCAACGTTCAAATATGAAGCTCGCCTATAAATAGAAGCATCTAAGCTTAGAATCAAACACACAACTATTGAATATCTTACGAGCAAAATCATATGAGTTAAGAGAAAGAAAGAGTTGAGCGAAGTGCGAAAAACACTTATTTTATTCTAAGTCTTTATTGATTCATATTCTATATATCCTCTCTTTGAGATTTGTTGAATCATATTCATTTATTTGAATAGAAAAACAGGAATGGCTTAGTGATAAAAGAATACTTGAGTTTTTAATCTCGAGGGGAGATTTGTATTTAGCCAATAGTGGCATAGAGAATACTTGTTTAGCCAGAAGTGCCGACTTAAAATACTTGTTTGTAATCAAGTTGATTTTAACAATTGTTAAAGGAGAACTAGATGTAGCTTTAGTTGAGTGAACTATTATAAAACAAGCATTTTATCTCGATAATCTATAAGCTTTCATTTATTCATCTTTGCACTCAGTGCCATTTACGAAAGCTTTTTAACATATAGACCAGAAGTTTATTAGTTGTTTTCATATTAGTTTGTTAAGACTACATATATTAGTAGATGGTCTATAGAGTTGTGAAAATATCTCTTCTTGCAAAAATCTATTTAGTTGATTTACTGACCTACTATTCACCCCCCTTCTAATGTGTCTTTGTGTATTTCAATTGGTATCAAAGCTTGGTCTTTGATAACTATCTTTGCAAATCGTAGTTATTCCGTACACAAAAAAAATGGAGAAGGGAAGGCAATCCATCCACAAGCCATCAGTCTTTAGAGGAGAGAACTTTGGATACCAGAAGGAAAGAATGGAAGCATTCTTTGAGTCATGTTACATAGACATGCTAGACATGGTGGAAAATGGAAATTATATTCCATATGACGATGACCTAAATGAGATCTAGAGGAACCAATGGATTGATGAACAAAGACAAAGGTTTCTTCTTAACTCAAGAGCAACGAACACAATTTGTGGCTGCATATTATAGATTCTGCTAATCCCTTTGTTTCTCTACGGTGGGTTTTGGTCTTGTCCCTCCACTCTTTACTTGTACCATTCCTTTTACTTTATTAACAATACACAACTGTTGGGTTGAGGATGGTGGCTATTAGGGGGTGCTAACAAAGTTAGGATGTCCTAGTATCCTCTTGAAATCTATTGGACTACAATTTCAATTAAAAAAAAAGGAACACAATCTGTGGTTGCATATTCAAAGTTGAACGTAAGAATGTTCGCTAGTTCAAATTAGCCAAAAGAAATGTGAGATAAGTTCATAATGAGTTATGAAGGGTCCACCCAAGTAAAGCGCAACAAGGTTAGTGTTCTAACTAGACAATATGAGTTATTCTATACGGAAGAGAATGAGACTATTGTTGATATGATGTCTAGATTTCAAACCATACTAAATGAACTAAGAAACCTTTGGTAAGAGTTTCAATATTTTTGAACATGTTGACAAGATCGTAGAGACCACAAGTTACAACTATAAGAGCATCAAAGAATCTTGACTACCTAGCCCTTGAGGAACTAGTAGGAATACTCACGCTACATTAACAAGAGCTCCAAGGTGATGCTCAAATCAGAAAGGGTAAGTCTCTAGCCCTCAATGTTCAAAAGCCCAGATGGACATCATTGTCCAAAGAACAATCCTCCAAATGCTAGTCATCCAAGGATCATCCGTCTAAAGGAAGATCATCTAAGGCACTTAAAGCTGAGGAATCTGAAGAAGAAAAATCATCCTCAAGAGAAGATTAGATGACTTAGGAGACGATGATGAGCTATCCTTCATCTCCAAAAAGATCCACAAAATGGGGAGAAAGAAAGGAGGATCTAGATTGAAGAACCTCAACAAGAAATTCTTAGCAGACCAAGAAAGAACAAAAAAGAATCACATCGTCTATTATGAGTGCAAGAAACCAGGATACTTCCAATTTGAGTGTCCCACACTTAACAAGGGAAAATAAAAAGTTAGAAGAACTGATAATCGCTTTATATACGTAAATATTGCATCATATTTTGTAGTGATTATCTAATGTTCTCAGGATTTTTAGCTTAGTTTGAAATCATTTAATATAGATTTGTATAGTTTGATAATTCTAACCCTAGGAAGCTATTTTGTGAGAAATATACTTTAATTTATGTGTGCAGGCCTAGATTCAACAGCAAAGGGAGAACACAAGAAGAAGACATATCTCGCATAGCGACACATCTCACTCAGTGCTTAACTCGCTGAGTGCAACATCAAGTTACGCGAGCTAGGCGGCCTATGACTCGCTGAGCGCCATAATGCACTAAGCGACATTTTCATTCGAATTGAAGAATCGTTTAGCGGGACATCGCGCTTAGCGGACTTTGCTTTCGAACTAAATATGAGCTTAGCGGAAGATTGCGCTTAGCAGAACACCTATTTTAAGATGCATTATGCAATGTCTTGCGCTTAGCGGAAAGTTGCGCTAAGCGAGAATTCGACTATATAAGCTGCACTTGTAATAATTTTTGGATCATTCAGACTTGGTTGAGAGTTGGAGCTGCTTTCCTCTGTTCTTCCCCTGTTTCCTCTGTTCTCTTTCTTCCATTTTTGTAACCTTTTCAAAGCTCCTCATGACAATGAGAGGCTAATCTATTAGTGTTGAGGACTTGGAACTAGGTGCTGACCATGTAAACGTTTTTCTTCATATCTATTCATTGAAATATTCAGTTTAATGTTCATTTCTCTATCTTTATTCTTGTTATATGATTGGATCAGTTATATATGCATGTTTTAGAGTTTACCTGCCATTGTGAGATCTTTGTTGAACTTGGAACTGAGTTTGAACTCTAATGGAGTGTATTTCTAGACATAGGATAGACTCCATTAGCTTTGCAAAGATCTCTAAGCTTTATCAAACCACTCAACTGAACTTACTGAGGCATCGAAAGTGAGGTTGAGCAGTTTAGGCTTGATTTGATGAGAGATCACGTTTTGAGCACTTTTAGATCGAAGTTAATCTAAACTATTAATGTGAATGGAGAATATATCTTATATGTTTACATGGGAAGCAAACCAGTTGAACCAAATCCTCAACATATTCATTATTCCATTCTAAAACTCAAGCACGCCAACTGTTTGATCATAGTCGTGAATCAACATTGTCGTTTTTATTGTTTATCGTTAGTGTTAACTGTAGTGTTTAGTTTTATTTCTGTCATTACTTATGTTTCACAAACAACCAACTGTAAAAACCAAACTAGTGTTTAAGAATTGATTACTTCACTAATAGTCAAATACAGACAATTCCCTGTAGATTCGATATTGGGATATTCCCTTTTAAACTACTTATGCAATATTTGGTACGCTTGCCGAAATATTTCATCAAGAACCTATCCTAGAAACAAGAAGGGACTTATGTCCACCTAGGAGAACCTTGATGACTCATCGTCTGGAGAAGAAGAAGATCATACGAAGAAGCAAAACTATGTCTAATGGTAGATGCTTTCTCTGATCCGTCTAAAGAGAAAAGGAAGACAAAGAAGAAACTGAGGTACATTTCAATTACCTTATTTCTCTTTAGGAAGCTTCTCAATAACTTCTCTTCAACTCTTCTACACTTTCAAATGTATATCTTGTTATAAAAAAGAAATTTTAAAAAGTAGATAAAAGAGCATGAAGTACTTCAATCTTCTTTTATTGATCTGTCTACTAGATGTAAGTTATTAGCGATAGACGATAATGCTCTAGATGATAAATTTCAATATCTAAGCACAAAACATGAAAGCTTACTTGAGAGAAAACATGAACTGTGGATAGAAAAATAAATTTACAAAAGAGAATCTAAATGTCTGACTAATGAGATTTTGAAACTTGACCTTGAGTGGCCCTTGAGCAAGGATGACAAAGAAATGATAGGACTTCACAATGAAGTCACCTCACTCAGGAAACACTGAGAAAAATTTTCAATGGTTCTGAAAACCTTAACAAGATGTTAAGATATAACATAAAATCCACATGATAAATCAAGTCATGGGTACAAGGAAAAGAAATATGTTCATGATAAGGACACTAAAGTCTGTTATTTTTATGGAAAAATTGGACATATTACGTCCAAATGCCAAAAATTGCCTAAGAGAGGTACTTCATCAACATCTAATGCTAACCCCAAAGGACCCATAAGTATATGGGTACCAAAAAGAAAAACAATTCTTGTTGCAGAGATCTTTAATAGCAAGAAAGAAACCCCAGTCATGGTACTTGGACAGTTGATGCTCACATCACATGTTAGGCACAAGGTCTATGTTCCTAGACTTGACACTAATGCTTGGTGGCTCAGTGATAATTGCTTTAGATACGTAAATATTACATCATATTTTGTAGTGATTATCCAATGTTCTTAGAATTTTTGGCTTAGTTTGAAATCATTTAATATAGATTTGTATAGTTTGATAATTCTAACCCTAGGAAGTTATTTTGTGAGAAATATACTCTAATTTATGTGTGCAGGCCTAGATTCAACAGTAAAGGGAGAATACAAGAAGAAGGTAGATCTCGCTAAGCGACCCATATCGCTCAGCGCTTCACTCGCTAAGTGCAACATCAAGCTACGCGAGCTAGGCGGTCTATGACGCGCTGAGCGCCATATCGCGCTAAGCGACATTTTCATTCGAACTGAATACGCGCTTAGCGGGACATCACGCTTAGTGGAAGTTGCTTTTGAACTAAATATGCGCTTAGCGGAAGATTGCGCTTAGCGAAACACCTATTATGAGATGCATTATGCAGTGTCCTACGCTTAGTGAAAGGTTGCGCTAAGCGAGAATTCGACTATATAAGCTGCATTTGTAATAATTTTGAGGATTCAGACTTTGGTGGATTTTGTTGAGCTGCTTCCTCTGTTTTCTCTGTTTTCTCTGTTTTCCTCTGTTCTCTTCATCCCATTTTGTAACATTTTCAAGGCTTCTCATGACAATAAGAGGCTAATCTATTAGTGTTGAGGACTTGGAACTAGGTGTTGATCATGTAAACACTATTCTTCATATCTATTCATTGAAATATTTAGTTTAATGTTCATTTCTCTATCTTTATTCTTGTTATATGATTGGATCAGTTATATATGCATGTTTTAGAGTTTACTTGCCATTGACAGATGCTTTTGAACTTGGAACTGAGTTTGAACTCTAATGGAGTGTATTTCTAGATATAGGATAGACTCCATTAGCTTCGCAAAGATCTCTAAGCTTCATCAAACCATTCAACTAAACTTACTAAGACATCGGAAGTGAGGTTGAGCAGTTTAGGCTTGATTTGATGAAAGATCACGTTTTGAGCACTTTTAGATCGAAGTTAAATCTGAACTATTACTGTGGATGGAGAATATATCTTATATGTTTACATGGGAAGCAAACTGGTTGAACCAAATCCTCAACATATCCATTATTCCATTCTAAAACTCAAGCACGCCAACTGTTCGATCATAGTCCTGAATCAACATTGTCGTTTTTATTGTTTATCGTTAGTGTTAACTGTAGTGTTTAGTTTAATTTCTGTTATTATTTATGTTTCACGAACAACCAACTTAAAAACCAAACTAGTGTTTAGGAATTGATTACTTTACTGATAGTCAAATACGGACAATTCCCTGTGGATTCGATACTGGGATCTTCCCTTTTAAACTACTTGTGCGATATTTGGTACGCTTGCCAAAATAGTCCAACAAGTTATTTGGCGCCGTTGCCGAGGAGTTGTTCATGGTATTCGGCGATTAGTATTTATGTCAATCTTAATCATTAGTTCAATTTTGTCTATTGTATAATTTTACTTAGTTTATATTCATTGTATGTGGTTGAGGCCGTACCCGAACCAAATAAAGACAATTAAATGCAGTAACTAGGAAGTGATCCTAGGTCGTCTCCCAGTGAGCAATGATCAAACAAACGTTCATAACACTTAACAACAATAAAACCGTAACAAATGGGGGGGGGTTCTTTGTTTTAATAATTTAAACAGCAAGCAACTTGAATTAAAAATAACAGAACTAAAACGTGTTGTTTCCCCTTGATTCAAAAGCAAGCCTCTTATCCTAGGTTACGAGAATCTATCCCTAATCAATTCAGCCACTTAATCCAACCCGAGATTAATTTACTAAGCGAAAATTAATACAAGGTTTTCATTATGTGATTAAGCAACACATACACCAATTAATTCCTCTCACAGGTCCATTAAGCATGAACATTAATTAAGCACAGAGACAATTAATCAAGCATTAAACATGCATGGATTAATATCAGCAGCAAATACAGAATAATTGGTGAAGGGGAAAAACCGATAAGAAATTAACATTAATAACAAAACCTCAAAGAGAGCTAGTGCTTAGTCCTCAAGAGAAAACAACACTGGAAATTTAACCTTCCATTCAAATTAAACAGCAGACTGTAAACGAAACTAGAAAACAGAAACGAATTCATCAGAAGGAACCTGCATCAGAACAAGTATCTCCTCAGCACATTAGAATGCAAAATGCAATTCTGATGAACCTTCAGAAGACTAATCAGAAGCAAGTCAAATTTGTTGAGTGCAGTATAGCTGGCATATTTCATATTTCATAATAAGCTGTTGTAGAGCTCAGGGCCCCACTTCCAACGGCTATTTTCTTGGGGGCATTTCAGACATTGAAGAAAGCTTGGAGAAGGGGAAAACAGTCCAACTGTCCCATGATAGCTTGCTTGGCTTGCTGGGTCTATAAAAAAACATAAGCCAACAACAAAAAATGAGAGAGGGAAGGTAGCAAAGCCTACATGTGTAGAAACGTGATTCCCATCCTCTCCCCACTCCAATGTCATTCTGAATGCAATATACAACAAATGGAGTGTAGTGCAACAACAAGCAACAATGGAGATTCACCATATGAGTGTTGTAAAAGTTGTAGAATCTACCCATACACTATGTAGTTTAGCATTTCTGTGGTAATTAAATTTTTTGTGCAACGTTGGATGTTTTGTGAACATTTGGTTCAGTCTATGTTTGAATTATTGTTGGTTTTGAACCTATGGCACAATTGTTTTCGAACTGGGTGAGAGCGTGTTGTTAGGTTGCTTAGTTTTGAGAAGGATGCATGCATGTGAGTTTGGGGAATTAATAACTGTGAACATTGTGAAAATTAACTGATAAGTGTGAGAATTATACTGTGAGAGAACAATTGAGTTGTTCCACTAATTTTTGAATGATTCTCTGAATTGCTGTGTGCATAATTAATGTGGAAATGATTAAGGCCTTGTTTGCTTAGAGCGATTCCCAGAGCCAAAAAGTCAATCCAATAAGGTTGAGAGAATCCTCTGCTAAACCATTAAGCCAAATAGACAACTATTTTGTCTTGTGAACCTAGAACCTAAACAAGAATTGCCTACCTTGCCTTAGGGAATAGGAAAGCATATCTTTTATGGTTTGGGACAAAATTGTTCCAAATTTTGGGGAGTCAGGTGAAGATCCACATTAAAAAGAAGAAATGATAGCAACACAACTGCTGCAATATGAATCATAAGAGGCAAAGCCTCCGGAAAAAAAAAATTTGAATAATTGAAAATTCAATCAATTGTGATTCAAGCAGGAAGTAGTTGTTGTCCAACTGTGGAAAGTATTGAGGCATATAGAGGAAATTGATAATCAAGAAGGGAGATAAAGATATGTTTTCTTCAATCCTTAGGAATTGTAATTCAAGAAAAACCAATGTTCTTTATAGCCCAGCCGTGATTCAACCCTAACTAAGACCTTAATGATCCACATTGTTTGTACATCTGCAATAAATTGAGAAGAAATTCAAAAGTTAAGTGCACAATTTCAATTGGAATGTTTTAACCATCTTATACTTTATACACTAAGTGCTGAGTGAAACACTAGCCTTGTGAGAGTCATAGTGTTCACTTGAACTTCGAATTGCTGAATGCTCCTTTGTTGGTTTGTTGAATTTGTGTGCATGTTGAAAACTCTCGTTGTGACCTTAATGCGTTTAATCTCAATTGAGAACACTTTTTGCAAGTGTCATTGGTCTAAAACTTGATTCTGATCCTGCCAATTGTTCCTCTGCATCCACTTTGTTGTTATGTAGATATTCTTTTGCTTGAGGACAAGCAAAGCTTTAATTTGGGGGAGTTTGATAATCGCTTTATATATGTAAATATTGTATCATATTTTGTAGTGATTATCTAATGTTCTCAGGATTTTTAGCTTAGTTTGAAATCATTTAATATATATTTGTATAGTTTGATAATTCTAACCCTAAGAACTTATTTTGTGAGAAATATACTCTAATTTATGTGTGCAGGCCTAGATTCAACAGTAAAGGGAGAATGCAAGAAGAAGACATGACTCGCTAAGCGACACATTGCGCTAAGCGAAATTTTCAATCGAATAGAAGACTCACTTAGCAGGGCATCGAGCTTAGCGGAAGTTGCTTTCGAACTGAATATGCGCTGAGCGGAAGATTGCGCTTAGCGGAACACCTGTTCTGAGATGCATTATGTAGTGCTTTGCGCTTAGCGGAAGGTTGCGCTAAGCGAGGCTTCGACTATATAAGCTGCACTTGAAGAATTTTGAAGCATTCAGACTTTGGTGGATTTGGTTGAGCTGCTTCCTCTATTTTCTCTGTTTTCCTCTGTTCTCTTCATCCCCTTTTGTAACCTTTTCAAGGCTTCTCATGACAATGAGAGGCTAATCTCTTAGTGTTGAGGACTTGGAACTAGGTGCTGATCATGTAAACGCTATTCTTCATATCTATTCATTGAAATATTCAGTTTAATGTTCATTTCTCTATTTTTATTCTTGTTATATGATTGGATCAGTTATATATGCATGTTTTAGAGTTTACCTACCATTGAAAGATGCTATTGAACTTGGAACTGAGTTTGAACTCTAATGGAGTGTATTTCTAGACATAGGATAGACTCCATTAGCTTCACAAAGATCTCTAAGCTTCATCAAACCATTCAACTGAACTTACCGAGACATCGGAAGTGAGGTTGAGCAGTTTAGGCTTGATTTGATGAGAGATCACGTTTTGAGCACTTTTAGATCGAAATTAATCTAAACTATTAATGTGAATGGAGAATATATCTTATATGTTTACATGGGAAGCAAACCGGTTGAACCAAATCCTCAACATATCCATTATTCCATTCTAAAACTCAAGCACGCCAATGTTCGATCATAGTCTTGAATCAACATTGTCGTTTTTATTGTTTATAGTTAGTGTTAATTGTAGTGTTTAGTTAAATTTTTGTTATTATTGATGTTTCAAGAACAACCAACTATAAAAACCAAACTAATGTTTAGGAATTGATTACTTTACTGATAGTCAAATACGAACAATTCCCTGTGGATTCGATACTGGGATCTTCCCTTTTAAACTACTTGTGCGATATTTGGTACGCTTGCCAAAATAGTCTAACACTCATGCAACATTAGAATTCCCACGAGCTCTTTAAGAGGCATATAGTCTAAGTCTTTGGAAGCTCTAATGGTTGTGACTTGAGGTCTCCATTGCCTGGGCAAGCTGCAAAGGATTTTGTCAACATGCTCAAAACTTTCCGAAACTTTTACCAAGGTTTCAAAGCTCATTCAAAATAGTTTGGAATCTAGACAACATACTAGATTTGAACTGGCTTATCTTTCTATGCTCAGTTTCTGAGATGCATGCATGTATTGCATTTCTTGCTCTGGAGTTGAGGACAAATCTGTTCTTTTGTGCCTCAATCCATTGTTCTTTTGGAATCTCAATTTCATTATCATCAACTGGAATATAGTCTCCATTTTCTACGACATCTAGCATGTCTATGTGACATGATTCAAAGTATGTCTCCATTCTTTGTCTCCAATATGTGAAGTTTTTTAAGATTGATGCATCTTCATTATAGATTTTTGGTATCTTCATACCTTAAGTCTTCTCTGTTCTTTTAGTCTAGTATTTTCTATTTTATGCCATTACATGTATGGATGATGGCATCGTATTGTTCGTTATAGACTAAGCCATGCTGTTCTTACTTGATGCTTGATTTGCCCTGTTTTCTATTATCTCTAGCATCATTAGATGATTTGATTACTCAGGAACCTATTCTGAGAATTGCAATCAATTACACATTGTGGGAATCGATTACCAGATGGCCAAAACAGTTTTAAACCATCTCTGGTATCGGGTTAATCGAAACCATTACAATCGATTACAATGCAGATTTCAAATTTCAGATATTGTTCTATTTCAATTGCAATCGATTACCATTGAGCTACAATCGATTACATGACAAGCTCTGAGGTTCAGAAATTGCTCTGTTTCATTTGTAATCAATTACCATCCTGTGGCAATCGATTACTAGATGATCTTTGAAATTCAAAATTAGCTTTGTCTTGTTTGCAATCGATTACAAGTCTACTGCAATCGATTACAATAGATGACAAAAAGTTTAAATCATATTTTGACACACGGGATAATCAATTACACCTTATTACAATCGATTATATTTGGTATAACGATCATTTTGAAAGATCTCTAAGATTCATTCTTTGTCTAACTAACTCCGAATCTTTTTGACCCATTCTATATATTTGAACCCATAGCATTCTATGCAAAGAGACCAACTTTCACAATATCTTTTCATTCTTTCAATTGTCAAAATCCAAATCTTTGATTTGATTTTCAAATTTGATATTGCTCTGAACATTCTCTGTCTTTCTTCTGCACATCACTTAATCTCTTGAGTTTCAGAAAAACTCAATATTGCTTTTACTGCTATACCCATTTGAGGTTAAACCTCTAAGCCAATTCAGCTATATTCCTCTCTTGTTCTTTCATGAACTGAGGTGATTCAAGCAATTGTTCTTGACTACTATACACACTCACATTGGAGTTTCTCAACTAATCTTATATCAAGATATATCAGCACACAAAGGTGTTTTCATTCTTAAATCTTTTCATTGATCTTGTTTGATTTGCATTGTAGGAATTTCGTTCCTAGATGCTGTTTTGAAATTAGATGGTGTTTCAAATTTTGTTTCTAAAATTGTGTTGTTCTATAATTTAGAAATTGGATGGTGAATGGTGTTTTCACATTCAGTTTTCTAAGTTCCTGTTTCAGGTTGTGAAATCAGAATTTGCTATGAATTGTGTGTTCATGGTGTATGTAATCAAATTCATAGTGGAACCCCTTGGTGAAAGGGAGAACTAGATGTAGATCGGTGGTTGATCAAACCAGTATAAGTCAATAGGCTCAATCTCTCTATCCTTAATCTTTGTCAATTTAGTTTTTGATCTTTATCAAGTTTAATTGTTCTAATCAATTCTATCATAAGCTGAGATTGTTTTTCTGGTTTATTCATTTAATATAACATGCTTTGAAAACGTTTTTATCAAAACCTTAAGAGCGGTGGTGAAAAACTTTTATTGGGAAAAAGAATCTGTCATTTTACATTAAGTCAATTCACCCTCCCCCCCCACCCCCTTGATAGTCACCCGGTTGATCTTAACAGTTTTCTCCCTTGAAGATTGGAGGTTTGTGTAAACCCTTCCCCATCCTTGTGTAAGATCTTTAGCTCTCTATCTATGAAGATAGTTATCAGAGACCAAGCTCTGATACCAACTGAAATACACAAGAACACACTAGAAGGGGGGGTTGAATAATGGGTTAAAACTTTTTCGTAAATACTATTAGTTCACAAGTTTCCTTCTTGGATATATGTTAGTTTAAATCAGCAAATATATCCCTGCAAGGCAAAGCTTAGAAAGCCTTTCCAAAAGATTTCTATCTCTGTCACATTTAGCTTTTAACATAAGGCGTGCATCTCGTTGCTAATTTGTCCTTTAGCTGTACCTACACACTTCACATAATTCGAGACATACAAGTAATGTCAAAGAGTATCTCCCTTTCTTTCTGTTACAGTAGTGTCTTTATTTGTGTAAGGAATTAATTATAAAGTACATATGACAGATTATGTTTTGTTCCTGCACAGACAACGTCTAGCTTAACAAACATAGTCTAGTCTTGATTAAGTATGGTCTATTTGTGCACAGACAGCGTCTGGCTTAACAGGCACATTTTGGAATGAAGGACATGGTCTAGTCTAGCTTCAAACATCATCTAGCTCAGCTTCAGACATCGTCTAGCCTGACTATGCGTTGTTTGATCGTGTTCCATACATGGTCTAGTCTAGTACATATGCATAGTCTGGTCCTAGACTTCACATAGTCTGTCCGAGACTATTGTATGGTCTAGTCTTAGACTTTGCATGAGTCCTTCCAAGACATTCATGGTCTTTTTGAGACCTTTATTTCAGTCTGATTAGAAGCAATTATAGTGCATGATTTAATCATTATTAGTTATCAAACAATTCAGATGAAAGTGAGAGTTAGAGTGATTATACCATTGTCTGTTCTCACTTTATTTCCTGAAATCACTTAGTTTGAAAACATTAGTTGATCAAATATTATCACATTTGTTATCATCAAAACTTATCAAGGTATTAAGGGTCAGACATCATCAAATGTCTTGGTTCTAACATTTTTTTTTTAACAAAATAGAATATATTACCAAGATGAGTATAAGAAGTACTCAATCTGAAAAAAAAAAAAAAGATTAAGTTATGAAAACCAAACACTCACAAAGCTAGCTCCCACAAAATACTTATTGCCAACATCCTAATACCAAACTAGCCTACCTCAAGAGAGACAACAAGTCAAATCCATTACAATAGAAAATTGTTTACTATGAACTTGGCATGTTTAGATTCTATATATAGAGCCCTCAAGTCAAATAAGCATGGCGTTGCAAAATCTTGGGAAGTCAAAGTAAAGCCCATGCATGATTATGATTATGGAATAGTTGTGGATCCTAAGACTCCCCCAACCTGTGCAATGACAACACATGTTTGATATTTGCTACATCTGATGGAAATTTGAAAGAGATCCCACACTAACCCTAACAAATTTGTTAACCTTTGGTTTTGATGATGGTAGATAAGCATTAATTTTCTCTTGAGTTTGAGGAATATGCGCTTGCAACACTATACCAATTACTTTGTGAGTAACTTTCTTCACAATTGCCTTATAATTCTCTTTGGTGATTTTACTATCTTTCCATGTTGGTTTGCAAAGCTCCTTAACGAAGTCAACTGAAGAAAACTTGGAAGCATGAATCCTCATTGCATCCTTTATTTTATTCGCCTCATCAAATAATGCATTTTAAAGGATGCAAAGAGGGTTGATGCCTTTAAATTTTCATTGGTTGAGTTCATGAAGGAGCTTTTATAATCAACCTAAAAAGATGGTATAAATACTAAAGTAGATTAAAAAGGAATTGTAAAGAAAACCACTAACAAACTAATTAGAACAATGTTGAGGGCACGTGTTCCTCATACACAAGATAAAATTTGTGCCTAATTATCATCATCAAAAAAAAAACTTAACAAACTTGTCTAGGTTGGTGTGGGGGTTCTCTTTGAAATTTCCATAAGATGAATGAAGAATTCAAAAGTAGAATAGGTGTGGATCCCAAGACTCAGCCAACTTGTGCAATGAAAACACAAGTTAGAGGAATATCGTATGACAGAGTTTGCATATAGTCTCGTAAACACTTTTATTGAAAATAAGACATGGATTGCATAATCAAGGAAATCACAGTTGTTTCAATGCTCGAGCCAAAACAGAAATCGAATAGAAAATAAGACTGTGATCTGATCTTCAACAATTTACATAAGATCAAATCTTCAACAATTGCTCTCCAATGTTGACTTTTTTTTTTTTTTGGCTTAAGGATCTGGTGAATGAGATGTAAATAATCAAAATTAGGTAAGAACCGAAGGAATGTGAGGATTGACTGATGAAGAGGAAATTAAAATTAGTTAAACATGGAGAAATAGAGGATAACTTTGTTGGTGTGTGGCTAAATTGTATTTGGAATAGAATGCCTCAATCTCTTTGTTGCAGCGGCAGAAGAGAGGAGTTGTTGTGTGTTGAAGGTTGCAACCCTAAGTTTAATGTGTGAGAGGCTCAAAAGGGATGCAATGAATATTTAAGGAGTTTGTGACATGTCATGGACTAGATCAGGGTCATTGTGTGTTGAAAAAAAATTAAAAATGACTAGCAATTTTGATTGACTCTCTAGGTGGATTTATCATTTATCTGTATTATTATCATACCAAAATTACCATCAATTTTGTTAGAACCAAGGCATTTGATTATGTCTAACCCCTAATACCTTGATAGGTTTTGATGATAACAAATGTGATAGTATTTGATCAACTAATGATTTCAGATTAAGTGATTTTAGGAAATAAAGTGAGAACAGACAATGGTATAATCACTCTAACTCACTTTAATCTTAACTGTCTGATAACTGATAAATGATTAAATCACGCACTAAAATGCTTGTAATAAGACTAAAATAAAGCTCTCAAAAGACCATGAATGTCTTGGAAGGACTCATGCAAAGTCTAAGACCAAACCATACAACAGTCTAGGACCATACTATGCATATGTACTGGACTAGACCATGTATGGAGCATGGTCAAACAATACATTGTCATGCTAGATGATGTCTGATGCTAAGCCAAACGATGTCTGAAGCTAGACTAGACCATGTCCTTCATTCCAAAATGTGTCTATTAAGCCAAACGCTGTATGCGTGTACCGAACAAACTATGCTTAATCAAGACCGGACTATATGCATTAAGCCGGACGTTGTGCGTAAGGCAGAACAGAACATAATCTATCATATGTGCTGAGGAATATGTGCTTTATAATTAATTCCTTACACTAATAAAGGCACTAATGTAACAGAAAGAAAGGGAGATACTCTTTGACATTACTTTCTTTGATTCCTCGTATTACTTGTATGTCTCGAATTATGTGAAGTATGTAGGTACAACTAAAGGACAAATCAGCAACGAGATGCATGCCTTATGCTAAAAGCTAAATGTGACAGAGACAAAAATCTACTCCTGTCACATCAAGCATAGTCAAAGCTACTTCAACACTTTACTGTGAGACAACGAAAAGAAGTCTTCCCCAACGTTCAAATTCATGAAGCTCGTTATATAAGGATGCTTCCATGCAACGAGAAGACCAATGAACTGGAACTGAATAACTCAAATCAATCTAGACAACAAGCAAAAGCACTTTGAGAAAAAGTCTTAAACATGAGCTAAGAGAAAAAGAGAACACCATCATCTACAAGCTCATAAAGATTCAATATTTGTTTATATCCTCTCTTTGAGAGTTATCTGAATCTTATACATAATTGTATAGAAAGCCAGGAGTGGCTTAATGATAAAAGAATACTTGGGAAGTCTAATCTCAAGGGGAGATTCATACTTGAAACCAGAAGTGGTTTAGAATACTTGTAGCCAACAGTGGCATAGAGAATACTTATAGCCAAAAGTGGCAGTGAAGAATACTTGTTTTGTAATCAGTTGATTATAGTGGAACCCTTTAACAGTTGTTAAAGGAGAACTGGACGTAACTCAGGTTGAGTGAACCAGTATAAAAATAAGCTCTCATCTGATGTCTGGTGATTACATACATTATCTTGCTCACTGTGCTCTTTTGGAAAGACTTTCTAAACTTTGCCTTGCAAAGATATATTTGCTTATTTAAACTAACATATATCCAAGAAGGCAACTTGTGAACTAATAGTATTTATGAAAAAGTTTTAAACCCACTATTCAACCCCCCCTTTCTAGTGTGTTCTTGTGTGTTTCAGTTGGTATCAGAGCACGATCTCTGATAGCTATCTTCACAGATACAAAGCTAAAGATCCTACACAAGGATGGAGAAGGGTCTAGACAAACCTCCAATCTTCAAGGGAGAAAACTTCACATATTGGAGACAAAGAATGGAGACATACTTTGAATCATGTCACATAGACATGCTGGATGTCGTAGAAAATGAAGATTATATTCCAATTGATGATAATGAAGTTGAGATTCCAAAAGAACAATGGACTAAGGCACAGGAGAACAGATTCGTCCTCAACTCCAGAGCAAGAAATGCAATACATGCATGCATCTCAAGAAACTGAGCATAGAAAGATAAGTCAATTCAAATCTGCCAAAGACATACGGGACACATTCATAATAACTTATGAAGGGTCCTCACAAGTAAAACGGAACAAGGTAAGTGTTCTTACTAAAGAATATGAACTCTTTGCTATGGAAGAAAATGAAACCATAGCTAGTATGTTGTCTAGATTCCAAACTATTTTGAATGAGCTTCAAAACCTTGGTAAAAGTTTCAAAAGTTTTGAGCATGTTGACAAAATCCTTCGCAGCTTGCCTAGGCAATGGAGGCCTCAAGTCACAGCTATTAGAGCTTCCAAAGACTTAGACTATATGCCTCCTAAAGAGCTCGTGGGAATTCTAATGCTGCATGAGCAAGAGCTGTAAGGAGATGCCAAGTTAGAAAAGGGCAAGTCTCTGGCTTTGAAAGCTCATAAGCCAAATCAGACAACACCAAAAGAGTCATCCTCATCAAAGAATCAGTCTTCCAAACCACCTAAAGGACGGACTACCAAAGCTCTAAAGGCAGAAGAGTCAGAAGCATAGTCCACCTCTTCAAGCAAAGAAGAGTCAGGAGATGAGGATGAGCTTTCCTTCATCTCAAGAAAGATCCACAAGATGTGGAGAAAGAAAGGTGGCTCGAGATGGAAGAACTACAATAAGAAATATTCAATAGACCGTGTGAAGAAAGAAAAGAATCCCATTGTCTGCTATGAATGTAAGAAGCCTAAACACTTTAAATCAGAATTTCCAAAGCTCAACAAAGAAAAAGAAAAAGTCAAGAGGAGATTTCCCAAGAAGAAGAAAGGATTAATGTCCACATGGGAAGATCTAGATGATTCAACTGATGAAGAAGATTCTGAAGCATCAGATGAGGAAGCTAATCTCTGTTTGATGGCAGAAGCAACCTCCACATCGTCTGTGTCTGATGGTGAGAATGCATCAGACAATACTGCGTCTGCGTCTGAGGCTTCAGATGATGAAGAACAAGAGGTAGACCTCAATGATCTTATTTCTCTTCAAGAAGCTTATCAAGAACTTCTCTCTAATTCATCTATTCTTTCAAAAGCCTATATATCTATGAAAAAGAAATTAAGAAAACTTTCAAAAGAGCATGAAGAACTTGGGTCTTCATTCACTAAGCTATCTGAAAAATGTTCCACATTAGTCACAGCCAGTAATGCTCTAACAGATGATTTTCAAAAACTAACCATAGATCATCAATGCCTAATTAAAAGCAAAAGTGAACTCTGGATAGAAAAAGAACAACATAGAAGGCAATTGAATGAATTGATTAAGGAAATTAATGAATTAAACAAGGTAAGAGCCTTAAGCAAAGATGAAGCTGAAATTGCTCAATTACACAAAGAAGCTGCATCTCTCAAGAGTACTCTAAGCAAATTTGTCAATGGGTCTAAAAACTTAGAGAAAATTCTTTCATACAAATTTGGCCTTGGATTCACAAGAAAGAAAGAAGCAACCAAAAAGAAAGCTTCTTCTAGAAGATCTCATTCTAAAAATGGACATGTAAAGTCCAAAAGCAAGAAATTGCCTACAAGGAGCAAATCATCTGCTTCTAAGACTAACACCAAAGGACCCAAAAGAATATGGGTACCTAAGAACAAAATAATTCCTGTTGCAGATGTCCTTGATAGCAGGAAAGAAACACCAATCATGGTACTTGGACAGTGGCTGCTCACATCACATGACGAGCGCAAGGTCTATGTTCCTAGACCTAACACCAATGCATGGTCGTATAGTCACTTTCAGAGGTAATCAGAAAGGGAGAATCAGGGGTACTAGTAAGATAGGTATTCCTCCTAGTCTCTCCATTGAGAATGTGCGATTTGTTGTAGGGCTAAAACACAATCTATTGAGCATAAGTCAATTTTGTGATAGTGGATAAGATGTTTCCTTCAACAAGGAATCATGCATAGTCAGAGAATCTAATGGTTCACATCTCTTCTCTGCAAAGAGACAAGGCAATCTTTATAAGATAAACCTTAGTAAACTAAAGAATCAAAATGTATCATGTTTACTGTATGTCAAAGAGAGTCACTAGTTATGGCATAAAAAGCTTGGCCATGCAAGTTTGAGATTAATCTCAAAACTGCAAAGATATAGCCTCGTAAGAGGATTGCCAACAATGTCATATAAGGAAAACTTACTTTGTGAGGCATGTCAGAAAGGGAAACAGGTGAAAACATCTTTTAAAAGTAAAAACATTGTTTCCACTTCCAGACCATTAGAACTGTTACATATTGATCTATTTGGTTCAACAAGGATAGCCTCTCTTAGAGGGAAAAGATATGGACTAGTAATAGTTGATGACTATTCTAGATGGACATGGGTTATATTCCTCACTAACAAGGATGATGCTTTTAAGGAATTTTATAAATTCTGCAAACGTGTTCAAAATGAAAAAGGAGTATGAACTGTGGAAAGGAAAGAAACCCAACATATCATACTTCCATCCCTTTGGATGTCAATGTTTCATTCTTAACACAAAAGATAATTTGGGTAAGTTTGATTTGAAGTGTGATACAGGCATCTTACTTGGATACTCTGAAACATCTAAGGCATATAGAGTGTTTAACTCTAGAACAAAAAATGTTGAAGAAGTCATTCATGTGAGATTTAATGACAATCAACCTGATAGGAAACTATTAGAGTTACAAGACTCATTTGCAAATATCAGACTAGAAGATGTAATAACAAAGACCAGACCATCATCTGATACACCACCTTCTACGTCTGGCACATCATCGTCTGCTCCCACATCATTTGCTTCTAGATCGTTTGCTCAATATTAGACCATCTCAGATGATGAAGAAGAAGTCAGAGAACCACAAAGCAGTAACAGAATGATGATCAAGAACCATCCTCCTTCTTAGATCATTGAAGAAGTTCGAGCTCTAGTAAAAACAAGATCATCCTTCCAACAAACAGCTCTATTGTCTGAGATAGAACCCAAGCACATTGATGATGCCATGCAAGATGAAAGCTAGGTCCAAGCAATGTAAGAAGACTTGGACCAATTTTAAAAGAATGATGTCTGGAAACTTGTGAAGCTACCAGACAACAAGGAAGCTGTTGGTGCTAAATGGGTCTTCAGAAACAAACTAGATGAGAATGGTAAGGTTGTGAGGAACAAGGCTAGATTAGTGGCCAAAGGTTACTCACAATAGGAAGGTATTGATTATACAGAGACATACACTCCTGTAGCCAGACTTGAGGCAATTAGGATTTTGCTTTCATTTGTTGCTCATAGAAATATGAGACTTTATCAAATGGATGTAAAATGTGCATTCCTCAATGGTGTAATCAAAGAAAAAGTTTATGTAGAACATCCCCCTAGGTTTGAGAGTACTATCTTTCCAGACCATGTATTTAAATTAAACAAAGCATTGTATGGTCTTAAACAAGCTCCTAGAGCATGGTATGAAAAACTCAGTTCATTTTTAATAGAACACAATTTTACAAGAGGAAAGATAGATACTACATTGTTCCACAAAAACTACTCTTCTGATTTTATTATTGTTCAAATCTATGTAGATGACATTATCTTTGGTGCCACTAATGAAAAACTCTATGAAGAGTTCTCAAAATTGATGCAGACTAAGTTCGAAATGAGCATGATGGGAGAACTGAAATTTTTCCTAAGACTACAGATCAAGCAAACCAACAAAGGAATCTTCATACACCAGACCAAGTATGTGAAAGAACTCTTGAAAAAAGTTCAAAATGGATGATGCCAACATCATGAAGACTCCAATACATCCAACAACATCACTTGGACTTGATGAAGATTCAAGGAAAGTAGATGTCACTCACTTCAAAGGAATGATTGGGTCACTACTCTACTTGACTGCATCCAAACCAGACATAATGTTCAGTGTCTGTCTCTGCTCTAGATTTTAGTCTGACCCAAGGAAAGTGCATCTGTCTGCTGTTAAAAGAATATTCAGATATTTAATTGGTTACTTCTAACCTTGGTCTATGGTTTAAAAGGCAGAAAGAGTATAAGTTGATAAGCTATTGTGATGTTGACTATGCTGGAGATAAAATTGAAAGAAAAAGCACCAGCAAGAAGCAAGGAACAATATCACTTTCAATAGCAGAAGTAGAATACATTTTAGCTGCAAGTTGCTTCTCTCAGACATTGTGGATCAAGAATCAACTTGAAGACTACAACATATTTGAGAGTAACATTCCTATCTTCTGTGATAATACTACAGCTATATCTCTTTCAAAAAATCCAACCATACACTCTGTTAGAACCAAGACATTTGATGATGTCTGACCCCTAATACCTTGATAGCTTTTGATGATAACAAATGTAATAATATTTGATCAACTGATAATTTGAGACTAAGTGATTTCAAGAAATCAAAGTAAGAACAGACAATGGTAAAATCTCTCAACTCAAATCCTACGCTCTAACTGTCTGAGAACTTATAATGGTTAAATTTAGCATTAAAATTGGCTATAAACAGATTTAAATAAGTTCTTAACTGATCATGCTATGCCCAAGCCAAAGGATGTCTGATGCAAGGCCAGACGATGTTTGATACAAGGCCAGACGACGTCTGATGCAAGGCCAGATGATGTTTGATGCCAAGCGCCAGACGATGTCTAAGGATGGAACAGACCATGTCTTTTAATTAAGAATGTGTTTGTTAAGCCAGACGATGTCTAAGGCTGGAACAGACCATGTCTTTTAATTATGAATGTGTTTGTTAAGCCAGACGATGTCTAAGGCTGGAACAAACCATGTCTTTTAATTATGAATGTGTTTGTTAAGCCAGACGATGTCTAAGGCTGGAACAAACCATGTCTCTTAATTAAGAATGTGTTTGTTAAGCCAGACTTTGTCTATGCTAGAACAGAACATAATCTGTCATATGTGCTGAGGAATATGTGCTTTATAATTAATTCTTTACTCAAATAAAGGCATTGCTACAACAGAAACAAAGGGAGATACCCTTTGACATTTCTTTCTTTGATTCCTCGTATTTCTTGCATGTCTCGTACTATGTAAAGTGTGTAGGTACAGCCAAAAGAACCAATCAGCATTGGGATACATACTTTTAGCTAAAAGACAAACTGTAACAAAGATAGAAACCTGCTCCCGTAAGATAAAGCACAGTCAAAGCTACTTCAACACTCTACTGTGTGAGACAACGGAAAGAAGTCTTCTCCAATGTTCAAATTCATGAAGCTCACTTTATTAGGAAGCCTTTATGAAACGAGAAGAAGAATGAATGAACTAGAAAAAGAGATGAACGATTAAACGTGAACTGAATAACGAAGTAAGTCTAGATAGCAAGAGAAAGCATTTTGAGAGCAAGTCTTGAACACGAGCTAAGAGAAATAGAACACCCATCCTCTACAAGCTCACGTAGATTCAACATTTGATTATATCCTCTCCTTGAGAGTTATCTGAATCTGATACATATTTGTATAGAAAGCCAGGAGTGGCTTAGTGATAAAAGAATACTTGGGAAGTATAATCTCAGGGGAAGATTCATACTTGTAACCAGAAGTGGTTTAGAATACTTGTAGCCAGTAGTGGCATAGAGAATACTTGTAGCCAAAAGTGGTAGTGAAGAATACTTGTGTTTTAATCAGTTGATTATAGTGGAACCCTTTAACAGATATTAAAGGAGAACTGGACGTAGCTCAGGTTGAGTGAACGAGTATAAAAACAAGCTCTTATCTGCTGTCTTGTGTTTACAAATATTTATCTTGCTCATTGTGCTCTTTTGAAAAGATTTTCTAAGCTTTGCCTTGCAAGGATATATTTTTTGTTTTAAACTAACATATATCCAAGAGGGCAATTTGTGAACTAATAGTATTTGCAAAAAGTTTTAAACCCACTATTTAACCCCCCCTTCTAATGTGTTCTTGTGTATTTCACACTCTAGAGCCAAGCATATAGAAATAAAACAGCATTTCATAAGAGACCATGTTCAGAAGGAGACCATTAATTTGGAATTTGTCAAGACAGACAATCAGCTTGCTGATATTTTTACAAAACCCCTTACTGAGGACAGATTGATCCTTTTGAGAGAAAAGATTGGGATGGTTTAAGTGACTTAATGTTTTATCTCTGTTTGTTGTTCACTAATAGAACTAAGGACACATCGTCTGGTGTGATACTTATGTGAGGCATGTGCATGCCACGTGTTTCGTGCTCAAAATATGAGCCAAACCATGTGGATTTTTGAAAACGTTTTTGTAACTCAAGCATCTGTTGGGTTCTGAGTCACTAAAGTTGAAAACGCACATTCAAGTCAGTCATAAATGTGTCGTTTCAATCATTCCCTAACCGTACCATCATATTTAATGTACACTCATTACCTATTCTAGCCTACTATTCCAAAACGTATACCCCAAGCTTTCAAAAACACTTATCTCTCACCCATTCTCTCTGCAACCAAGAACCTCAAGAAACCCTAAACACAAACCCTCGCCATGGCCAAAGGTAATCTTATCAAGGGCTCTTCCTCTTCCCAACAACTTGCCTCACCCACATCCTCTCATGCTTTTGATGAACGTCTTGAAGACGTAATGCTAGAGTCTACCACAAACACCAATAGCTCGCATCCTACATTGACCCTAAGGTCACGAGAGAACAAAGACTCAACGACGTAGAGAACATTCTAATCAAGTCACGAGGTTCCTACACTTGGAACATTCACGTGGAGTACTATGTTGACATCCCCTACCTTAAGGAACGTGGTCATAACGTCTCAAGGTACTTTGAGTTTGCTGGGATCAAGGGATTCTTCAATGATCAACATAAGATCGCTCCTGGATTCATTAGAGAGTTCTAAACAAATGCTACAATCAAGGGAAACGAGATTGTCAGCAAGGTGTTTGGGTGTAAAGTCACTATCTCTCCCTTGTCCATTGCTCAAGCCATAGGGTGCGAACTGCACTCCAACTACTTCACAAAGGCATGGGATAAAGACCTTGAGAAAGGTACAGTAGAAAGGTTCATTCTTGGACTTAACTACAAGGTGGCCAAGGACGTTAAGAAGTTGCACCTAGCCAACTTCCCACCTCTGACTAAGTTGATGCTAAACATTATCAATAAAACCATCTTGCACAAGATTGGGTTCAGGGATCATGTGTCTACTTTCCATAGGTTCATCCTCTACCACGTCATCAGAGGAATCCCATTCAACCTTCCACACACGTTATTCTACAACCTAATCAGCCACATCCAATACCTATCAACTTCTGTGGTCACATACTACATAGCCATGATAAACAAGATCCTCTAGGATGCTCTTTGCTATAGTAAACTATACACAGAAATCCAATCAAGAAATCTGGACGAGCTGGAGTATGTGAATGTGGAAGGCCCATTCGTTCAATAGAGGATTCTGACATCCTCCAATTTGCTTAAGTTGAACATGGGATTTGAAATCACCAAAGGATCACCTGGAAGGTTCCTTGTACTGTCTGACAATGAAAGTGAAGGTCAGAAGAAGAAGCAAACCTAAAAGAAGAAGGGTGGAAAAGGAAAGAGCCTAGTGATTTATGATGAGGCTGCTTCCATCCAACCCTTGGCAAGAAAAATGAGGAGGCTTGTTATTGCGGACCAGCAGATAGTTTGGACAACATGCAAGGCTGCAACACAGTCTACTATAGAGCCACCAGCCAAGAAGGGAAAGTAAATAGTCCAACAAGCACCACCCATTTTAAGGATCAAGACAAGAGCCCAACAAAAGGGTAAGGGTGCTGCTAGAATGACTGTTGAACCTCAAGTGTCTCTGAAGGAGGTAGCAGACATTGGACTACAAGCTGTCAATGTTGCTGAGGCTGAACAAGAAGGCTCAGATGAGGGGCTAGTCTTCAAGAGACCCAAAAGACCACTCAGTGCACAACAGACCACTGAGTCAGAAGGTCTGGCCATCAAACCACCCAGCACCACAGCTAGGAAGCTGACTGGAAAGAGAAAAGTGGTGTAGGAAGAAGACACACTTGGACAGACAACCACCTCAACCACCAATCCAAGTATCACATTCCCTACATTCACTCTACCCACTCACCCTCGTTCTACACATAAACGTCCAAGGAAGAATATTCCTCAAACGATACTAGTCTTAGCCCAAACAGAAGCCACAACAGACACACCGTCTGTTGAACCCCTGTCGTCTTTGTCACCTACACAAACCATAGTAAGCCAAACAGTAGTTGCACAGTCTGATGCCCAGGCACAAACTATGCAAGAGCCACTGTTTAAACCTACTGTTCAGACAGAAGATCAACCTACGTCTGCCCCCACTAGACAGACGATCACCCAACAAACTGAACCTACGGTTCAGTCTGAGACACAGTCTGATCACACAACTCAGACTGTTGTACCTACAACATCTCCAAAAATTCCACCAGACACTACCATTCCTCCCTACCAATCTCCCTCTCTTGTAACCATACCTGAGATGTCAAATGCAGTGGTCTCCTACCATCACACTAAGTCTGTCAACATCTCATCTGGGTCTGATGATTAGATAGCGATACTATCTCCTAAAGCGTCTGCTGTTTCCTCATGGGATAACAGACCATTCAGTCTAGAGGACACAACCCCTCTGTCCAAATTCAGAGAAGACACTCCTCCTCCTCCTCTACCTCCCTCCGGCTCCTGGCATCAGAAGATGATGCAACGCTTCTCCTTGTGCTATGTGGGAGAAAATGCTGAGTCTGCAGCATACAGAGAAGAGACTCAGTTGGAGCCAATTGCAAAGCATTCCATGGTGGTTGTTATCAAGAAAGCACCATTGAAGAAGCTTCCCCCTCTATAGATTGATCAAGGCATAATTCCCTTCTAAAGGCCACTTCACAACACCATTCTTCTGGATACTGCTAAAGATGATGCCAATCTAACAAGAAGGCTACAGCAAGAAGAATATGCTTCTTGCCATCCCTCTGATGCATCAGTTAGTGCATGAGATTGCACACTGGTACAATTGCATGAGAGAGGGATTGGACTACTTCACAGTGGAACCAGCCCTACCAGTTGAGCTGACAAAAGATAAGAAGAAGCAATTGGAGGCCACTGTCAGAACAATGCATTGTGATGCATTATGCTATCTGTCGAGACCGACCAAGGTCTTTATTCGACCTCCTCGGCTGATCACACGAGGAGTCTCTCCTATTGATCCAAACTTCCAAGCCACATCTGCTAACTTCAAGGCTCTGTGCAATCTAAAATTTCAAGGTACAACCCCCAGATAGTTGTATCCTCCAAGCCTGCACATTTCTAAAGACACTAATATATGTGTTGCTCCAGACCGTATAGTCACCAAGCTTCCAACTGTCAACCCCAACAAGTTGAAGGGGAAGAAGATTGCAAGACCAGACAATCTTCCATAGCACATACCAGACATTGAGCCACTGCCTCAACAGGAGCATGTTCTACCACTGAAGAACATAGAAGTAGATGCTGGCATCTATTGGAAAAATGTGATGAGCAATATGCTCCACACCACAGGGTCATCCAATCTTTTAGATGAAGAGAAATATCATATTGACACTGTAGGTGAAGGCACCTCCTCCTCCAGTAGTTTCATTCACATGTCAGACACAGTGGTAGTGCCCACTCTACTGACCCCTCACACTCTTGGAGATGAAAAGGAAGCTGAGAAGATGCTTGCTGAGTACTATGCTAAATACAAAGCTGCTCAAGCACTGATAGCTGCAACTAAGGCAGCAGTTGAAGAAGCAAGAATCTTGGAAGAGGCTGCCAGACTAAGAGCTATGTTAGCTGCTCAAAAAGAACAAAGAAGACTTAATAATCTGGCTCAAGAGCAGAAGGCCAAGGAAGAAGAAGAGAAAAGGCTCAAGGAGTTGGCCCTAAAGCAAGAGGTTGAGGTAGCTTAAGCTACTGCATTTGCTGTTGAGCAAGCTGTAGACTTGGCTGAAAAGTATGTAGAATCCACACCAGCCTAAGAGTGCACTGATCTAGTGTCCACTCAGTCCAAGTCAAGCACTCCAATTGCAGCCCTACCACTAAGTGCTGTAGCATAGTCAAACCCTTTGCCTGACTTAGCTGCCCTTAAATCTGCATTGGAAGCCAAGTTGGGATCAAGAATATCTGTTGAGGTTGCTGCTCAAGTCGAAGCTCAACTGGATGTTAAATTAGACAAACAAAGAGATAGCATCATCAAGGAGGCCACACTTTCCTTCAATGCCTCCATTGCTACCATTCTTACTCCTAGACTTGCGACTACTCAAGCTCCCCCATCGCCATCAGAAGATCCTCCTGCAACAGAAGCTCCATCAAAAGCTAGAGAATCCTCAACCAAATAGTCAACCCTATCTTCCAAACCTTGATAGTGATGACAATTTTCTACTCCATCCTCCACCTTTTTGTTTATGACAAAGGGGGAGAAAATTTTGGATGTATAAAATATTACTAGACAAATAGTGATTGGTTCATTAATACAAATAGTGATTGGTTCACTAAATTTTGGATGTATAAAATTAGTGAACCAATCACTATTTGTTTCCTCGTATTGCTTATATGTCTCAAATTATGTGAAGTGTGTAGGTATAGCTAAAGGACAAATCAGCATCGAGATGCATGCCTTATGCTAAAAGCTAAGTGTGACAAAGACAAAAATCTGCTCCTGTTACATCAAGCACAGTCAAAGCTACTTCAACACTCTATTGTGAGACAACGAAAAGAAGTCTTCTCCAATGTTCAAATTCACGAAGCTCACTATATAAGGATGCTTCCATGCAATGAGAAGACCAATGAACTGGAACTGAATAACTCAAATCAATCTAGATAGCAAGCAAAAACACTTTGAGAGAAAGTCTTAAACACGATCTGGGAGAAAAAGAGAACACCATCATCTACAAGCTCATAAAGATTCAATATTTTTTTATATCCTCTCTTTGATAGTTATCTGAATCTTATACATAATTGTATAGAAACCAGAAGTGGTTTAGAATACTTGTAGCCAAAGGTAGCAGTAAAGAATGCTTGTTTTGTAATTAGCTGATTATAGTGGAACCCTTTAACAGTTGTTAAAGGAGAACTGGACGTAGCTTAGGTTGAGTGAACCAGTATAAAAACAAACTTTCATTTGTTGTCTTGTGATTTACATATATTCATCTTGCCTACTGTGCTCTTTTGGAAAGGTTTTCTAAACTTTGTTTTGCAAGGATATATTTGCTGGTTTAAACTTACATATATCCAACAAAGCAATTTGTGAACTAATAGTGTCTCAAGAGAAAGTTTTCTAACCCACTATTCAACCCCCCTTCTAGTATGTTCTTGTATATTTCATATTTATTATTATTATTTTAACCTTTATACTTGTGATTTTTTTTTAACAAAATAGAATATATTACTAGGATGAGTATAAGAAGTACTCAACTGAAAAAAAATAAAAAGAAAAAATGATTGAGTTACCAAAAACCAAACACTTACAAAGCCATCTCCCATAAAATCCTTATTGCCCACATCCTAATACTAAACTAGCCTACCTCAAGAGAGACAACAAGTCAAATCCATTACAATAGAAAACTATCTACTATTAACTTGGCATGTTTAGTTTCTATCAAGCCCTCAAGTCTAATAAGCATGGCCTTGCAAAATCTTGGGAAGTCAAAGTGAAGCCCATGCAAGATTACAATTATGGAATAGTTATGGATCCCAAGACTCCCCCAACTTGTGCAATGACAACACCTATTTGATATTTGTTATATCTGATGGAAATTTGAAAGAGATCCCATAGTGACCCTGACAAATTTGTTAACCTTTGGTTTTGATGATGGTAAACAAGCATCAATTTTCTCTTGAGGTTGAGGAATATGCGCTTGCAACACTGTACCAATTACTTTGTGAGTAACTTTCTTCGCAATTTCCTTATAATTCTCTTTAGTGATTTTACCATGTTTCCTTGTTGGTTTGCAAAGCTCCTTAATGAAGTCAACCGAAGAAAATTTGAAAGTATGAATCCTCCACTATAAGAAAAAATCCACATGCCTACAGGCACTTTTACCTTTGCGTATATTTTTTTGTAGGTAAAAATTAAAAAAATACTTTTACCTACAAATGTTTAATGTCGGTAAACTTTTGTAATAATCTAATAAAAATATAATTTAAAAAAGACTTTTACCTACAAACAAATAGTGTAGGTAAAACTTTAAAAGACTTGTGCCTATGAATATTCACTACAAGAAAAAAGGTATTTAACAGGGGTTCATCTAACAGTTGGTAATGCATGTAGTTAATAGGGGTTGTTATTTAAACCATGGGTAACTGACAACCGTTTATATTAACCCCTGTTAAAGTTGATTTTTTTTAATTAATAATTTTTTTTAACTCCTTTTGTTTATCTCACATATCTGATTTCTCATTCTCTCTCAACTTCTTCTCTCTCAAATGCTTTCTCTATTCTACCGTTATCACCTCTACCGTCATCGCCACTACTATCGCCTTTGTTGTCGCCACTTCCACTACCTCCGCCGTTGACTCCAACCATTATCACTACAATAATTTCACATATTAGTTAGGAAAATTTGCAAGGGATATATTTTGTTACTATTTCGTTGCAATTTACAGATCGATTTGCGTGAACTAAAAAGTCATTCGAATCCTTTGCAAATTAGCGAAGACTAATATTTCCCTCGCTATTCCCTTGCAACTTTCTCAAATTACCTAGTGACAAATATATATTCTCATAAATTCCTTGCTGATAAAAAATAATTAATGTAAAAAAAAAAAAAAAAAAACTTACAATAGTGAGGGACATTTCTCCTACAAATCCCTCTATAATTTGCGAAGGAAAAAATCCTCGTAAATCCCTCCCAAAAGACATTGTCAATATAAAATTGATTTTAGTGAAAATAGTTTCTGTAGCAAATTCACTACAATATTGCAACACAATTGTTCTTGTCACCAATCCCTCACAAATTACCTAATATTGTCAAATTTTAATGGATTTTAAATGTATATAGTATATCCTAACATTAAATATATTGAAAAATTACGAATCATTTCATTTGGTTTTCTAATACGTTTTTGGGTATTTTAAAGAGAAATTAGAGAGATTTAATTTGTAATCTTAAGTTAATTTTTATAAATATCATGTAATTTAATTAAATAATAAAATAAAACTATATTAACACATGTTTGATATTATTTTACTTAATTTTATGTGAAAGTGTCTATTGATTATAATTATATTACATAAGGTTCTTGCCACATATGAAATTAGATTGGATTATATTAATATCAAATTAAATTTTAAGTATAGCAGGTAATATGATGGAATATGAAGAATATTAGTGACACCTAGTAAAACAAAAAAAGAAATAAATAAATAAATATAGTAGGTGATATAAAGAAAGTGATAGAAAAAAATAAATATACATATATCACTACTCTTTTCTTTCTCATCTTTATCACATCATAAAAAAAAAAAATTTACCATACTAATATATTTCTCTTTTATATTTCTTTATCTTTTTGGGTGTTTATTAATCATTTTTCTTTTTTGCAAACTTCCATTTTATTCAATGATTTAGCTTAGAAATTTTATTACTGCATTGTTTTATTTAAATAAAAACGTGTATTCTCCTTGCTAGCTTTAGCAAGAAACATGGAGAAAATTTAGATAGTACCGTGTTGTTTTTTACTTTTCTTATTGATCCCATTAAATATTTAGCTTTGATATAAATCTTTAATATGCAAAGCGAAATAAAGCATTAATTTTGATTGTTTTGTCTGATATAATTGTTTGAGTGAAGAGTCCTAATCTATTGGATCCATTTACTTTTTCGTAGGTAATGTGAGAATGTCACACCCTTCTAAAGCAATAATGAAAGTGACACTGTACCGTTTCGACTTCTTCTTCAACGTTGAAAGGGAAATATTGAAGACAGATCAAGTTCAAACTTCAAATGGTAGTGTCAGATTTTTGGCTGAGGCCATGCATGGATCAACTTATATTTCCAACTCGCACACTTGAGAAACAAAATAAGTGCACGAATTTTATTTGTTACGATAAAGTGAAATATTCTACCCCAAAGAGATTAGGGATAAGGTATGCTATTAGTGAACCACGTTCTTCCTTGTTACAGTAATTAATAATTAATGTACACATAATCAATGTATTTTAAGGAACAGAAACGGGACTATGACAGTTTGGCTTTAACCGTAATGTCGTTAACTGTGTTTTGTCTTTCAGCTCTTTGATAACAACTTTGTACCAATATAAATCAACAATGGGGCCACTCTGCTTTATTCTAAAGCAAACGTGAAAGTACGCATCAGCAAAAATACACTGCAAGGAAAAAAGATTAAAAAAACGATATTTACACGAGTGGGTTTGGATGAAGTATTTTAGAAATTTAAGTAATTAAAATGTTTAATTATTTAAAATTGAATTCATTTTATTATAAATAATTTGTTTGGATAAAGTATTTCAAATTTCTTATATTTAAATTCACTTGTTTGTTTGAATAGTGTAATTTAATTTTTTTTATTTATAAAATTTTAATTTAAATATAATATTTAATATTGAAGTTTATGAAAAAATATTATTCTCTGTTATAAAAATATATTTATATTATTTTTTCACTATAAATTTACCAGATATTTTAGAATTACATATAAATACTTATGATGTATTTATAAGTTCATTTTAAATAAAAACAAATACTTTATGAACTTATTTTTAAATTAAAATAGATACATTTACTTAAAATATATTTAAAAAAAATTAATTAAAACTGGTAATAAAGTTTTTTTATTTTAATTTTCTAGTATCAATAAAAAAAATATTTATTTTAAAATAAAAAAATCAAAATTAAATTTAACAGAAAATTTTAAAAAATTGTGAAATTTTAAATATTTAATAATTCAAAAATTATTTAAATACTTAAAATATTTAATAGAAAAAATTAAATAAAAATTACTTTGAGGGAGGGAAGGAGGGAGAGAAAGTTTAGGTATTTCAAATTTCTTATTTCTTTTAGAGTATTTTAAATTCCTCTAACTTAATTAGATTATTTGATAAAAATATACAATTTCAATTATTCTTAATTACCTCGTCCAAACAATAAATTTTACTTTAAAAAAATGAATTAATTTCTCCAAATATCCCATCAAAACTCACTCTTTTAAGGCTTTGTTGCTGCAAAAGATAGAATCATGCAAAATGCAACAAATGTCAATGTGGAGTTTGTTTTCCCATTCTTATAGTAACCATTCACAGCCTCAAGAGCAAAGAACGTAAGAATATAAAGGTAACTGCAAGAATTTGATTCTATAATAATATTAAAATAAAGTGCAAGGTTCTGCTAAAAACTTTGACACGTGAAGATTAATTTAGACTTAAGACATCTTTATCTTGGCTATATATTTACTACCTAAAGAAAGGGGATAAAATAAAGCATTTGATACCATCAAAATGAAGTGCCAAGCCAGGTTATGGACAGTAAATGGAAAGAACAAAGGGGCTGCAACAGAAAGCACATATATGTTCCGTAAACAACTTAAACAGTATATACTAACTGGTTACATTATATAAAAAGAGAAGGCGAAACAAAAAGAAAAATAATAATTCCTGTGACTCTTAAGCTAAAAGAAAAAAAAATTCAACTCCGATGACTTCAGGGAATCCTACGAGAAATACTCCAAAGTGCAACTACAGCTACTATAAGCCTACCGTTAGATTAGATAATAGAAGAAACTAATGATGCAGTTAGACAGAAGACCTAACTTCAAGACCAGACTCCATTGCTGATTCTCTTGTAGCAGTAGTCTCTTCTTGAGCTTCACCAGACATCTCCTCCAAGGATTTTCCTTTAGATTCAGGCACCAAGAATGTAAACAGCAGCCCCAAGAAGTTGACCACACCCAAAACCAAAAGCGTATTTCTCAGTCCAATGGCATTTTGAGCATAAAGGTAGCCAAAAGCCCCTACCATTGCCCCAGCTTTCCCAGCTGCAGCTGATATGCCATGGCATGTAGACCTTAGCCTTGCCGGGAAAATCTCTGCCGGCACGATGAATATGGTTGCATTTGGACCAAAATTGGCAAAGAAGAAGGTCAATGAATACAACACAACAAACCCAATTTGGTTGCCCTGCACGGTCCAGTGGTGGTATGGAATAGCCAGGGCAAACATGAACACTGTCATGAAGAAAAAGCCCATCAACTGAATTGTAAACCTTCCCATCTTATCAATGAGTGCCACTGTGAACCAGTAACCAGGGACAGTGCTGCAAAGGGCTATGAGGGTCTGTGCTCTAGCAATTTTGTAAACCTCTTCAACGGAATTCATGGTTTTTGCTTCAGGAATCCAACCAATTGTGCTGAAAATGTCTTTCTGGAAGAGATTCTGACTGTAATAGGCAATGTCCAACAGGAACCAGGTAGAGGCTGTTCCAAGAAGGTGAAGTCCATGGCGGTGAAGGAACTGTTTTGTGAACAAACCAAACTCATTCCCTCTTCTTGTGTTGTCCAATTCCTGAACTTGAACTTTCTCCTGTTCAGCTTCTATCTCAACTTGCAGAACCTTTGACATATCTGCAGCAGCCTGCTTGGCATTCTTGGCAACCAAGGCAGTGTATCTCGCAGTCTCGGGAGTGCACCAAACATCAAGATTATCCTCCAAACATAATCAGCTTGTGGAACGGTGGACAAAACCGGGTTATCCTCAAATGCTGGAGCAGGGTACAAGGACTTGAAAGCAGATGAAACTACAATTGCAACCATGCCACCAGCCAAGATTCCAAAACCCTGCATGGCAAAAACAGCAGCTATAAACGTCCCACGAGTCTTCTTGTTGGCATACTCAGACATGATGGTAGCTGAAAGAGGGTAGTCACCACCAATGCCAAATCCAAGCCAGAAACGGAAGAAGCAAAGAGTGGCTATAACAGCCTTAGGATCTTTGCCAAAGGAAAGACCAGAAGCAATTGAACATATAACCATGAGCATAAGGGTCATCCCGTAGACACGTTTCCTTCCCATTTTGTCACCGAGCCAGCCAAAGAAAAGCTGGCCTGCAAGTGTTCCACAAAATGCAACACCATTGATTGCAGCAGAAACATTTGATGGCAGAGACCCTGGCTTGTCGACATGGTCATAGTAGTATATGCGGCCAAGCAATTTGGTAACAAGGGAAATGCAAAACAGATCATATGAATCAGTGAAGAAACCCATTCCAGCAATCACAATTGCTGTGAAATGGTACAATTGTGTCTTTGCAGAATCCAGTGCCTTAAGCACTTGAAACTGATCCTTAGCCATGTCTGTGTAGTGTGTATCTTTAATTTGTCACAAAAAAAAACTTTCTTGCTTTGCTCCAATCTGCCAATAGAGAAGATAGTAGTATAAATAAACTAAGAAGACGGTGTGAGACAAAGGGTGCAGGTGATACTACTTAATAAGAGCAAATAAATGAAGCATGAAATAAATGAAGCATGAATCAACGGCGAAAGCTAAGGAAAACGATAAGGTGGTGACAATAGAACAAAATAAAGAGCTACGATTTCCACGGTAGTCAATCAGAACAAAACACTAGTAATTCTTTTCATCCAACTGTAGAGTGTAGATTCTAAGATTTCAGTTTTTAACTCACCGAGTGCAGCAGCAATCTAATGATTACAAATTTTGTTATTTTATTACTCACCAACAAAAAAGGTTGACATATTCAACAATAGACTATCAACAAAGTGAAGCAGGTAAATTATTGCATTGCTATCAACGGGGAAGCATAATACCTCGATCGATGGTGGGACGCAAAGAGAACAAAGCAATATCGTACAGCGAAACACAAAAGAAAACGTCACCCTTCAGCAAGTGAAAGAGTGTGTTCCTGTTCCTACGCAATGCTGAGAGGAGAGAAGAGAGAAATAGAGAATCAATAACTGCTATTGTTGAGTTGGAGGAATGGGGAATGCATGGTTCTGTATAAATAAATAAATAAAGCATATTCTCGGGGTTCCCTCCAGCTTCTTTTTTTTTTTTTTTTTCTATTCATTATTTTTTATATAACAGTAATAAAGATAATGGTAAAAGTCATTGTTAAGATTTAAGATTTAAGCTGTATGATAATTAATAACAGTAATAAAGATAATGTTAAACTTCTTCAAGATTTGGATATAAGAGCATATTCTTCCTAGTTACCCAATTGAAGTGTGGCATTTATTATTATGATCTTGTTAGGTAAAATTGATATCTTTAAAAAGAGTTTTTAAATCTCAATATTACTTAAGATGAAATTTCACATTTATCTTACTAAAATGATTTATCAAGTGTTTAATCTCTTACCTTTTATGTGAATATTAAAAATTTCTGCATTTTGTTTTGAATAAAAATAAAAGCATCAATTTCAAAAGTGTCGAATCAATATTCTATATTCTATTTTATATACTATACAATTCTGATTAACTATATATTTTAGAAGTTAATTTTGTCACCTCTTACTATTTTCGTGACAGTTTTGTCATTTGACATTTCCATATAAATGATTAATTTTTATTTTATTTTATATCTATTAGATTCGATTATATCAATATTAATATTAATATCAAATTAAATTTTAATTTTAATTAATTAATTTTAGTTTTTGGTTTAACGTTTAAATATTATAGATTAAACATAACAAATTTAAAAGGATTCAAATTTTAAATCAATTTATTATGTTTTTTTCTTATTAAATATTAAATATTAATACTAAATATAACAAAATCAAATCTATGGATTAGATTTTATATCAATATTAAATAAAATTTAAATAAATTGCTTTTATTTTTTGCTATATCATTTAAATATTAAAGATTAAATATAACAAATTTAATTGGATTCAATTTTTAAATTAATTTATTATGTTTTTTTCTTATTAAATATCAAATATAACAAGATGAAAACCATATATTAAATCTTTGAATGATTGGTATCTATTAAATCAAAATTATATATAATGCAATTCAAATATGTTTTTTTTTTTTAATCTATTATGATTCATTAAAAATCGAATATGAGAACTCTCATTAAATAGATTCCTCCAACTCATGTGAATACAATGAGGTCTTATATCACTACATCAACTCTTAAATTGTGAATATATAGATAATAAAATCATTTCTAATTCAAAATAGAAAATCAAAAAATAGGAGAAAACATTTTTCAATATCAAAATCAAAATCTGTATTTAATAAATTCAAAAGTTTCCGCATAATTCTCAAAATAGAAAAGAAAAAAGCATTACACTAAGATTCAAATATCAAATAAAAAACAGAGGAGGATATGGCAAAATTGGTAGATGGACTTAATTGGTGAGTTGTTTTGGATTTAATTATATAATGAAATAGATAAATATATATTAAATATGTTATATATTATATTAAAATTACCTTATGTTATACATTTTAAGATGTAATTTAATAATAAATTATACAAATAATTAAAACAATCTACCGTGTATGACACAGATAATGTAAAGACAATTTTATATTATCATTCTTATAAATATCATAAAATCAGTTTGAACTAGATTAGTTTATTTTTTTCTAACATAAACTAATACAAATTTTACAAGAAAAATAAAATTGGGTCAAATATGCTCAATTATTTTTGGGACATAATTTTATAGAGCCCATTAGGCTAGGCCGAATTGGTTCAATTTGTTTTCTTCAGTTGAGCTTAGTCTAACGTTATTTATGGATTATTCAAGCTAGTTCATTAAACTGGATTCATTTTATGTATAATAATTGAAATATTTTAAATCTCCTTCCCTTTCTTCCAAACCGTCACAGTATCAGAAGAAAACAAAAATTTGATGAGGAGGCTTTTTTCTACATTTCATTCGAAAAATTATTAGTGGTCTTCGACTAACACTTGGTGAATCTCACCCCTCCCTTCCATTTTTAAAAATTGAATCAAACGACACAAATTTACCAAAAAAAATCCCCTTCTCTTTCCTTTTTCCCAACGAAACACTGTAAAAAAAAAATGGTTCTAAATTGAGCTAACTCACACTTTACTTTCGTATAACTTTATAAAATTAATGTTTTTTTTAGAGTGATTCAAAAGCTTTAATTTTAAAAGACACAGTCTCTGATTGTTTAAACAAAAGTCATTCTAGAATTTTAAAGACAGCCTATGAACTCATAAAGAACTTTGAAAAAGTTTGGTATACGAAAGAAAGGACAAAGAGAAGAATCCTTAATTAATGAGATTGCCTTATAAAATATCATATATGCCTTTAGATCTCATTTTATATGCCTTTCCCCTTTTCGGTTTTATCTACGTCTACATCGTGCTATATAACAGAAAGTAACATGTATGTTCTGTTAAGAATAACGTTAAATCATAATTTTTTATTTTCGTGATTTTTAAAACGATTTTACAAGAGTTTATTGATTTATCATAAATAAAAAATTATAATTGTATTACATGATAAAATTTTCTTTATTGATTTATTGATTCTTTGTTTATACGGATGAAGACATGAAAATATTCTGCAGTTACCATGTTTTTTATATATATATATCTCCAGTGGGCATGCAACTTAAGAATGAAATTATTGTAGTAATTTTACACGAGAACCAACCATGCATGCATGCACGTACTGGCAACCACGACCAAAGTGATCAAAATATTGAATGTCATAAATGCTAATTATTTACTATTTACTATATATGCATATATTATTTATAGAATATTACAAAAAATCTATTTTTTTTACAAGAAACCACGTGTATCTTTTTACATAAGAAATTATTTAAGTGTGTATTTGATGTGTCATTTGTAAGGTACCTAACATAACACACCTTAAGAATGACAAAACTCTTTTATTCAAAATCGAGTATTTAACGAAATTGCATATTTAAGACTCAAATTCAAGATACTAATTATGTTAGAACAGTCATATAATACTTGACACACTTGATGGTAAATTTTTGTTGTTTTAACTCAAATAAAGAAGGTTTTAAAAACAAGAATTATTACGTATTACCTATTATCAATAATGTCTCAATAAAAAAAAAATTATTAATTGAAATTAATTATAATAATTTTGCATTTTAGAAACCTAAAAATACAATGTCCAAATAAAATTTAATAATTTAAAAAATTATTTTAAAATTTACCTTAATATCTAAATAATTACAAGAGGTACTTTCGAAAAGCCGTTTAAATACCATCTATATCAATAGCATTCAAAAAGTCCACGTGTCCTTTTCAGTGCATTTTTCTTAGGTTATATGTTTCCAACAACGATCAAGGGCATGTTTAATTCGCAGTTGAAGATGTGGTATATGAGCTCTAAGGCTAACCAAAATTCAAAAGGATAAAAATAAAATGAAAGTAAAAAAAAAAATGTAATGATTCTTTGAAAAAATTATTACGACCTCAAAGATACTTTTTTACCTAATTATGAAACATATGCACCAAATCCAACCTTGGCGCAGTGAAAAAAGTTATTTCTCGGATAGTGAAGGAGTTTCAAACCTAGCTACAGAAAAAATCATTCAACCACAAAATCAAACATTGCGGACATGATAAAAACGCTCCATTCAACTACAAAATCCATAGTTTTGATAATAGGTCGATGAGTGTACCGCTCAACAGAGCAAAATGATCTACAATAGACAAGAATCATAACATATGAACTCAGATATAAATAAATTTAATTAATTTATACAAAAATTAAGAAGATTACTTATTATCATTTAATTCTTCCAATTTTGAGGTTGAGATGTGATACACATTAAATGATACAATATGAAAATATCAGTCTATCACTAATATCTCTACAAAGATTCACAAGAATTAATTGGTCTAATGATGAAACATTTGAGTAATTAATTTACATAAAAAAAAATATTGATAGTTTTTTTTTATCGTCTATAAATCTTTATCTAAAAAAGGTAAACTAATAATAATTTTTTTACAGAAGTTAAACTATTAATAAAAAATATTATAAACCTAGCTATATCACTAATATATTCAATTATACAACAATTTCACTATCAATGAGTAAAATTATGATTATTAACTAACATTATATTGTTACAAATAGACCTATACTTGTGATGTGTCATTATTTTCTCCTATTTCTTACCCCTTTCTGTCATCATTTTAATTACTGATTAGCCTTAATTGTCAAATTAATTATGCAGTTTTATCATTTGAGCCTTTTTGACTAATTCTGTATTTTAATTTAATTTCAGGAGAATTATAAGCAATTGGGCTTGGATCTGGAATTGGGCTGAACCAACTTGGGCTTGAAGAGAGGAGACTGTTTTAGTTTTATTTGTCGTCCAGTTTTATTTTATTTCATTTTATCGCTGTATTTTGTAATTGGGTCGCATCATATTTTTTTGGGCCCAAATCAGATTAGTAGCCTAGGGTTTTGTGGGCCTAAGTGACTTTCAGTGAGACAAAAATAAGGCCCAGCCGTCATTGAGGGGGGGGCTGTTAGGTTTAGTTTCATTTTTTACTGTTGAGGAAATACTATTCACGTCCCCAGCATGCTACTGTTCATGTAGAGCAGAGTTTTTTTTCATTTTCTGTTTTCCAGCTTCGTTTTCAATTGCAATTTCATTTTTTTGCTTCTGTTTCCATTTTCGTTCTTCATTGTTGGTTCGTTTTCAGTTTCCATTTCTAGTTTCGTTTTTGTCTTCTATTCTTGTTTTCATTTCTGTCTTCTATTCTTGTTTTCGTTTCTGTTTTCTAGTTTCATTTCCGTTTTGCAATTTCTGTTTTTAGTTTCGTTTACAGTTTTGTTTACAGTCTTCGTTTGCAGTTTATGTTGTTGCATTTCATTTTCATTTCGAGTTCCATTTACGTATTTCGTTTTTACATTCGCATTTTGTTTCTGTTTCGTTTTCAGTTTGTTGTTTACGTTTTCAGTTCTTTGTTTAATTTGAATGGAAGGTTAAATTTCCGGTGTTGTTTTCTCTTGAGGACTAAGCACTAGCTCTCTTTGAGGTTTTGTTATTAATGTTAATTTCTTATCAATTTTTTCCCCTTCACCAATTATTCTGTGTTTGTTGCTGATATTAATCCATGCATGTTTAATGCTTGATTAATTGTCTCTGTGCTTAATTAATGTTCATACTTAATGGACCTGTGAGAGGAATTAATTGGTGTATGTGTTGCTTAATCACATAATGAAAACCTTGTATTAATTTTCGCTTAGTAAATTAATTCCGGGTTGGATTAAGTGGCTGAATTGATTAGAGATAGATTCTCGTAACCTAGGATAAGAGGCTTGCTTTTGAATCAAGGGGAAACAACATGTTTTGGTTCTGTTATTTTTAATTCAAGTTACTTGCTGTTTAAATTATTAAAACAAAGAACCCCCCCCATTTGTTCTTGTTTTATTGTTGTTAAGTGTTATGAACGTTTGTTTGATCACTGCTCACTGGGAGACGACCTAGGATCACTTCCTAGTTACTGCATTTAATTGTTTTTATTTGGTTCGGGTACGGCCTCGACCAACAGTCAAACCTTCAACCTGACTTAGCTGCCCTTGAATCTACATTGGAATCGAAGTTGGGATCAAGAATATCTGCTGAAGTTGTTACTCAAGTCCAAGCTCAACTCAACGCTAAATTAGACGAGCATCAAACTAGCATCATCAAGGAGATGACAATTGCCTTCAATACCTCCATAGCTGCTATTCTTAATCCATGACCTGCTGCTACTCAAGCTCCACCACCACCACTAGAAGATCCTCCTGCTACAAATGCTCCATCAGAAGCTGGAGAATCCTCAACCAAACAGTTAACCCCACCTTCCAACCCATGACTGTGATGGCATTTTCTACTCCATCTTCCACTCTTTTTGTTAATCACAAAGGGGGAGAGAATTTTGGATGTATAAAATTTCCAGACAATGCTTGAGTTTCTTTAATAAAAATAGTGATTGGTTCACTAATTTTTTTACTCAATTCATTTACTTTCTATTATTATCCACCTTAATTATTTCATGCATTAATCTTTATATGCATATGCATGATAGACTTAGGGGGAGTTCATCATGTTAAAAACTACACATATTTATCTGACATGAAATAAATGATTTAGACTCTGATATATAAATGTCTTTGATTTATTATCTATTAATCAAAATTAGAACATATGTTGTCATCATAAAAAAGGGGGAGATTGTTAGAATTATGATGTCAGACCCCTAATACTTTGATAAGTTTTGATGATAACAAATGTGATAACAATTGATCAACTAATGATTTCAGACTAAGTGATTTTAGGAAATCAAAGTGAGAACAGACAATGGTATAACCACTTAATCTCTCACTTACGTCTTAACTATCTGTTAACTCGTAACAATTAATCAAACACTATGATTGCTTATAATCAGACTAAAATAAGCTCTAGAACAGACCACGCTAAGTTCATAAGATCAAACAGTATAGTCTTGGACTAGACTATGCATATGCACTAGACTAGACCATGTATGGAACACAATTAGACAACATATAGTCAAGAAAGACAATGATTAAGTCAGGCTAGACAATGTCTGAAGCTAGGCCAGACGATGTCTAAAGCTAAGCCAGACAATGTTTGAAGCTAAGCCAAACGATGACTGAAGCTAGAATAGACCATGTCTTTCATTCCAGACCATGCTCAGTCAGATCAGACTGTGTTTGTTAAGCTAGACGCTGTCTATGCAGGAACGGAACTTGGTCTGTTATATGTGTTGAGGAATATGTGCTTAGTAATTAATTCTTTACACAAATAAAGACACTATTGTTACATAAAGAAAGGGAGATACTCTAAGCAAGTTTTTTAGTGGGTCTAAAAATTTAAAGAAAATCATTTCATACAACAGACATCCACATGACAAATATGGCCTTAGATTTGCAAAAGAGAAAGAAGCAACTGAGAATAAAGCTTCTTCAAGTAGATCTCATTCTGGATATGGACATGTAAAGTCCAAAAGCAAGAAATTGGCTACAAGAAGCAAATTGTTTGCTTCTAAGACTAACACCAAAGGACCTAAAAGAATATGGGTACCTAAAGGTAAAATAATTTTTATTGCAGATGTCCTTCATGACAGGAAAGAAACACCAATCATGGTACCTAGACAGTGGCTGCTCACGTCACATGACGGGCACAAGGTTTATGTTCCTAGACCTGACACCACTACATCGTGGTACAATCACTTTTGGAGGTAATAAAAAAGGGAGAATAAAGGGTATTGGTAAGATAGGTATTCCTCCTAGTCTCTGTATTGAGAATGTGTTGTTAGTTGAAGGACTAAAACACAATCTACTGAGCATAAGTCAATTTTGCGATAGTGGATATGATGTTTCTTTCAACAAGGAATCATGCAAGTTAAAGACTCTAATGGTTCATATCTCTTCTCTGCAAAGAGACAAGACAATCTTTATAAGATCAACCTTAGTGAACTAAAGGATCAAAATGTATCATATCTATGGTCTGTCAAAGAAAGTCATTGGTTATGGCATAAGAAGCTTGGCCATGCAAGTTTGAGATTAATCTCAACATTGAAAAGATATAGCCTCGTAAGATGATTGCCAACAATGTTATATAAAGATGACTTACTTTGTGAAGCTTGTCAGAAAGGGAAACAAGTGAAAACCTCTTTTAAAAGTAAAAACATTGTTTCCACTTCTAGACCATTAGAACTATTACATATTATCTCTTTGGTCCAACAAGAACAACCTCTCTAAAAGGGAAGAGATATGGACTAGTAATAGTTGATGACTATTCTAGATGGACATGGGTTATATTCCTCACTCACTAGGATGAGGCTTTTAAGGCATTCTATAAATTCTGTAAACGTGTTCAAAATGAAAAAAAGGAGTATGTATAACTTCTATTAAAAGTGACCATGGAGGAGTGTTTGAAAATGAAAGTTTTAAAAGGTTTAATGAAGAAAATGGAATTCTTCATAATTTCTCAACACCTAGAACACCACAGCAAAATGGTGTTGTTGAGAGGAAAAATAGGTCATTACAAGAAATGACCAAAACCATGTTGAATGATAACTTGACTCCTAAGCACTTCTAGGCAGAAGCTATAAATACTTCCTGTTATTTGCAAAATAGAATTTATATTAGGCCAATTATTAAAAAGACTCCATATGAACTGTGGAGAGGAAGGAAACCCAACATATCATACTTCCATCCCTTTGGATGTCATCGAAGTGTGATATAGGTATCTTTCTTGGATATTATAAAACATCTAAGGCATATAGAGTTTTCAACTCTAGAACCAAAAATGTTTAAGAAGCCATTCATGTGAGATTTAATGACACTCAACCTAATAGGAAATTATTAAAGTTAGAAGATTCATTTGCAAATATAAGACTGAAAGACGCAGTGACAAGGACTGGACCATTGTCTGACGCACCACATTCTGCGCGTCTGGCACATCATCATCTACTCGTTACCAGACCATCTTAGATGATGAAGAAGAAGTTAGAGAACCACAAAGCAGCAATAGAATGATGATCAAGAATCATCCTCTTTCTTAGATTATTGGAGAGGTTCAAGCACTAGTGAAAACTAGATCATCCTTCCAACAAACAGCTCTATTGTCAAAAATAGAACCCAAGCACATTGATGATGCCATGGAAGATGAGAGCACTAGAGATTGATGCCTCGCCTCTTCATTTAGATTTTTGGTATCTTCATACCTTACGTCTTCTCCGTTCTCTTAATCTAGTATTTTCCTTTTATGCCATAACATGTATGGATGATGGCATTGTATTGTGTGTTATAGACTAAGCCTTGTCTTTCTTGCTTGTTGTTTTGATTTTCCCTGTTTTCTATTATCTCTAGCAACACTAGATGATTTACTTCTTAGGAACTAATTCTGAGTGATTGCAATTGATTACAAGTTGTAGGAATCAATTACCAGATGGCCTAATCAGTTTTGAAACCATCTTTGGTATCGGGTTAATCAATTACCAACCATTGCAATCGATTACAATGTTAATTTTAGAGTTCAGATATTGCCCTATATCCATTGTAATCGATTACCATCGAACTACAATTGATTACAAGACAATCTCTGAGATTCAGAAATTGCTCTATTTCATTTGCAATCGATTACCATCTTGTGGCAATCGATTACCAGATGATTTTGGATATTCAGAATTGGCTCTGTCTTGTTTGCAATTGATTACAAGTCTACTGCAATCAATTACAATAGATGACAACAAGTGTAAATCATATTCTAATACACGGGATAATCGATTACACCTTGTTGCAATCGATTATATCTGGTATAACGATCATTTTTAAAGATCTCCAAGACTCATTCTTTGTCTAACTAACTCCGAATTTTTTTAACCCATGCCATATATTTGAATCAATATCATTCTATGCAAAAAAAAAAAAACAACAAACAGTCACAATATCTTTTCATTCCTTCAATTGTCAAAATCCAAATCTTTGATTTGATTTTCAGATTTGATATTGCTTTGAACATTCTCTTCTTTCTTTTGCACATTTTCTAATCTATTGAGTTTTAGAAAACTCAATATTTCTTTTACTGCTATACCCATTTGAGATTGAACCTCTGAGCATATACAACTATATCCCTCTCTTGTTCCTTCATGAACTGAGGTGATTCAACATTAGTTCTTGATTGCTAAATTTGCTCATATTGGAGTTTCTTGATTTGATCTCATATTTGCTATATCAGCACATCAAGGTGTTTTCGTTCTTTACTCTCTTTCATTGATCTTGTTTGATTAGCATTGTGGGAATTTCGTTCCTAAATGTTGTGTTGAAATTAGATGGTATTTCTAATTTTGTTTCTAGAATTGTGTTGTTCTAGAGTTTAGAAATTGGATGGTGAATGGTGTTTTCACATTCAATCTTCTAGGTTCCTGTTTCAAGTTGTGAAATTAGGATTTGCTATGAATTGTGTGTGCATGGTACATGTAATCAAATTCATAGTGGAACCCCTTGGTGAAAGGGAGAACTGGATGTAGATTAGTGGTTGATCAAACCAGTATAAATCAATAGGCTCTATCTTTCTATCTCTTGATCTATTTCAATTTAGCATTTGATCTTTATCAAGATAATTTATTCTAAATCATTTCTATCTTAAGCTAAGGTTGTTTCTCTGGTTTATTCAATCAATATAACATTCTCTGAAAACGCTTTTTATTAAAAGCTCAAGAGCGGTGGTGAAAAGTCTTTTTGAAGAAAAGAATCTGTCACTTTACATTAAATCAATTCACCCCCCTCCCCCTCTTGATTGATTACCCAACTGATCCTAACAAGCTGGGTCTATGGAATGCAAGAAGAACTAGACCAGTTTCAAAAGAATGATGTTTGGAAACTTGTAAAGCTACAAGACAACAAGGAAACTATTGGTGTTAAGTAAGTGTTCAGAAACAAGCTAGATGAGAATGGTAAGGTTGTGAGGAACAAGGCTAGATTAGTGGCCAAAGGATACTCACAACAGGAAGGTATTGATTATACAGAGACATACGCTCCAATAGCAAGACTTGAGGCTATTAGGATTTTACTTTCATTTCCTACTCATATGAATATGAGACTCTATCAAATGGATGTAAAATGTGCATTCCTCAATGGAGTAATCAAAGAAGAAGTTTATGTAGAACAACCCCCTGGGTTTCAAAGTACTATCTTTCTAGACCATGTATTCAAATTAAATAAAACTTTGTATGGTCTTAAACAAGCTCCCAAAACATGGTATTAAAAACTCAGTTCATTTTTTATTGAACATAATTTTACAAGAGGAAAGATAAATACTGCATTGTTCCGCAAAAACTACTCCTCTGATTTCATTATTATCCAAATCTATGTAGATGATATTATTTTTGGTGCTACAAATGAAAAACTCTATGAGGAGTTCTCAAAGTTTATGTAGACTGAGTTTTTCTTTTATCTGGAATTATAGTCCAGGAATCCTTAAATGTGGAGAGAGACATCCCAATTATGTTGGCACCCCTCAACTTCACCTGATCATAGGTTCCCAGCTATGTATTATTAATAAAAAAGAAAAAATACAAAAAGACATAGGGGGACTAGGCCAAAACCCATGAGTGGATTAGTAGAAGCAAAAATTGGGCAGCCCACAACAATTATGGGCAAACAAAGAAGCAATAAAAGGAGGAACATAAGACCACCAAGTGAACGCTAATCTATTATCAATACCATAATTAGCAAGATCATTTGCATAGACATTTCCTTCTCTAAAAATGTGGGAAGTGAACAAGTTTACACCCTGGCCCTCCCTCAAAGCTCGATTCCATCTACTACGAAGTGTCCAAGGGACTAAAGAGGAGAGGGTTTTTGTTTTGTTCTATTTGTGGAACTAGATAGGATCTAAACTTAGCTTTCCTATTTGTACCCATGTTGTTAACTAGATACACCCCCTTTTGTTCTCATACTATATACTAGCCAAAACCAAAATACATATAAAAACATTACTAAACTATCACCAACACTTATTTATTCATTCTAAACACTCCCAATTAAATTTAATTTCTCTTGTTAAAAAGGGACACCCACCATGTTATCTACACACCAAGCCCAAAAGTGTTGGGCATGAGGGGGTGTATTAGGAAAAAACCCAAGTCCCCACATCAACTAGAGTTAAGGCCAAGATGGAGTATATAAGTGTGAAGCAACCCTCATCCTATGAGCTAGCTTTTGGGGTTGAGTTAGGCCTAAATCCACATTCTAAGAATAATCAACCTAAAAAGATGGTATAAATACTGAAGTAGATTAAAAATGAATTGTGAAAAAAATTAGTGACAAAGTAATTAGAACAATGTTGAGAACAAGATAAAATTTGTGCCAAATTATCATCATCAAAAACAAAAACAAACTTTTTCTAGGTTAGTGTGGGGGTTCTCTTTCAAATTCCCATAAAATGAATGAAGAATTCAAAAGTAGAGTAGGTGTGGATCCCAAGACTCAACCAATCTGCACAATGAAAACACAAGTTTGTCATGCAACAACTAGGGAAGTCAATTCACAATTAGTTAGAGGAATATCGTATGACAAGGTCTGCATAGAGTTTATAAAACAATTTTACTGAAAATAAGATAGGGATTGCATAATCAAGGAAATCATAGTTGTTTCAATGATCGAGCTAAAACAAAAACCGAATATAAAATAAGACTGCGATCTGATCTTCAATGATTTCCATAAGATAAGATCATATCTTTAACAATTTCTCTCCAATGTTGACTTGTTTTTTTTTGTTTTAAGGATCTGGTGAATGAGATGTAAATAATCAAGAAGGGGGCAATGAATATTTATAGAGTTTGTGATAGGTATGTCATGGATGACATTAGGGTCACCGTGTATCGAAAAAAAATTCAAAATGACTCTTGCAGTTTTGATTGAGTCTTTTAAGCTAAGCAAAAAAGTTAATTTTATATATTTATTATTTTAGCATTTATGTGTACTAATATACTTAATATATTTAACACATGAAAGCATATTTATTAATGTTTTTCATAATACATTTATGTGTAAATATGATATTAATTTTTCCATTCAATGCATTATTAAATAATAAACCACAAAACATATTTACTATTATATTCAATGATACATTTAAGTATACACATTTTTTACATTCAATTTAATAGACATTTTGACAGGAATAAAATATGTTTTAGGGTCCCCCATAAATCATCGAATTTTAGTTTTAGATCCCTAGAAAAACATAGTGGATTAAGTATCTATGAGAAAAAACATTTTTTTTTTTTGAAAAAAAAACAAATAATAGGGTTTTTGTATAATTATTATTTAGTTTTAATTTTAACATTTATGTGTATGAATATAATTAATACATTTAATACCATAAATCATACTTACCAACATTAATTAAAAAATTTCATTTTCAAACCATTATTTTGAAAATTGGAGCAATTAAATCATTTTCGTATTATTGAGTTTAAGGCAACTTCCTCTCCCACATCCTCCCACAACACTTTGACAATTGACAGAACTTGCGTGTTTCAATCTAATTCTGACAGATTCTATCTGTCATCGAAGGCATTGTTGGAGGATGCAGGAGAGGGAGGGACACTATGAAGAAAATGTTTTGATGAGGGATGGTTCAGGCATGATAGCATTTTACACCTTAAAGAATCAAGGGTATGTGTATGGTCTAAATGTAAATCATAACTACAACAATTAAATATTGTTCATCTAATTGAATTGACGATGTTAACTGTTAGAATTTTGCTAGTGTGTTGAAATCGAACCTTTTAAAAATAGTGGATTGAAATTGAACCTTTTAAAAATAACGGGATAAAATTGAATATTTTAAAAAAGAGTTGGACAAAATTGAGTATTTTAAACTAATAATGGAATGAAATTGAACCTTTAAAAAATAGTGAAACAAAATTGAACATTTTAAATTAATAGTGGCATGAAAATAATAATTAATCCAAAATGATATATTTATTCCAGAACAAAAATAATATGTTTATTATTAATAAATATATATATATATATATATATATATATATATATATATATAATCATGTTAATTTTTATAATAACTTCATGTTAGTCTCATAATATTATGATTTATAGAAAAAATAATAATCAAATGTTGATAATAGAACTTGCAATAATAAAATTATGTTGGTTTGAATGAAAATAGACTTAATTTTGTTTCTATAAAAAAAAAAAAAAAAAAAAAAAGACTCAAGTTTTTGAATTAAGCTCTTTAGTTCAAGCCTTTAGATAAGAAAAAAAAAAACTTGTGAAGGGAGATTACAGAAAAGAATGTTATTCAAGTTCCCTAGTGGATATTCAAATAAAAGATGTGGTCAGGAATTTATTTATGAAGTCCATGTGTATTGAAAATATTTGCTAGCCTATATACTAGGGATTTAGATCACCTATCACATGAGTGTGTCTCACTTCATGCCCCACCAATTAAAATATGTCACATCATTTACAATATCCACCAAGATTTCTACGTTTCTCACACAAAGAGCTCGTAAGAAAACATGAATTAAAGGAACTAAATCAATGAGATGAAGTGAGTGTTTTTGCAAGTAGAGTGAGAAAAAAAAAATGTACAATATAGATAAAGAAGAGAGTGCTGGTACACGCTCCATGTAACATGAGTGAGATTGCATGAAACTAAAAAGGAGATATTAATACTCAACAAAAAAAAAAAAAAAGAGAGATATTATCAATCAAGGAATCATGAAATGCTAATATACTGTGTCCTGAAACCCAAACCCTAATTCCCTCCAAGCTTTAGGGTGGTGTTTAATGTAATGCTAAGTTAGCTACCTAGATAAAATGACAAAAGCGATTTTCTTGAGTCACTGAATTTTGAATTTCTTTGTTATTATATTATTTTTTTAGTTTAGCATCTTTGAAAAGGGTTAAAAAAACAAAACAACTAAATTTTAATTTTTGTAAAGACTCTATAAACTAAATTCAAATTGATTTTGATTTTTTACTTGATTTTAATTTTTTGATGTAATTATTTGTAATTTTAAATTTTCGTATAAATTTTAAAAAAAATTATATTTTAATTTTATATTATTTTTCATATTTGCAACTTGAAGTTCCCTATCTATAATATGTTTATAAAATGGAAAAATATAAATTGACGCCCATTATGATATTAGACACCTAGTGATAGAGAAGAAGAAAAAGATAAATATAAGTATTATAAAATTTATGATGTGATAAGGTATTAGTGGGATGTTTAAAATAAAGGAGTGTACAAGTATCGTTACTCTTATAAACTTATACTCAATAGTATTTTTCCTATTCACCTTACTTTAATCGAATACAAAAATTCATTTACATTAAATTGCTCTAATTTACTGTTTTTTTTTATATAATTTACTGTTATTTAAAAAATAAAATATTTATTATTATTATTTTAATCTTTGTACTTGTGATTTTTTATTATCAAAACAAAATATAATACCAAGATGAGTATAAGAAGCACTCACCTGAAATAAAAAAGAAAAAAAGAAAAAAAGATTGACTTATAGAAAACCAAACACTTACAAAGTCAACTCCCAAAAAATACTTATAGCCTACCTCAAGAGAGACAACAAGTCAAATCCATTAAAATAGAAAACTGTCTACTATGAACATGGAATGTTTAGTTTCTATATAGCCCTCATGTATAATAAGCATGGTCTTGCAAAATCTTGGGAAGTCAAAGTGAAGCCCATGTAAGATTACGATTATGGAATAGTTATGGATCACAAGACTCCCCCAACTTGTGCAATGACAGCATGTGATTGATATTTGCTATATCTGATGGAAATTTGAAAGAGATCCCATAGTGACCCTGATAAATTTGTTAACCTTTGGTTTTGATGATGGTAAATAGGTATCAATATTCTCTTGAGGCTGAGGAATATGGGCTTGCAACACTATACCAATTACTTTGTGAGTATCTTTTTTCACAATTGCCTTATAATTATCTTTGGTGATTTTACAATCTTTCCATGTTGGTTTCCAAAGCTCCTTAATGAAGTCAACTAATGAAAATTTAAAAGCATGAATCCTCTTTACATCCTTTATTTTATTGGTCCCATCAAGGTCATGCATTAAAGGATGCAAAGAGGATGCATGCATTTAAATTTTCACTAGTTGAGTTTGTTAAGGATCTTTTGAAATTAGCCTAGAAATATGCTATAATCACTAAAGTACATTATAAAACACTTGTTAGGAAAATTATAAACAGAGTAATTAGTACAATGTTGTGGGCACATAATCCACATACATAAGAGAAAAATTGTGCATAATTATCATCATCGAAAACAAAGCTTAACAAACTTGTCAAGGTTAGTATGGGGGTTCTCTTTCAAATTACAATCAGATGTATGAAAAATTCAAAAGTAGAATAGGTGTGGATCGCAAGACTCAACCAACCTGTGCAATTACGACACAAGTATTTCATGAAACAACATTAGGGAAGTCAATTAACAAACTGTTAGAGGAATATCACATAACAAGGTCTGCATGTAGTCTAAAAAAAAACTTATTACTTTGATTCTTTCAATAATCAAGGAAATCAAATTTGTTTGAAAGAGCAAGCCACAACAAACACCGAATAGAAAATAAGACCACCCTATGATCTTCAATGATTTTTGTATGATCAGATCTTCAACAATTGCACTCCAATGTTGACTTGTTTTTTGGTTTAAAGATCTGCTAAATGAGATGTAAATAATCGGAATTAGGTGAGAACTGAAGGAATGTGATGAATAGATGGACGAAGAGGAAATTAAAATTGGTCAAACATGGAGAAAGAGAGGATACCTTTGTTGGTGTGTGGCTAGATTGTATTGGAAATAGAATGCTTTAATCTCTTTGTTGCAAGCAGCAGAAGAGAAGAGTTGTTGTGTGTTGAAGATTGCAACCCTAAGTTTAATGTGTGAGAGACTCGAAAGGGGTGTGATAGAGTGTATTTTAGCATAGTCTAGACTTGCATTTAGCATAGTCTAGACATGTTTTATACCTCATTTTGACCATTTTAGCTGAGTTTTGTGAGATTGGGTCATTTTGGGCCCAAGTGTCAAAAATTACTATTTGTCACGTTTTGTTGATGCTTTTGACATTGTTTCTTGTGAAGTTCATAACTTTTGACACAGGTCTCAAATTTTGATGATTCTTGTCTTGATTGAAATTTAAGGAGGAGATCTACAATTTCACATCTCACAAGGAATGTCTAATTCTGACGTTTCAGGGATCAAATTTGGAATTCAATGTTACAGTCCTACACTTGTAATAATTTCGCATTTTAGTTTGTAACTAGGGACCATTTGGTAATTGTAATTGGTCAAGATAGCTTTTATTTAGTGGGTTCAGACCTTGGGGGGGGAACCACTGTTTTGGCTTTTTGTTTTAAGTTTTTCCCCTTTTGCAAGACAACATTACACAACACAACACTACATTGAATAAAAATTACACCTTTGCTCTCTTCTGTTCTTTTCCCTTTCTCCTTCAAAAATTTCGTGGAGCCCCTTGCAGCCACCATGAGGATCTTCATGGAGGGCTAAATCCCCTTTGCAACCCAAGAATCATGTGCTTGTGGATAAATATGAGTCCCTCTATTCTCAATTTTGAATTTTGCTCATGAAAACCCTTTTCCCCCTTATTCTAATTTTCAATTTCCTTGTTTAATGTATGATAATGATTAGATTAGGGAATTGGAATCTGAATTTGGGTCAATTACAATCGATTGATTGTGATTTAATACGATACGTGCTTGAATTTGGGAAAACTAGGAATGCGATGGTAATCTGGATTTTTCCAAATGAATGTGAGGTGATTGCCTTAAGTTTCGTATTGTTGGAAATTTCATGAGTATAAATTTGACTTATTCTTGTTGGAATTGTGATTATTTCTCCATAAGCATAGGTTCTTGAGTTGTATCTCTTTGATTCTGTTTTCGTTTATTGCTTAGAAAGTTGTTTTGTTGCTTTAATATTTGAAAATCACACAAAATCCCCCCTATATTTGAAAATCACACAAAATGACCTAAGTTAGCCCTATATTGCAAAATTTATTGGGGAACTTAGTTTCTTTTGACGGCGTGTTCGACGCACTCCGTAAAAAACTGGTGCTGTTGCCGGGGATACAATTTATCGGTTCCTTATTTCAATTCTTGTAATTAGTTTTATTTTGGTTTTTAGTTTTTGATTTTTTTATTCCATTTCAGTTTTTGCATTTGTGTTTTCAGCCTTGTGCAATTTGGTGTGCTTTGATTTTGTGCAATTGTGCCATTCAGTTTCAATTTTCACATTTCTGTTTCAACTTGTGCATTCTTTGTTTTAGTTTGCAATTTAGTTTCATTCACTTATGCAATTTTTTTATTTTGCAGAGCAGTGCTCTGTTTTGGTAGTTAGTTCATATAACTAATTATGTTTCGAGTTTCCCTTTTCGGTTTTGTTCTCGCATTGTTGTAGGTACTTGAGGATTTGACAAAATTTTCACTGACTTAGATTGGGTTTAATTTTGGTAACCAAGGTTTATCCCCCATTTTGAGCAAGAGTAGGGGACTGGGTGCAAGTTAAAATTTCCAAATTCCTTCTCTAAGTTCTCTTTTTGAATTTTTTTTTTATTTTCCCGATTTATTTTTGAATTTGTTTTTGATTTTCATGATTTTTGAAAATCACCGAAAAATTATAGAAATTCTAAAATTATTTTTAGACTTTTTCTGTGGTGTTTTGGTAGTTTTCAAAAATCATTTTTATAGCTTTTGAAATTTCTAGGTCAATTTAGCTTATTTCATCCTATTTTTACTATTCATCATGTTTTTACTATTCACTTGTTGTTTCTTCAATTATGCATGACTAGGTCTGCTTCTAGTAGCTTTTATGTATTTGATCTTGAAATAAATAGAACATTTCATAGGTTGAATAGGCATGGTAGCAATAGTGTAGTTGATCACCATAGGGTAGATGACTTAAGTAGTGTAGAACTTGATAGTGTTAGTGTTAGTCTTGTTTCTAATTCTGTTGATTCTAAACTTGATACTGTTTTTACTTATCATTATTCTGACTTCATGGTTGACCATCAACATCAAGAAAGAACTTTGAGGGAATTGGTTGCACCTAACATTGGTTTCCAACCTTTGTGCATCCAATATCTTGAAATTGATGTTGACTGTGAGCTTAAGTCTGGATTATTCCATTTGTTGCCCAAGTTTCATGGTCTTGCAAGTGAAGATCCTCATAGACATCTGAAGGAGTTTCATGTGGTCTGTTCCACTATGAAACCAAATGGTGTGCCTGAAGACTACATTAAGTTGAAGGCTTTTCCTTTCTCTTTGTGGACTCTACCAAGGACTGGTTGTACTTCAATCCAGTTCTTGTTAGAAGCTAGAATGATTCGAAGAGGCAATTCTTGGAGAAATTCTTCCCTGCCTCTAGAACTGGGACAATCAGAAAAGACATTAGTGGCATTAGACAACTTTTTGGAGAGACTTTGTATGAGTACTGGGAGAGATTCAACAAGTTGTGTGTCAACTGTCCTAATCATCGCATTAGTGAGCAACTCCTCATCCAGTATTTCTATGAAGGATTGCTTCCCATGGAGAGAGGCATGGTTGATGCTACTAGTGGAGGAGCTTTGATAGACAAGACCCCAATTGCTGCTAGACAGTTTTTTTCCAACATGGTAGAGAATTTTCAACAGTTTACTACCAGATCCTCACCCGCTATTAGAGTTCATGAAGTCACCACTGATTCTGCTCACGAGCTAGAAAACAAGGTCTCAGAGCTTACTTCCTTTGTCAGACGGCTAGCCATTGGCCAACAGCAGCAGGTTCAGGCAATCAACCATCATGGGTGTGGCATTTGCACTTCAGCAAAACACCCTACAGATGCATGTCCTACACTTCAAGAGACTGAAGATGTTGTTGGAATCAACATTGGCCAATAGTATAGACCACCTTATCAAAAATATGATCCTTATTCTTCTACATACAATGAGGGATGGAAGGATCACCCTAACTTGAGATATGGTCCTGATCTTATGCGGCAACAACCACCATATGCAGGGCAACCCCAACAGAGATACCAATAGCCTAGTTCAGGTGGTAGATACCAGCCACCTCCATTGAAACAATAACAAGCTCCTCCTATTCAACAATCCCCTCCTTCTACAGGACCTTCATTGGAAGATTTGGTGAAGTATATGACCACAAGAAACATTTAGTTCCAACAGAATGTGAGTGCAACCATCCAAGATTTGCAAACTCAGATTGGCCAACTGGCCACCACTGTGAACCACTTGCTACAAGGCTCGGGCAATATTCCTTCCCAAGCAATCCCCCCTCCCAATCAGAATGTGAGTGCCATGACTTTGAGGGGAGGCAAGGAGTTGAAATCTCATGTAGTGGATTCAGGACCTCAGAAGACTAGTGATGATGCTGCTGCAACAAGCTTTCAGAAGCCACGTGGTGTGGATGCAACTATTCCACAAAAGACTCCCCCTTTACCTTTTCCATCCAGAGTGGCTCAACCCAAGAGATTGGAGCTGGATAGTGAGTTGATGGAGACCTTTAGAAAGGTTGAGATCAACATTCCTCTCCTTGATGCCATCAAGCAGATTTTGAAGTATGCAAAGTTTCTCAAGGAGTTGTGCACATACATGAGGAATCTAAGGAGTGACAAGCAAGTAAAGATGGGAAGAAATGGATCTACACTCATTCAGAGCACAAATGTTTTTGCCATTCTACAGCCTCCCATGCCTCAGAAGTGCAAGGATCTAGGCACTTTCACCGTCCCATGCACCATAGGTGATTGCACCTTTGCAGATGCTATGCTAGATTTGGGTGCCTCAATCAATGTCATGCCTTCGTCTGTGTATAGATCATTGAAGCTTGGGGATTTGAAGCCAACCACTATGATCATTCAATTGGCAAATTGGAGCACTGCACAGCCACTTGTAGTCTTGGAGGATGTTCTCGTCCAAGTCAACAAGTTAATTTTCCCTGCAGACTTCTACATTTTGGACATGGAGGATGAGTCTTCCATTCATGGCTCCACATTGATTCTCGGCAGACCCTTCTTGATGACAACTAGGACGAAGATTGACGTGCATGCAGGAACGCTCTCCATGGAGTTTGGTGATAATGTGGTGCAGTTTAACATTTTTTATGCCATGAAGCACCCAATAGAGAACCATTCTCTTTTCTATTTAGATGTGATTGATTATATGGTTGATAGTTGCATGGATTTGCCATCTGATTTGGAGGAACTAGTTGAGTTTACTGATTTTGATTGTGGTTGTAATGATGCATCTGTTTGTGCCATTTGTGCAGAGATCGAAGTTGCTATTGCTGCGAGTGTAGACTTAGTAGTGTATGATAATGTTGCTATTCCAAATGTCGTGCCAGCTGATATCATGGTGGCTACAAGCAAACCCCCTTTGCCCTCCATTTTGCAACCACCAACCTTGGAGCTGAAGCCCTTGCCAAATCATCTGAAGTATGCCTATTTAGAGGCAGATGCCCAACTCCTTGTGATCATTTCAATCACTCTCCAGCCTAACCAAGAGGAGAAGTTGATGATAGTCTTGAGAGATCATAAGAGAGCCATTGGGTGGACACTAGCTGACCTCCCTAGAATTAATCCAACCATCTGCATGCATAGAATTTTGTTAGAGGAGGAATTCAAGCTAGTGAGAAAACCATAGAGACGTCTCAATCCTACCATTCAGGATATGGTAAAGAAAGAGGTCATGAAGTTGCTAGCGGCGAGGATCATTTATCCCATCTCAGATAGCAAGTGGGTTAGTCCTGTTCAGGTTGTCCCTAAGAAGTTTGGCATGATTGTGGTGAAGAACCAAGACAATGAGTTGGTTCCGACTAGAGTGCAAAACAGTTGGAGAGTATGCATAAACTATAGGAGACTCAACCTGGCCACTTGTAAAGACCAATATCCTCTTCCATTCATTGATCAAGTCTTGGAGAGACTAGCAGGGAAGACCCACTATTACTTCTTAGATGGATTTTTAGGCTACATGCAGATTCACATTGCACCAGAGGGCCAACACAAGAACACATTCACCTGTCCATTTGGCACTTATGCCTACTCTAGGATGCCATTCGGCCTATGCAACACCCTAAGCACCTTTCAGAGGTGCATGGTAGGCATTTTTTCTGATTTACTTGAGAGTTGCATGAAGGTGTTTATGGATGATTTTACTGTTTATGGTTCTTCATTTGATACATGCTTAGAGAGCCTAGTTAGAGTTTTAAATAGGTGCCTTGAGACTAACCTTGTGTTGAATTTTGAAAAATGTCATTTTATGGTATCTAAGGGGATAGTCTTTGGTCACCTAGTGTCTAACAGGGGTCTTGAGGTCGATAAGGCCAAGATAGATATCATTTATTCTCTCCCTTACCTCGTGTTTGTGCGGGAAGTTCATTCTTTTCTTGGACATGCAGGTTTCTATAGAAGGTTCATCCAGGATTTTAGCAAAATTGTCTTGCCCCTGTCCAACTTGCTTCGGAAGGATGTGGAGTTTCTCTTTGACTAGTCATGTCAGGATGCTTTCCTGAATTTGAAGAAGAAGCTCACCCTAGCTCCCATCATCCAACCACCTAATTGGGACCTTGCATTTGAGCTCATGTGTGATGCTTCCAATTTTGCACTTAGGGCGATCTTAGCTCAACGAGTGGGCAAACTTTCACATGTCATAGCCTATGCCTCTCACACCTTGGATGCTGCGCAAGTTAACTATACCACCACAGAGAAAGAGCTTTTAGCTGTGGTATTTGCACTAGACAAGTTTCGTTCATACCTGTTGGGCTCCAAGGTCATTGTCTTCTCTGACCATGCGGCTTTAAGATACCTATTGAAGAAGCCTGATGCCAAACCAAGATTGATCAGGTGGATGCTTCTTCTTCAAGAGTTTGACATCGAGATTAGAGACAAGAGTGGAGCAGAAAACTTGGTGGCTGATCATTTGAGTAGGATTAAGAGAGACCCTGAGTCTCTTCCTATCAAGGATGATTTCCCTGATGAGCACTTGATGAGGGTGGAGACACAACATGGGTCTACACCATGGTTTGCAGATATTGTGAATTACTTGGTTGCTGGTGCTTTACCCCCACAGGCATCTCAAAATCAGATTGCTAGGTTGAAGAGTGATGCCAAGTATTATGTGTGGGATGATCCTTATCTGTGGAGATTTGGTAGTGATCAGGTGATTTGCAGATGCATACCAGATTAGGACATCAAATCAATCCTATATTTTTGTCATGCATCCCTGTGGGAAGACACTATGGACCACACCGGACCGCAAGAAAGGTGTTGGACTTTGGGTTCTACTAGCCCACCATTTTCAGAGATGCTTGGGAGATCGCCTCGACCTATGAGCAGTGTCAGAGAGTGGGAGTAGCCATCACCCGCAAGCATGAGATGCCTCAGCAACCCATCCTCTTCTATGAGGTCTTTGATGTTTGGGGTATTGATTTTATGGGACATTTTCCTCCTTCTTTTGGTTATTCTTATGTTTTGCTTGCTGTGGACTATGTCTCCAAGTGGCTGGAGGCTAAGGCCACTAAGACTAATGACTCTCGAGTGTTGTGGATTTTGTCAGGTCTAACATCTTTTGCAGGTTTGGTGTGCCTAAAGCCATCATCAATGACCAGGGGACCCACTTTTGCAACAAGACCATAGCAGCTTTGCTTCATAAGTATGGAGTTGTGCATAGAGTTGCCACAGCTTATCATCCTCAAACTAATGGGCAAGTCAAGGTTTTCAACAGAGAGATAAAGCTGATTTTGTAGAAACTAGTGTACCCCAACAGGAAGGATTGGAGCAAATTTCTTGAGGATACTCTATGGGCTCATAGGACAGCTTACTGAGCACCGATTGGAATGTCTCCTTATCGGATTGTCTTTGGTAAGGGTTGTCATCTACCTGTAGAGATTGAGCACCGTGCATATTGGGCCGTGAAGAGTACCAACCTAGCATTTGACCAAGCCGGACTTGAGAGAAAGTTTCAATTGCAAGAGCTTGAGGAACTCCGCTTGGAGGCCTATGAGAATTCCAAGAACTACAAGGAGAAGGTGAAGCGCTTCCATGATAGCATGATTTTGAGGAAGGACTTCAAAGTGGGCCAGAAGGTGCTTTTGTTTAACTCTCGCCTGAAGCTCATAGCTGACAAGTTTCGTTCTAGATGGGATGGACCTTATGTTGTTACTAATGTGTTTCCCTATGGAACCGTGGAGATCAAAGATGAAACTACAAGCAAGATTTGGAAGGTTAATGGTCACCAAGTGAAGGAGTTCCATGAGAATCCTAGAGTGGAGGAGAGTGTGGAGGACCTTTCTTTGGTCAAGCCCACTTTCCCAGAAGTGCAGGTCTTTGCACCTTGATGTGCCCTTTTACCTTACTTTACACTCGTTCTTTTGCTCTTGATTGATTTACTTTCATTGAGGACAATGTGTGATTTAAGTGTAGGGGTGAGGGTTTTGAGTTTGAGTTTTTTTTTGCTATTTTGGAACTTTTGCTGTTTAGTGGGTGTGTTTGCATGCTTTCCATTAGATTCTTGATTTTCTTGATTGTGAGAAGTTGCATCATTCTTGGTTGAGAGGTTTCATGACTTGATTTGGATACACTTTTGCATCTTTAGTTTTATGAGTAGACTTGGAAATTTTGATTGTGAACTCATTTGTGATAGATTGCTTACCTTTGTGAGTTTGCCCTTTGTGTGATTGCACTCATGTTGATAGTTACTCTGAATTTTGTCTTGTCTCTTCTTGATGTTTCTTGTTGCACATGCATAACTGAGATGATTTAGGCCTTCTTTCTTTTAGCTACTAGCCAAATAGACCCACCTTGCCTACTTTCCACTTATTTCCCCCTTTGTGCCATTTTCCTATTGTTTCTTTTTATAGCCCATTACAAGCCTTGGCCTAAAAAAAAAAAAACCATGATTCAACCCTTTCCTTAAGGATTTGAGGAGCTTTGGAATTGTTTTGGGAATGGTTCATAATAAGTGTGGGAAGGTGTCTCAAGTTTTGTGCTCTAAACCATGGATTTTGATTTTTGAAAGTGATTGGTTAAGTTGAAAATTTTGATCTTAGGAAGTGACAAAAATACATATACATTCACACATATGCAGCAAAGAAAAAAGAAAACAAAAATGATGAAAAAAAATGAGAAAGAAAAAGGAAAAAAATATAGAAAAATATAAAAAGAAATGGAAAAAATGATAAAATTGAAGTGGTTTTGATTCTTTGGTTTGGGATACTTTTCTTATGCTTATTGATTTATTCCCCATTTCTCCTCTTTTCTCTTTGGTTTTAGCCTAAAAATCCTTCTCTCATCCACCCTTCACCTTTGCCCCATTACATCCCTTAATAAAGCCCTTTTGATCTTTAATTGCATGTGTTTCAAGTATGGAAATTAGAGACTTGCCAAGATTTGTGTGTGCTTTTTGCATGATGTGTTGAGAGTAGACACAAGCCCACACATGAGAGTTCATTTCATATCATCATATCATGTGAGTGTATCTTGAGAAGATTCTATCACTTTTGATTCATTTTCCATTTTTCCTTGTCTCTTGTTTACTTTGGGTGTTGGAAGTGTGTTCATTGATTGTTTGATCCCTTGATTCTTGGAGTGTTTGTCTTCTATCTCACTTTTTTGCAGTTTTGGGGTTCATTGGAAAGTGATCTTTGTTTTGCTTTTGTTCTTGAGTATCTTTTGCTCTTGATTCAATAATTTAGTTTTGCCCAGGAGTGCAATTGTTTAAGTGTGGGGGTATTTGATAGTGTATTTTAGCATAGTCTAGAGTTGCATTTAACATAGTCTAAACATGTGTTTATACCTCATTTTGACCATTTTAGCTGAGTTTTGTGAGATTGGGTTACTTTGGACACAAGTATCAAAAATTGTTTTTTGTTACGTTTTATTGATGTTTTTGACACTATCTCTTGTGAAGCCCATAAATTTTGACACAGGTCTCCGATTTTTATGATTCTTGTCTTGATTGAAATATAAGGAGGAGATCTAAAATTTCACGTCTCACAAGGATTGTCTAATTCTGACGTTTCAGGGGTCAAATTTGGAATTCAATGTTATAGTCCTACACTTGTAATAATTTCGCATTTTAGTTTGTAACTAGAGACCATTTGGTAATTGTAATTGGTCAAGATAGCTTTTATTTAGTGGGTTCAGACCTTGGGGGGGGACCATTGTTTTGGCTTTTTGTTTTAAGTTTTTCCCCTTTTGCAAGACAACATTACACAACACAACACTACATTGAATAAAAATTACACCTTTGCTCTCTTCTCTCTTCTTTTCTCTTTTCTCTTCTCTTCTATTCCCTTTCTCCTTCAAAAATTTCATGCAGCCCCTTGCAGCCACTATGAGGATCTTCATGGAGGGCTAAATCCCCTTTGCAACCCAAGAATCATGTGCTTGTGAGTAAATATGAGTCCCTCTATTCTCAATTTTGAATTTTACTCATGAAAACCCTTTTCCCCCTTATTCTAATTTTCAATTTCCTTGTTTAATGTATGATAATGATTAGATTAGGGAATTGAAATCTGAATTTGGATCAATTACAATCGATTAATTGTGATTTAATACGATACGTGCTTGAATTTGGGAAAACTAGGAATGCGATAGTAATCTGGATTTTTCCAAATGAATGTGAGGTGATTGCCTTAAATTTCGTATTGTTAGGAATTTCATGAGTATGAATTTGACTTATCCTTGTTGGAACTGTGATTATTTCTCCATAAGCATAGGTTCTTGAGTTGAATCTCTTTGATTTTGTTTTTATTTATTGCTTAGAAAGTTGTTTTGTTGCTTTAATATTTGAAAATCACACAAAATCCCCCCTATTTTGAATTGAATGCAAGGTGTTTGATGAATTTTATCTTTGAGAAAATGACCTGAGTTAGCCCTATATTGCAAAATTTATTGGAGAATTTAGTTGCTTTTGACGGCATGTTCGACGCGCTCCGTCAGGGTGCAATGAATATTTAAGGAGTTTGAGATATTGATATACTCAATAGATTTAATATAAGAAAGCATATTTATTAATATATTTCATAATACATTTATGTATTAATATGATATTAATTTTTTTCATTCAATGCATGTATCAAATAATATACCACAAAACATATTTACTAATATATGCAATAATACATTTTTAAGTATAAACATTTTTTTTTAGCATTTATGTATATTGATATAATCCATAGATTTAATATAAGAAATCATATTTATTAATGTATTTCACAATAAATTTATGTATTAATATGATATTATTTTTTTCATTCAATGCATGTACCAAATAATATACCACAAAACATATTTACTAATATATTGAATAATACATTTAAGTATAAACATTTTTTACATTCAATTTATTAAATATTTCAGATATTTTGATAGGAATAAAATATGTTTTTGGGTCCCTCATAAATCATCGAATTTTTGTTTTAGATCCCTAGAAAAACTCAATGGATTGAGTATCTTTGATAAAAAAAAATTAAAAAAAAACAAATAATGTGGTTTTTGTATAATTATAATTTATTTTTAATTTTTAACATTTATGTGTGTGAATATAATTAATACATTTAATACAATAAATCATATTTCCCAATATAATTAATAATACATCGAAGAATAAATGTGATTGATTTAGAAATTTAAATTAAACTTGCCCTCGTCTTTCCCACACAACTTTTAACCAAAGCAAAAGTATTTCTTACCATGATATAGACAAAGATTTGTCTCCACTGATATACTTTAATTATTATTGACATATCATGAGTCATTTTGAAAGACATTAATCCTTAAAAATGAATGTCTAACAACAAAGATTTGTCCTTCTAACACCAACCTTTTTTTATCATTTGGGTACTTAGATCAAACCAGTCTAGTTCTCCATTTAATTCAAAGTATATATAACTTTTTTTCCCCATTCTAATACAAAGTTCAAGCCCAAGTAAGGCTCCAACAGTAAATAGTTTAGTCCAAGATCCCTTAACACCAACTTGGTTCAAAACTAATATGCCAAAGGTAGTTGTTGCATGAGAATTTGAGATGAAAGCAATGAAGCAATTTTTGAACCACTTATCGTGTGGACAAATAGTAATTATTACCATATATACATTTGATTGGTAAGGGTTTTGTAAGCACCACATTGTTGCTCAAGACAAAACACACCGCATATGTTTTTGTCTCACATTCATGCAATGTTCCACCCAACCAATGGCACGATCCATTCAGGTACATCGATTCCTATAGGATGAGTATTAAAATTAGGTGTAATATGATCCAAAGCTATAAGTCTACTACAAGAGTTATATTTTAGGCTACCTTGTAATAATCATCTATAACTTGGTGATTAAAAATTCCATACAGAAGAGGATAACGATGGTTTTTGTAATCATAGGAGGAATAAACTTGAATTCCTGAGTGTTCGCATTCCACAACACAATATTTTTATGATTGCCTCTATACAGTGTACAATGGACCAATGTACTCGGTTCTGTATCGAAGGCGCCATGCTTAGATTAGGTAAGTGATGTGCTAAGGCACAATGCTTTGATTTAGTACGTGATCTAGTGAGGATCAACATACGCAATGTATGACAAGCACATTGAACATGCCGTCAAAAGCAACTAAGTTCCCCAATAAATTTTGCAATATAAGACTAACTCAAGTCATTTTCTCAAAGATACAATTCATCAAACACCTTGAATTCAATTCAAAATAGGGGGTTTTGTGTGATTTTCAGAAATGTAAAGCAACAAAACAACTTAAATCAATAAACGAAAATAGAATCAAAGATATACAACTCAAGAATCTATGCTTATGGAGAAATAATCACAGTTCTAGCAAGGATAAGTCAAATTCATGCTCATGAACTTCCAAACACTATGAAATTTAAGGCAATCACCTCACATTTATTCGAGAAAATTGGGATTACTAACACATTCCTAATTTTCCCAAATTCACGCATGTATCGATTGCAATTGACCCAAATTCGGATTTCCAATTCCCTAATCTAATCATTATCATCATACATTAAACAAGGAAATTGAAAATTAGAAAAAGGGGAAAAGGGTTTTCATGAGCAAAATTCGAAATTGAGAATAAAGGAACTCATATTTACCCACAAGCACATGATTCTTAGGTTGCCAAAGGATTTAGCCCTCCATGAAGATCTTCATGGGGGCTGCCATGAAGCTGCACGAAAATGAGGGAGAAAGGGGAAAGAAGAGAAAGAAAAGAGAGGAGAGAGAAGAGAGTACATGAGGTACTAGGGACTGACCTTGCGATGTACTTAGATTTTGTCAAAGGCAAAATGCTTTGATTATATGTGATGTACTAAGGACCGATGTGTGCAATGTACTTAGGTGTTATCAAAGGCTGCTTTGATTAAGTACATGATGTACTGGTTGAACTTTGTTAGAACCAAGACATTGGATGATGTCTGACCCCTAATCCTTTAATGGGTTTTGATGATAACAAATGTAATAATATTTGATCAACTATTGATTTGAAATTGAGTAATTTTAGGGAATCAAAATGATCACAGACAATGATATAATCTCTCCATCTCACTCTACTACTTTAACTGTTTGATAACACATTAATAAATTATCAAGCATCCAAAGTGCTTTTAATCAGACTAAGTTAAACTTCGGAACAAACAATGTGAAGGTCATGAGAACAAATGGTACAAGTCTTGGAACAGACCATGCGTAGTCTTGGAAAAGATCATGCAAAGTCTCAGACCAAACCATACAATAGTCACAGGACAGACTATGTGAAGTCTTGGACCAAACGATACAAGTCTAGGACCAGACTATACAAGTGCTGAACCAGACCATGTATGGAACTAGGAACAAACCACGCATAGTCAAGCCAGACCATAACTAAGCTAGGCCAGACCATGTCTGTCAAACTAGACCACACATAGTCAAGCCAGATAATGCTTGAGCTAGGCCCAGACTGTGTCTGTTAAGCCAGATCATGTTTGTGCTGACCTGGACTATGTTTGTCAAAGATAGACGATGTCTGTGTTGGAATAGCACATGATCTGATACACTTGCTGAGGAATATGCGTTTCTTTATCATCTCTTTATTTTAAGAACGCACTATCTGTTACAAAAAGAAAGGAAGATAATCTTATTAACTTTCTTCTATTCCTGGTATGACTGCTTGCATGTCTCGAAATGTATGATGTTTTGTAGGTACAATAGAAAGGCCTATCAGCTTTGAGAAGCACACCTAAAGTTAAAAGCAAGGTGTGACAAGACAAGAACCTACTCCTATCAAATCAAGCTCAGCTAAAGAAACTTCAACACTCCTCTATGAGAAAATCGAAACCTTTCTTCTCCAATGTTCAAATCCATGAAACTCTACTATATAAAGATGCTTCCATACAACGACTAGAATAACGATTCCAAGCCAATCTAATATGAATAATCTAGCACAAGCAAGAAAAGTAATCCAAGAAAAAGCTAACACCAAGTGAGAAACAAGAGCTAAGAGAAAAGAGAAACTTCATATTCTACAAAGCTCATACAGATTCAATCTATTTTCATATCCTCTCTTTGAGATATTTTTGAATCTTATTCATATTTGAATAGAAAGCCAAGAGTGGCTTAGTGATCAAAGAATACTTAGGAAGTATAATCTCAGGGGAAGATTTATACTTGTAACCAGTAGTTGTTTAGAATGCTAGTTGCCAATAGTGGCATAGAGAATACTTGTAGCCATGAGTGGCAATGAAGAATACTTGTTTGTAATCAGTTGATTATAGTGGAACCCTTTAACAATTGTTAAAGGAGAACTGGATGTAGCTCAATTAGAGTGAGTCAGTATAAAAACAAGCACTCTACTTGTTGTCTTGTGATTACACTTATTCATCTTGCACGCTGTGCACTTTTAAAAGGTTTCTAAAAGCTTTGCCTTGAAAGGATATATTTGCTTGTTGAAACTAACGTATATTTATAAAGGCAACTTGTGAACTAATAATCTTTGCAAAAAGTTTTTCTATCCCACTATTCAACACCCCCCCTTCTAGTGTATTCTTGTATATTTCAAACTTTTGTCATTCATGTACTATCTGGTTTCACAAGGGAATGTAAACACTACTTTCTCTAAGATTATTTTGTTTGAATTGTCAAATTGTAACAATAATTTATAAATTAAAAAATTAAATTAAATTGGGTAATAATTATAAATATGTGTGTGTATATACATATATATATATATATATATATATATATATATATATATTAATCTTTAATTTAACTATTATTTAGCTAGGAATAAACTACAAATTAACTAGGATTTAGCTACAAATTTTTTTTAAATTAGATATAAACTAACTAGATTTTTTTTTTAGTTAATTAGCTACTTGTTTCATGCTACCATTTATATTGTAATTAATTTGTAGATAATTCTTTTAACTAGAGATTAGCTACAAATTAGCTACTAATTTTGTCGTAGCTCATCTCAATATTTTTTCAGTGTATGTCAAGAAAGAATTGAGAAAAGTATTGTTTTGTAAACTAACGTTGACAAATCTTGTGAATAATCGAAGGAGTCCAAACAATCTTTGTCACATCTTGAGTATGCTTTCAACTGCAAAAAAAATCAGGACGTATAATTTGCAAGGACTAAAACCATTTTGTTTACAAATACAAAAAAAAAAAAAAAACTAAAATATTCAACAAGCTAGAAAAGTTTTTAAACCATTTATTAATGATCTCTCAAGTTAATTAATTTAAAAGAATATTTTTGTTATAATCAAACCTTTTTCAAAATTAAAAAAAAAATAAGTACAAGGTTTATTAATTATAATATTAAAACCCAAATAATAGTTTTATTGTACTTATAACAGTATTTGAAAATAAATTTCATATAAAATAATGTAGGTAATAGAAATGATAGGCTTAATTACTATATTTGTACCACTATTAATTTAAAATATTTAATTGTGTCCCACTATTTTTCAAAAGGTTCAATATCATCCCATTATTAATTTAAAATATTAAATCTTGTCACTATTTTTAAAAGGTTTAATTTTAAAACACCATTAATTTAAAATGTTCAATTTCAAACCATTATTTTGAAAATTGGAGCAATTAAATCATTTTCATCTAATTGGATTGAAATAATGCAACTTCCTCTCTTGCATCCTCCCACGACACTTCAACGACCGACAAAACAAGATGGTTTAAATCTAATTCTGACAGATTCTAATAGTCATGGAAGGCATTGTTGGGGTTAAAAAACAAAACAACTAAATTTTATTTTTTGTAAAAACCCTATAAAGGAGATTCAAATTTATTTTGATTTTTTAGTTAATTTTAATTTTTTGATGTTATTATTTGTAATCTTAAATTTTCTACATTATTTTTAATTATGAAACAAAATTAAATGCTCACAATATTTACAACTTGAAGTTTATCTATAATCTATTTATAAAATGGAAAAATATAATTTGGCACTTATTATGATATTAGACACCTTGTGTAAGAGAGACAAAAATGATAAAATGTAAGTATTATAAAATTTATGATGAGATAAGATATTAGTGTTTGTTTTAAAATAAAGGAGTGTTCAAGTATCATTACTTTTTAGTATTTTTCCTAATCATCTTACTTTTATCGAATCCAAACATTCACATTTACATTAAATTTCTCTAATTTATGATTTTTTTATAATTTATTGTTATTTTAAAAATACATTATTTATTAATATTATTTTAACCTTTATACTTGTAATTTTTTTAACAAAATAGAATATATTACCAGGATGAGTATAAGAAGTACTCAACTGGGAAAAAAAAGATTGAGTTACAGAAAACCAAACACTTACAAAGCCAGCTCCCACAAAATACTTATAGCCTATCTCAAGAGAGACAATAAGTCAAATCCATTACAATATAAAACTGTCTACTATGAACTTTGGCATGTTTAGTTTCTATATAGCCCTCAAGTATAATAAGCATGGTCTTCCAAAATCTTGGGAAGTCAAAGTGAAGCCCATGCAAGATTACAATTATGGAATAGTTATGGATCCCTCAAGAAAAACAAATGTAAGTAAATAATTTTTTTTAGATAAGAAAATAAGTGAGTACATGTGGTGTTCAACAAAAGCTGTAAGTTTTATAACTTGCTTAATCTTTCACAAAGGGCATTTCATATGGCAACTTGAGAAAGACTACAAAAAAGAGAAAAGCAAAGTGTGTGTATGTACACACGATTAAAATGATACAATGTATTTGATGGAAAAATTTACTAGTCAAAGTTAGAAAATTTATTTTCTTTGTTCACTTTGTAATTCTAGACATGGAGGAGGAAGAAATCCTAATTATTTTGGGATGCCCCTTCCTCAACACAGGAGGGACCTTAATTGATGTCTGACAAGGGAAATTGACCTGGAGGCTAGGTGATGAGGAGGAAGTGTTTAAAGTGTTTGATCATGTAAAGAGCTCCTTCTCTTCCTGTTCTTGTTATTTTGTGCAAGCCACTGAAATGTGAAAAGATGAAGAAGATTGTGGCTAGGCCCCACCTAAGTGTGAGAAGGGAAGACCTTTTGGTAAGGAATGTCATTCCAATGGACCTAGGAAGGGGTATGAGAGGTAGGAAAGGAGATGATACCACTATTCCTGCTCCTAGACACACATTGCATAACCATGTTGAAGGTCTACTGAAACAAGAGAGCATCACCATATTCAACAATGGTTGATTTAACCTAAGAAGGGTTATTGTCAGGCTTGTGACGTTAAACAAGCACTTTCAAGAGGCAACCTGCATCTGGACTTCTTTTCTCTTGGTTCACTTCAATCAAGGAAGTCAATTTATATTTATTTGCTTTTCATTTTGTTTTTGCTACTTAGGATATTTTAATTTTCATTGTTCTACATTTTTCATTTTTCGCATGAGGACCATGCTTCATTTTAGTGTGGGGAGGGAGATTATTCAAACCATTGTACTTCCTACTTTGTTCTAATTGATATATATTATGTAATTCTCTTGCATTATGCTAGTTATCCTTGTCTTTTTATTTTATTATTACATTTTAGAAATAAATGAGATTTCTTATTTAAAAAAAAGACAAAGTTAGTAACCAAAGCTAGGGGATTTTGCTAATAGGAGTTTATAGTTAACATTCTTGTTTGGATTGAAAATTTTCTACTGAGACTAACACCTTAAATTGTGAGGCAAAGCCATGATGGGGTAGGACCTTAAAGAATCTCGTGAATTTGATGTGTGTGATTACCTCTCAGTTTGTTTCTGGAACTTGTGTTGAGATGCATTTTCATATTACTTAATTTCCTGCATGTGACAATTGTGGGGATATTTAGGCTTTCGTTTTCTTAACCTCCAAAGTTTTCAATTCATTGTCCCACTAGTTGCCACCTTTAAGCCTGAAAGATTATTTCTACTAGCCCTGTGTTTCAAGAACTATTATGTTGAGGTGATCTTTGCAAGCAAGAAAAGAAATAACTTGTGAGACAAAAAACACCCCCTTAAGAATTCAGAGTTTGAAATATCAACCAATATAAATCTTGATGATTTTCTCTCTCTTAAAAAAAGAGAGAGAGAGAAGAGAAAAGAGAAAACATGCTCAATTCAAAAAAAAAAAAAAGGGGGTTGATGAGGTAACAACAAAGAGGAATATTTTGTGCCTTGAGAGATCACCTTAAAATATTTTGTGAAATCTCTTGTGTGTCCTTTTCTTTTGAGAAAATACCTTACTGAACCTTGGCCCATTACATCCCATGAGTTCCCCCATTTGTACATGTTTGTTGATTTTGTGGTATGATTTTGATTGAAATACAAGTTTATGGTAACACACTTTGATGTACTTGAGTGTCTATTTCTCTTTCCATGTAAACACTGAAAGGTGTGAGTTGTATGTAATTATATCCTCTATAGAGAGTTAATTTCTAAACCCTTAAGTCTAACTAAGCACTTAAGTGAATAGGCCTTAATAAGGTTCCTAGTTTTGTATCTTCGAAAGAAAAAAAAATGATTGTAAATCATTCTTGATTGCAATAAATGATCTCATAGATTTATGTTTTACAATTTGAACTATTTGTTTTCTAGTGAGCAGAATAATTCTTTGAGGGCAAGTAATGCTCAACTGTGGGGGGTTTGATAAACCTTCATTGCATTATATGCATGTCATAAAGAGTTAGAGATTTTCAATATGGAGACAAGAAGAGAGTGAGCAAGGGGAGAGGAGAAAAGGATAAGATGAGGTTATATTAATTTTGGAGGTACATCAAGCAAAAATGGGTGGATAAAGCAATTGTCTTGTCTTATCTTATAAGCTCATAGCTTTCTTGGATCAAGCCTACCTTTGAAATTTCAATATACTAGTGTCCATCTCTGTCCATTGCACGATTGCACGACTATACCTAATAAGATTGAGTATTTAAATAAAAATATAATTATAATTATTATTTTTAAAACAATTTTGTTAAATTCATAAATTAAAATTTGTAACAAAAGTTATATGCCTTTGCCAACGTATTGAATAAAAATATTTTTTTATATTTTATTATTAAATTATTTAATCAATGTATATATATTTTATTGTTAAATTATTTAATTATGGTTAAACTCTATTTTTAAGCATCAATTTTCTGGTATTGTTAATATATTGTTCTATTTTCTGTTATTGTAAAGTTTAAATGTATCGCATGATAATGCTATGAATAATTAATATATGATTAATATATAATATTATTTTATGTTTATTAATAAATTTTACCTAACGAAAAAAATGGGGAGAATTGTTAAAATATGTTGGCGATTATGATTAGTATATGGCATCAATTTATAGGCATTGTTAAAATATTTTGCAATCCATAGTTATCTCAAGGAGAATTGTCTCCCATGAAATATATTTATTGTAACACTGGATTTTTAGTAATTGTGTTAAAAAGTAATTTAATTAAATTACAAGTGAAATTAAAATTAAATTTAATTTGGAGTGTTTAGAATGAATAAATCAATGTTAGTTATAGTTTCGTTATGTGTGTAATTTGGTTTTGGGCTAGTATATGGTATGAGTGCAAAAGAGGGTGTGTCTAGTAAAGAGCATGGATACATATAAGAAAACTTAAGTCTAAATCCTCCCTATATAATTCCAAGAACAGAACCCCTCTCCTCTCATTTTCACTCTCCCTCACTCTCTCTCTTTTCTCCTCCATGGCTTTTTCTTTTCTCCTCCATGGACGAACCACCAAGCTTGGAATGGTGAAAATTAACACTCTTGGCAGGGACCTATCCATTCCCCTTGACTTGGTGAGTTCCTCTAAGCCCTAGTGCCCTAAGTTTCATTTCTTCCTCTCCTTAGAGAAACCTAAAGGGATTTTGTGAGAAATTACCCTAGGTTAGGGTTCAAAATTTTGAAATTGGAAGTGTTTGGGTTATTTGTTGTTTCCTATGAGGTATAGCATAGCTAGTGGAGTAAAGGAGAGCTTTCGCATTTGAATATCAAGCTTGCTTTGTTTTTGTTTCTCCCAAGAGTTGATTTTCAAGCTAATTAGGTAAAAGAAGCTTATAAATTTCTCTTTTATTATCTTATTGGAACTTATGTGAGTATGTGCAATTGGATGTCCTTATTGCTTTGAGAATTGTTTTCACTACCATGGAACTATGTCCTAGTTGCCTTGAGATTCTTTTTCCTTTCATAGGACTATGTTCTTGCTGTCATGAGATTTTTGTTGCTATCATGGAACTTTGTTTCTGCTATCATGGAAATATGGAATGCTTGCATTTAACTTATGAATTTAAAATCCTTGAGATTGATGTGTGTGTGTAATTGATCGTTTAAATGGATATAGATGTATGTAATTGTTTGGAAATTCCTTAATGGAGTGTAGTTTGTTGCTAGAATGCTCACCAAGATGAGGAATGAATCTATTTTGTTGAAAGAAAATGAAAGTTTGGCTAAAAATCGTGTCCTCTACAGTGTTCTTCTTTCACTTTGAATCTATTTTAGTAAAAAACTTAGTTTTAGAGTCAGAATTTGAAAATGTGGTCTCTAGGAAAGTTGTAGATATGGATGTTTACTAACGAATGGCTTTGAATTCATCTCAAAAATATTATGTACAACTTTAGATATGATCAAATTAGTAAGTAAAGGTCAAGCTATCACAAATTGGTAAAAGTTTCACTTTGCTCATAATTTAGGCACAAGATACTTTCAAACTATATCTCGAGATAAACATAAGAGTTATAGATAATATTCTTATCTTTAAAATGAGATAAGAACCAACTTAATTAAGCTAGTATATTTATAGATATCATAGTTATTACAAACAATAGTCTTAGACGCATGATAGAAATTGAAAGAGATAGTAAACCTTGACTTAGGGAATAGTATGTCAATCATGAACCTAGTTGAATAAGTTTTATTTAGATATATGTGATTTCTTGATGATATGTTTATGTTTTATTGGAAAGGTGATGTTCTTGAGGAGGAGATTATGTATCGTTGCGATATTTACGGTGAATGAGATGAATGTGCATTATAGTTGAGTTAATTATGAATGATATAAATTTGTTGTTTATATGTATATGATGTTTTTTGAATGTGGGAATCGAATATGAATGAAATGTTTGTGAGATATTGATGATTAATGATAATCTTATATTTTTGTATTCATCCCTATGTGTTAGAAGGTGTAGCTATGTCCTTTGGGAAGACTTTGTTGCTAATGAAAATGGTATACTTGAGAGGGGGAGTTCCACACCAAGACTCTACCCCACTAAAGATACCTGGGGGTCTCTCCTAGTGGGGTATCTTCTCAAGTACCACCCCTTTGTTTTAACTCTAGATGATGTGTCAGAGTAGTGATAACTACTTCCCAAGAGGTTTAGTGACTCTTTAGCATATAGGAGATGGAATGTGGTGATTGTTGGTGACACTTGGATACTTGAGACGGGCCATGAGTGAGATGGCGGGTATAGTGGTATTGTATCTAAAACCTCAAGTAATCCAAGTCTATCTGTTGTGTGGATTGTCGAGATGTATTTGAATCCTTAAGTCCGACCACTGGAGATGGTGGGTACGGAGGTGTAGTATCTAGGACTATAAAGAATTCCAAATATGTGTTGCCGTTGGTATACGATGGTTGCATAGTTGTTGCACAAAAATATACCTTGTATGCACAGTTAGTGCATAGGTGTGCACAGTTGGTGCATGAGCATATGAGTAGGCATGTAAGTTGGGAGTGCTAAGTAGGCTCTCAACCTAGTGTTGGGGGTTTTCGTGGTGGCTAACAAGAATGGGCCTATAGAATAGATGAGTGGGTGAATCCCTATAGATGTAAAGTCTTGCAAACCTACAGAGGTAAACCAATATATACACTTGTCTATTTTCGATAAAACTACACTTTCCCTGCAGGATCAGCCCAAGGGACTCCTGAATGGTCAAAAAGTGAGACTATGTTAAGGGATGGGGCCTATGGGGGATCACTCATATTGTGTTGAAACTCCATGGAGTCGAGTCAGTGTCTATTGTTGAGTTGGTGATATTGTCCAATGGTGGCTGGTGTGTGTCAGTTGTGACTTTCGTTGATTGATTGACTCGTTTTGAAGATTTATGCACCTGATTATCTCTTATAGTATTTTGAGGTGGATGGATTGAATGCTGTGGTTACATATTGAGAATATTAAGATATGATTCTTATATAATCTGATTGTTTTATAAATGTTATTATTTGGTATTATAAATTGCTTTAAGTATGTTTGTTCTGGTGAGCTTACCCTTGTGTGTGGTACTGTGGTTGTGACTGTGATGATCCCGACCTTGACATACGAGAGAGTAGATGGGTTTAGGTAGAGTTTTCTTGGAGTCGTTGTAGATGGAATGCATACAAGTTTGAAGCTACACTTCCTCCTTCTTCTCTTTGGTTTTGTTTTATGTATGGATAACTTAGGTTGATAAGCTTTTATTCCAAGAGTTTTATGTTATTGTAGTTATATTTCTTTTATAAAGAGTGAAGTACCATGAGGTATTGTAAATGATTTAGTTTGGTTTTATAAACTCATGGTTTATAATTTAAACTTTGAATAATATTTATTAAATTTTAAAAATTAAGAAAAGTTCGTAGTTTTTTTTATATAAATAGTTTAATGAAAGAGTTTGTAAATTAAAATAAAATCCAATTTCTCTTTGATTAGTTATGTAACAGAAGTGGGATGTTACATTTATGGTTTTTATCATAAAAATAATAATTTAATTTATGATATCATTTTTGTTTTTGCTGAATATCATTTATAGTCATTTAAAATTATTTGGTAATAAAATTTATTAAATAGATCAATTTTCAATTTTAAAATTGAGTCAAAATATTACTTTGTAATAAGTATATTTACTAAATAAAATATTTTTGTAGTCCATAATTTTCTCGAGGAGGATTCTCTCTCGTGAAAGATATTTGTGGTCTTTATCATAAATTTTTTTTTTATAATATTATTGATAAAGTAATTTAAAATTCGTTGGTACTAAATTGTTTTGAATAAAATAATTTTTAAATTGAATAAGAATATTACTTTCTAATAAATATATTATCTAAATATATTAATTTTGTTGTTCATAATTGTCTCAAGTAGTATTATTTCCCTTGAATGATATTTGTGCGTTAACCTATTAGTTTGAGCATGATTGTATTAGTTTGAGCATGATTGTCTATCGTGTATTATATTTGTTATCTTTGTGATATAGTTAAAACTAACTTAAATTATGATATTATCAATGAAGTAATTTTAAACTAATTTGTAATAAAAAAAAAGTATGTTTAAGTAAATATTATAAAGTTATTTTATACTATTTTAAAAAAACTATTTAAGTAAAAATGATTTTATAGTATTTGAAAAAATAATCTAATTATCATTCTTTTTAATAAGTAATATATTTTTATTATAACTATCTCAACAAAAAATAAATATCTTGTTAACAAAAATCACAATAATATAATATACTCTTTCTAGTCCATATTATTTAGTTGGTTTGATTGAATTTTAAGAAAATGTTATTAATGTATTAATTTTATCCTTATTAACCATCATCGGCTTGTTATTGAAAATTAAATATTAAGAGAATAATATTGGTCGTTGTTGTATGTGAATGATATTTGTCATCTCTGTCATAATTGAATTTCGTTTTTTTAACTAGATTTTTTTTAAAAAAATATTAGTTTGAGATATTAAAATTCAAAAGAAAATTATGATTTTTAAATAGTAGTTGATAATAATAAAAAAAACTGAAAAATGTGTAATGAGTAGTTTAAATTGATTAATTGAATATATTTTAAAATTATAATGTTTGTTATTATCTTCATATTATTGTAATTGTTTTAAGATTATAATATTTTTTTTTCTTAGTTTGAATTTGTTTAGGGTTATAACTTTTATTTTATATTACTTTCAATAAAATTTATCATCTAATTTAAATAAAAAAAAATGATTTTCAAATTTGTCCCAGTATTATTATTTTATGACACTTTTAAGTTATTATTGTAATTATCTTATGAATATAAAAAAATTTAAATATTAAACATAACAAGTCTAAATGGATTTAAATTTAAATCAATTATTTGGTGTTAATTTTGTTTTTTTAAACTAGATTTTTTTTTAAAAAAAATATTAGTTTGAGATCTTAAAATTCAAAAAGAAATTATGGTTTTTAAATAATAGTTGATAGTAAAAAATACCAAAAAAAGTGTAATAAGGTAGTTTAAATTAATTAATGTAATTATCTTAAAGTTATGATGTTTGTTATTGTCTTAAGATTATTGTAATTGTTTTAAGATTGTAATATTTTTTTTTGTTAGTTTGATTTCGTTTAGGGTTATATTATCATCTAATTTAAATAAATAAAAAATGGGTGAAGTGTCAACGAGTAATCAATCCAAAAATCTTTCTAAGATTCCCTTCGCATTTTGTTTGTTGCACCCCTCCCTAGTGATTGGGCTGGGCCCTCACCATGGGCTCTCGCGTAGAGGGGTTGCCTTGGAGCTGTTTGGCTCTTGCAATCCCCATCGTTTCCATTGGAAACGCTCTAACGTTGCCACCTACTGTGGTTACGACACCATCCACTGTAGCTACTGATGCCACGCCCCTCGCTCCTCCTAAGTCCTTTCTTGAAGCAGCATAGAATGCTTGCCTTGTCTCTGTGGCGCAGTTGCCTACACCATGTCGAGAAGGAGATGCTGTTGCGATCTCGATCTCGGAAGATGAGTACCTTCTTGGTATGAAAAGCTGTTCTTAGTGCCTTCATTGTCGTATTGTCTTCCCCAAAGGCTCACCGCCCCAAAAGCTTCAGGAACTAGGTGATAAAATTTCCAAGCTTTGGTGTACCACAGGATTATGGAAAATGATGCTACTAGGTAAAGATTTCTTTGAATTTGCTTTCAAGAATACTGAGGATATGCGTTGTGTTCTAGCTTCTTCTTGGAATCTTCGTCCAAGTATACTCCGTCTAAGCTCTTGGTCTGCAGATTTCAATTCGCATCTCATTAAGCAGTCCAATGCTCAATGTTAGATTCGCATTCATGGTCTTCCATAAGAGTATTGGAGACCATTGATTTTGTTCTCAATTGTGAGAGGGGTGGGTGAGCCAATTTTGATTGATGAACCCATTGCTTCTCACTCTTTAAGTTATTTTGCAAGAGTTCTGGTGGACCTAGACTTAAAGGAACCTCTTGTAGAACGTGTATTGGTCAAAAGAAAGGGTTTTGCTTTCTTTGTCGATATTACCTTTGAAAAACTCCCTGATTTCTATGATAATTGTAAGATAATTGGTCACTCCATTGCTAACTGTCGTAATTTGTAGGAAAAAAAGAAATTTGTCCCACGTTATATTAGGGCCAAGAAGCAAGCAGATCTTACACCAACCAACGCTACTAATCTTGATGCAGAGGGGGTTGTTGCCTCCATAGATTCCAGCACTGAGGATAGTGAGGCAGAGGAAGATGGCAATCACCTTGATTCCTATGATGGGGACTTAGATGATAATGATTCTGACAATTTTGACCCAGATTTGGATAATGATGATAATGCTAATGTTGATCCTAAGTCCAATGCTCATGAGTCCACCAAGCATGCTTCTGATGGAGATGTTGTTTCCCCTCATTCTCCTGATGGCATTCCCGAGGACTTTGAAAAGACTGTCTCTGACCCACCTGACAAGCCTAAGGATTCTGGCATACCTACTCCTGCGTTTTCACATCCACCTGTTGTTCCTGTCCCTTCAACTTCACATACACCTAATATAGAGCAACCTATGGCTGCTACTACCCCACACTTTAAATCTGATTCTTTGGTCAGTTTGTCACCTAAAACCGCTTCTAAAACCTTGGAGCATACCCTACTAGTTCTTGCCCCCCAAAATGGTGTACATCATATTTCTCTGAAGAGTGGCTTGGGTCTACTCTAGCCTGTAGTTGCTAGCTCTCAACAGTCTTATTTGGGGATTGTTCTACAGCATCCCTTGAAACAGGTTGAAACTGTACTTCATAAATCTGTTGCAGCAATTATTACTAATGGTATTTTTGAAATTGATTTGCAGGGTCTGCTTATTGCAAATAAAGATAAAGATTAATTTTTTGATGCTGGAAATGGTGAGGTTGAGACTGGAGTTGAGCACTCTGATTCTGCCTCTAAATCTGATGCAATTCCTGAAACTGAATTACCTTTACAGGTGGTGAAAGATATGAGAATTGTCTCAAAGTTTTGGGAAACTCAAAGTGAAGCTCCATTGGATAACATTGACTTTGATTCTCCCAGGGCAGAGTATCAAGTTAAGACTTTGGAGCAACAATTTGAATATGCTAAATCTAAGATTAAAACTATCAAAAAGAGAAATGGGAAGGAAGAAGGGTTGCACGTGTATAACCTAGGAAAGGGTCATGCGTCAAAGAAGCAATGATTGTTCTCTCTTGGAATATCAAAGGCCTTGGCAATGTGGGGTCAAGGAGATTCCTCTGCAATCTAATCCACAAACATAAGCTTGGTTTGCTTTTTATTTTTGAGCCAATGGTTAATATTGATGCTATTCCACTTAGATATTTTGATAGTTTGGATTTTAAACTTGTTGCTATCAACAATAGGCCTTCTAAAATCCCTAATATTTGGTGCCTTTGCAAAACTAATTTCAATCCTCAAATTGTATCTATTATTGAACAATTAATTTGTGTGTCTTTTTTATACCTTAACCTTAATGTGCTAGTGGTTGGGATTTATGGTTCTACAAATTACTCCAAACGTAGAGAACTTTGGAATGATTTAACTCTTCTGCAGGCTCAGCACTCTGGAAATTGGTTATTTTTAGGAGACTTTAACTCCATAATTGGTGCTCATGAAAAACAAGGGGGTGCTACTCCTCCTAGAGGTCCAATGCGTGATTTCTTAAATTGGACTAACCAACATCAGTTGATCCATTTACCTTGTAGGGGTAATAAATTCACCTGGACCAATGGAAGAAAGGGAAACCAACACACTTCTCTAAGGTTGGATTGATCTATTTGCTATTAGCAATTACTCTCCAATTTTGATGTGGTGACTTGTTGTACATTGACCAGATTTCGATCTAATTACCATCCAATTTTAACCACTTTTGGTCAGCCCATAGTCCTTTCAAAGGGTCATTTTTAGTTCTATTTTATGTGGTTGGAACATCCTGGTTGTGATTAGTTGCTGCAGGAGACTTAGCAGATTCCAGTTTAGGGATCTCTTATGGCAATTTTTAGACAAAAACTGCATAATGTGAAGACAGTTTTTAGACATTGGAACTCTATTACATTTGGTGATGTTCAAGAAAGGGTGGCTCTAGCCAGAGCTAAGCTGGATGAGGTGCTGTTGGACATTGATAGTTTTGGATATTTATAGGCTTTGGCTGCCAAAAGTCTGGAAGCTCACAGTGAACTGAATTCTGCCCTGCACTTTGAGGAGTCCTTTTGGTTTGAAAGATCACGCTTAAAATGGGCCTTCATGGGGGATCGAAATACAACCTTTTTTCACAATCTTGTCAAATATAAAAAGGCTACTAGTTATCTAACTTCTCTTAATATTACTGATAAGCTCATCACTGATCAGGAGGCTATTAGTACACATGTTCTAAAATATTTTTCTGATCTATATTCTTATCCTAATAATTGCATTACTGATTCACAAATTTTTCCTGTCATTCCTAGGATGGTCACTGAGGTAGATAATGAAATGCTGACCAAGCACCCAACCCGTGAGGAAGTTAAGAATGCGGTTTTCTCTATGAATCGTTCCAGCTCTCTTGGACTAGATGGTTTTGGTGGGCATTTCTACCCGCATTTTTGGAGTGTTATAGCCTCTGATGTATATAGAGCTACTCTTCAATTCTTCCAATCTAATAGGCTCTTGCTTGGCCTTAATTCCAGCTCAGTGGATTTTATCCCAAAGACATCTAATGCTTGTTCAGTAGCTGATTTCAGGCCCATTGCCATGGGTAACTATCAATTTAAAATTATTACTAAAATTTTCTCTGATAAATTGTCTTTGTTAGCTCCTACTCTTATTTCACCTCAGCAACTTGGATTTATTCAAGGTAGACATATCACGGATGGCATAGTTACTACTTCTAAGGCTATTAATCTTTTATTTTTGCCTTCTAAATCCACTCATATTGTTTTAAAATTTGACATTGATAAAGCATTTGATACCTTGGATTGGAATTTTTTGCTGCATGTTTTGAAATGTTTTGGTTTTTAACTCTATGTTTTGTGCCTGGATTCAAACTGTTCTTAGATCTGCCAAACTCTCTTTTATTATTAATGGTAGTTGTACTAGATTTATTTCTTGTAAGAGAGGGGTTCAACAGGGAGACCCCCTCTCTCCCATCTTGTTTTGTTTTGCCGAGGAAGTTCTTAGTAGGGGATTATCGTTCCTTGTTGACAACCACCTACTCTCCCCCATGACTGGGGCCTATGGTTCTTCTTTCCCTTCCCATTCTATGTATGTAGATGATATTGTAGTCTATTGTGATAGTTTAGCTATTAATCTTGAAAATTTGAATAGGTTGTTTAAAATGTATGGTGAGACTTTTAGACAGTTTTTGAACTGTGCTAAATGTCAATTTTTTGTTCCTAGAATACCTAACTTACAGCTGTCCAGGATTCAAAATTCTCTCCTTGACTGGAAGACCAAACAATGATTACATTTTAATTCCAATTTCTCTAAAAAAAAAAACAAACAAAAAGACAGATTATTGTTAGTATTTTTTGTAAAGTAGTAAAAAAATGTTAATAAATTAAATTAATTGTTTACCTTTTTAGAATTGTTATTATTTATTTATAAAATTCATCATCTATATTTTGGTGGCGCTTGGAAAACTAAAAAAAAAATCACAATATTTTATGTAAACAAAAGTACTTCAATCACATAAAATGTCATAAGAAATTTAATAAAAAATTAATATAATCACAAATAATTAAAACCTCAACACTGCTGCAATAGTATTGTTTTGCCTCAAAATTCTTAATATGATGGTTGTCAAATAATATTGCATATTCTATTTTTCTGCTAAAAGTAAAATAAAAAATAGGTAAATGAAAAAAAAAATATTACAACTAGTTCTAAGGTAAATGAATATTGTTTTACCTTTTAATTTTTTCAATCAACAATTCTTTTTTTTACTATTTGTCAAAGTTGAGTTTTATCCGCGATCACAGTTAAACCCCAGCCAATAGAAAATAATTTGAGACGATGAACCTGCAACTTATATAATTTGACATGCAATTCGAGTTTTTTAATGATTTTTATATAATTTATTTTTTTTAAAACAATATATACCTAAAAAATATTTTTTATGGTAATTTGTTTTTTAAGTTACAATTTTAATTTATAAAAAAAATAGTGGTTATTAGAAAAGTGAGACAAATACTTTAATCATGATTTTTTTTAAAATTAAAAGTGGAAATATGTAAAGTATAAGATGGATAACATGTGCTCAAGTATTATTTAAAAATATATAATTTAATTTTTAACAAAATAAAAATATTTATTTAAATATTTAAAAAAATGCTCATATATTATTAGTGTAAAATAATTTTATATTCGTTTCATGTTAATTAAACCTCTGACCAAGACATGTAATTGACCTAAACAAAAAAAAAGTTTACACAAATGGCTACAAAAATATATACTAAATTGCATGTCATTAAATATACAAAAGAAAAATTATAATTACTTAAATTAAATTTTTAAACACTTCTTTATAGATAACATTGACTGTGGTATTAAGATCACAATTGTCTTCATTTTCAATAAATATCTTTAATCACTTTTTTCTTTTAACCCTTGAAAAAGCAACATACAACTATTCATGACTAAACACTGGTGGAGGAAGATACAATCCAACATAGGAAAGTGTTTACCCTTGTGATTTGTTAATTGTCATTCCAAAAGAAACACATATTGAAAATTGTCTTCTTTGAAATTGGATTGGCAAATTTGAGTTGTTTGTAATCATGTTCATTCTTGGAATAAGAATATTGTCTCTAACAATAGTTCCAGTCAGTACTTGCACTCAAGTACATGCTCTCCCATTCTTCTTACTTTTATTCTTGTTCCATTTACATAATCCATTGGATTGGTCTATGTTTCTCATCAGCATTATAGGGACTCCAACTTTCAAACATAATTCATGTCTTTGTTCAATGGTCAAGGAAGAGAGATATTGATGTGATAAATCATTTAGATCACTTTTATCATAATTCAACTCCTCAGCAACCAATCATTCTTCGACATTCTTCATAGCAGTGTTTAATGGATAAGACATAGTTAGAAAATGCTTCAAACTCCTACCATGATTTTGAAGTAGTTTCTCTCTAGATTTTTTATTTGATCTTTAGTTAGTAGTAAATCTACAAAAAAAAAACTATATTAATATTAAATAAATCAATTAAACTTAATGTATTGTAATAAAATTATCACAGCATAAAGTAACATTTTTTTTATAAACTATATCAAGTCACATCATGCAAGGTCCCTCCAAAGGGTCCATAACACTTATTATCAACTACTATTTAAACACAATAATTTCTTTTTGAATTTTAAGATCTCAAACTAATATTTTTTTTAAAAAAAAATCTAGTAAAAAAACAAAATTAATACCACATAAATGATTTAAATTTAAATTGATATTTATTTTAATTTAAATTCATTTAAACTTGTTACATTTAATCTTTAAATTTATTATATTCATAAGATAATTACAATATTAACTTAAAAGCGTCATAAAATAATAACAATGGGACAAATTTGAAAATTATTTTTTATTTAAATTAGATGACAAAGTTTATTGAAAATAATATAAAATAAAAATTATAACCCTAAATAAAGTCAAACTAACAAAAGAACAAATATTATAATCTTAAAACAACTACAATAATCCTAAGATAATAACAAACATTATAATTTTAAGATAATTAGATTAATCAATTTAAACTATCTCATTACACTTTTTTCATTTTTTTTATTATTATCAACTACTATTTAAAAACCATAATTGCTTTTTTAATTTTAAGATCTCACACTAATATTTTCTTTAAAAGAAAATCTAGTAAAAATAAAATAAAATTAATACCAAATAATTTATTTAAATTTAAGTTGATATTTATTTAAATTTAAATCCATTTAGTTGTTATATTTAATTTTTAAATTTGTTATATTCATAAGATAATTACAATAATAACTTAAAAGCGTCATAAAATAATAACAACAAGACAAATTTAAAAATCATATAAAAAAATTATAACCCTAAACGAAATCAAACTAACAAATGAACAAATATTATAATCTTAATACAATTACAATAATCCTAAGATAATAACAAACATTATAATTTTAAGATAATTAGATTAATCAATTTAAACTATCTCATTACACTTTTTTCATTTTTTTTATTATTATCAACTACTATTTAAAAACCATAATTTCTTTTTTAATTTTAAGATCTCACACTAATATTTTCTTTAAAAGAAAATCTAGTTAAAATAAAATAAAATTAATACCAAATAATTTATTTAAATTTAAGTTGATATTTATTTAAATTTAAATCCATTTAGTTGTTATATTTAATTTTTAAATTTGTTATATTCATAAGATAATTACAATAATAACTTAAAAGCGTCATAAAATAATAACAACAAGACAAATTTAAAAATCATATAAAAAAATTATAACCCTAAACGAAATCAAACTAACAAATGAACAAATATTATAATCTTAATACAATTACAATAATCCTAAGATAATAACAAACATTATAATTTTAAGATAATTACATTAATCAATTTAAACAACCTCATTTTCACTTTTTTCAGGTTTGTTTATTATCAACTATTATTTAAAGAGAGACTAGAAAACACTCTGCCCTCTCTCCTTTGAGAGATGGCAACACATTCAGCAACCCTATCCTAGAGCTGCTTGGCTCCGCCCAACGCCTAACCATCACACCCTTCTACCTCCCTCCATGCTGCCTCACACCCTAGCCGCCACCAATCCTTTGTTGCAGCCCTAAAAAACACTTGCACCATTCCACTCAGCCAATTTTCTCTGCCTTACATCAAAGGAGATGACCTTGCTTTCAAAATTCCAGAGAAGGAGTATCTTGCTGGCTTGGCTGAGTGCAAGCACAGCCTCCATGGTCGGCTGATCCTTCCTAAGGGTTCCACACCCCCTAGGACTCATGATTTAAAGGAGAAACTACTCAAGGTTTGGCATACACCAGACAACCAGAAATTGGTCTCCCTAGGCTGCAGATTCTTTGAGTTTTTGTTTGCCAATTTGGAGGATATGTGCCGCTTTCTAACTGAAGGACCGTTGAACCTTTCTCTTGGGATTCTCAGACTCTTTGCTTGGACACTGGACTTTAACCCCCATCTAGTCAAGCAAACCAACGCACAATGCTGGGTATGTATTTTTGGTTTACCGCAAGAATATTGAAGACACCGTATTCTATTTTCTATTGCCCATGGCATTGGTTCTCCTTTGGCTGTTGATGAGGCTATTGCTTCTAGAACATTTGGACATTTTGCTAGGGTCCTTGTTGACGTGGACTTGAAGAAACTGTTGAAAGACAGGATCATGGTGGAGAGAAACGATTTTTCTTTTTATGTTGATTTGGTTTATGAATGCCTTCCAAAATTTTGCAGCAATTGTCAAATCATTAGCCACTCTTTGGCAAGTTGTAGGCACACTAAACCCTTGGCCAAGGGTAGGGAGGAATGACCGTAGCTAGCACCTAGGGCAAAGCCGCAGTTTGTGCCTAAACCAACACAACCTCAGGTGCATGATGGACTATTTTGGCAAGCGTACCAAATATCGCATAAGTAGTTTTAAAAGGGAAGATCCCAGTATCGAATCCACAAGGAATTGTCCATATTTGACTATTAGTGAAGTGATCAATTCCTAAACACTAGTTTGGTTTTTAAAGTTGATTGTTTGTGAAACATAAGTAATAACAAATTAAACTAAACACTATAGTTAACACTAACGATAAACAATAAAAACAACAATGTTGATTCAGGAATATGATCGAACAGTTGGCGTGCTTGAGTTTGAGAATGGAATAATGGACATGTTGAGGATTTGGTTCAACCAGTTTGCTTCCCATGTAAACATATAAGAAATATTCTCCATTCACATTAATAGTTCAGATTAACTTCGATCTAAAAGTGCTCAAAACGTGATCTCTCATCAAATCAAGCATAAACTGCTCAACCTCACTTCCGATGCCTCGGTAAGTTTAGTTGAGTGGTTTGATGAAGTTTAAAGATCTTTGCGAAGCTAATGGAGTCTATCCTATGTTTAGAAATACACTCCATTAGAGTCCAAACTCAATTCCAAGTTCAATAGCATTTGTCAATGGCAGATAAACTCTAAAACATGCATATATAACTGATCAAATCATATAACAAGAATAAAGATAGAGAAATGAACATTAAACTGAATATTTCAATGAATAGATATGAAGGAAAGTGTTTACATGGTCAGCACCTAATTTCAAGTCCTCAACACTAATAGATTAGCCTCTCATTGTCATGAGAAGCTTTGAAAAGGTTACAAAATGGAAGAAGGAGAACAGAGGAAACAGGGGAAGAATAGAGGAAAAACAGCTCAAACTATCCAACCAAGTCTGAATGCCTCGAAATTATTACAAGTGCAGCTTATATAGTCGAATGCTCGCTTAGCGCAAAATTTCGCTAAGCACAGGATACTGCATAATGCATCTCAGAACAGGGGTTCCGCTAAGCGCAATCTTCCGCTAAGCGCATCTTTAGTTCGAAAGGAACTTTCGCTAAGTGCGATGTCACGCTAAGCGATTCTTTAGTTCGAACGAAGAGGTCGCTTAGCGCAATATGGCGCTCAGCGCTTCATAGGCCGCCTAGCTCGCATAGCTTGATGTTGCGCTCAGCGAGTGGAGCGCTGAGCAAGATGTGTCACTAAGCGAGATCTGTCTTCTTCTTGTGTTCTCCCTTTACTGTTGAATCTAGGCCTGCACACATAAATTAGAGTATATTTCTTACAAAATAGCTTCCTAGGTTTAGAATTATCAAACTATACAAATCTATATTAAATGATTTCAAACAAAGCTAAAAGTCCTGAGAACATTAGATAATCACTACAAAATATGATGCAATATTTACGTAAATAAAGTGATTATCAGTGCACCACGATCATGCTGAAGCAAAACACGACCATGTTGAGGCAAAGCACGACCATGTTGAGGCAGAGCACAACCATGCTGAAGCAGAGCACGACCATGTCGTAATAGAGCACGCTAAAACAAGGCACCACAACCATGTTGAAAAAGAGCACAGCCATGCTGTAACAAAGCACAGCCATGTTGAAGCAGAACACGGCCATGCTGAAGCGGAGCACGCCCATGATGATGCAAAGCATGGCTGTGATGATGGTGAAGAGAAATTTATCCCCAACTCCCCTGTTTAGGATGCGGAGGCGGAGCATTTAGATTTCTCTACCTTTGGTTGCAAGATTTGATGCCATGAGGCATGGGTAGACATGGTTAAGGATTCTAAACAACATTCACTAGGCAAAGAGGAACCATTCCAACTAGTGGTTTCCAAATCCACAAAGAAAAATAACTCCAAGAGGCACCATGGTACAGCAGGTAACATAGAGGGAGAGATACCATATAACCTTTGCAGAGATGAGAGGCCCCGATATGAGAGCAAGGATACCATAGCTAATGAGGGCAGGAATGAGGATCAGGAAAATCAAGCAACAGAGGATGTTGTTCATGAAGTGGAAGAGTCTACACAAATTAGTTTAAAGACACCAATTTCAAATGCTAATGATGTTTCTTCAAAGGTTCCAGCTGTTGCTTCTAAAATACATAAGAACACACTAGAAGGGAGGGGGTTGAATAGTGGGTTAAAAAACTTTTCACAAATACTATTAGTTCACAAGTTGCCTTCTTGGATATATGTAAGTTTAAATCAGCAAATATATCCTTGCAAAGCAAAGCTTTGAAAACCTTTCCAAAAGAGCACAGTAGGCAAGATAAATATATGTAATCACAAGACAACAAATGAGAACTTGTTTTTATACTGGTTCACTCAACCTGATCTACGTCCAGTTCTCCTTTAACAACTGTTAAAGGGTTCCACTATAATCAACTAATTACAAAACAAGTATTCTTCACTGCCACTTCTGGCTACAAGTATTCTCTATGCCACTATTGGCTACAAGTATTCTAAACCACTTCTAGTTATAAGTATAAATCTCCCCCTGAGATTATACTTCCCAAGTATTCTTTTATTACTAAGCCACTCCTAGCTTTCTATACAAATATATATAAGATTCAAATAACTCTTAAAGAGAGGATAAGAACAAGTGTTGAATTTGTATGAGCTTGTAGAAGATGGGTATTCTCTTTTCTCTCAGCTCATGTTTCTTTTTCTTTTTCTCAAGATGCTTTGCTAGCTATTCAGATTACTTTGAATGGTTTCATTTTGTTCCTTAGCATTTTATCATGTTCTTCTCGTTGCATGGAAACATTTTTATATAGTGAGCTTCATGGATTTAAACGTTGGAGAAGATAGATTTCCGTTGTCTCACAGAAGAGTGTTGAAGTTGCTTTGACTGTGCTTGATGTGACTGAAGCAGGTTTCTGTCTCTATCATAGTTGGCTTTTAGCTTAAGGTGTGCATCTCAATGCTGATTAGTCTTTTGGCCGTACCTACACACTTCACACAATTCGAGACATGCAAGCAATATGAAGAATAGAAGAAAGTAAGTTCAGAGAGTATCTCCCTTTCTTTTGTAACAACAATGTCTTTATTTGTGTAAAGAATTAATTATAAAGCACATATTCCTCAGCACATATGACAGATCATATTCTGTTCCTGCACAGACAACATTTGGCTTAATAGACACAGTCTGGTCTGACTAAGCATGGTCTGGAATGACAGACATGGTTTGGCCTAACTTCAGACATCGTCTAGCCTAGCTTAATCATGGTCTGTCTTGACTATGCGTTGTCTGGCCGTGTTCCATACATGGTCTGGTTCAGTACATATGCATAGTCTGGTCCTAGACTCGTGTTGTCTATCCCAAGACTTCACATAGTCTGTCCGAGACTGTTGTATGGTCTAGTCTTAGACTTTGCATGAGTCTTTCCAAGACTGTATCGTCTGATCTTATGAATTTTGCATGGACAATTCCAAAGCTTATTTTAGTATAATTAAAAGCATTTATAGTGTTTGATAAATTGTTACGAGTTATCAGACAATTAAGATAGAGAGTGCCATGGAGAGATTATACCATTTGTCTATTGATCAAATTTTGATTCCCTGAAATTACTTAAATTCAAATCATTAGTTGATCAAATATTATCACATTTGTTATCATCAAAACCCATTAAAGGATTAGGGGCCAGACATCATCCAATGTCTTGGTTCTAACAACCTCTTAAAATTCCAACCCTAGCACTAGACGGGTAAGAAATTGGGCAGAGGAATTATACGAAGAGGAGGCTAGATCCCCTAAACTACACCTTTAGGTTCAAGCGGACATGAGGCTTATCTTGCATTTCCTTAACAAGGAGGATGATAACCAAGAATCCCCCTCCATGAGCATGATAGGAATGGAGGATCAACCTCAAAAAAAGAAGAAGAAAAAAGGAGTGAAAGTGCGTAGATAACACTACATCACAAGCTCACTAAGTTGCTTTGTTAGCATTGGTTTTAATAATGGGTTTTGGTCTAGTCCCCCAATGTTGTTTAATGTTTTCTTTTTGTGGATCTTGGCCTAGTCCCCCCACATTTATCTTGTTTCTTTTTTCTTTCTTTTCAATAAAATACAACCGCCTTTGTCCATGATGGGGAGTCATGGGATTTTCAACTCTATTGAGTTCTCCATGGCCATTCTCCTGAGACTTTGGTGGACTGCAACTTATGTAAAAAAAAACAACTATTATTTAAAATAGTTGATAATAAACAAAACTGGTCATTGCTGCTTACTTGCATGCTGAGCTTACTGCAACCATGGTTGCTATCGAGCAAGCAACTTGGATTGGATGGCCCTAACTCTGGATTGAGAGTGACTCACAACTGGTCATTGTTGCTTTCTCATAACATATTTGATGTTTGAATTTCAAAAAAAACATTTAGGATTATTATAAATAATTTAAATAAGGAAATTTCAAATTATTAATTTAACCTGTAGTATTTAAAAAAAAATTTAGGAAAGTATTTATAAGAGTTTCAAATATTTGAAGTTTGTTTGAGGGATTCAAATATTTAAAGTTAAGAAATACAAAATCACTAATTTATTTGCACATATTTTTAATTTTCTATATAAAAAAAATTACACTCCAATCTTGATCGAATCCAAAAATACATATAAGGACTTATTTTTTACATTGAAATAAACAATAAAAAATATTTTTCTTATTACAAAAATAAAAAATACAAATTACAAAATACATTAAAAAATATGATAAAAAATATATTTTAAAATTTTATATTTTTATCCTTTATTTAAAAATCAATAATTTACTTTATTGACATAATCAAAACTACATAAGTGTATCTAGTGGATATCATAAATATTAATTGGGATTTTAGTGTATAAAAAAAAATATTTGCACATATATGATTCTAATATTTAGATATTTACCATTAGCACATCAAAATTAAAAAAAGAAAAGAAAATTATATCACCTAATGGTTATACCATTATAATTACCATTCCTCTTAATTTCTTATATTTTTCATACTTTCTATGTTCAATAAAGAAAGCATTCAAAAAAAAAATAATGAAGTGATAAAAAATAGAGATTAATGTTCATGCATCGTCAGTGTAAAAGAATTTTACACCGTCAATCAATCATAACCCATCGTTTTGATGACTTTTGAAATTATTTTATAAAAGTCAATTGTTTTATCATAAATGGAAGGTTGTAATTGACTAACGCTGTAAAATAGTTTTTACACTGTCTGTATCAACCTTTTCTTTAAAAAAATATCCATCATTATGTGTTATATATTTATATATTTGATTCATGAAAAAATATTTTTAATACTTTATATATTTTATCTGGTAAATTAACTTCAAGTTTTCTTCATTCTTTCATAAAAAAAAATATACATCACCATTTTTTAATATTGACCATGTTCATAAAATAAAATTATCAATATATTATTTAAGTAAGAAAAAAGAAAAGCATGCAAAAATTAATTATAAATATTATGATTAAAGAATATAATTTCACCATAATAATTTAGATAGGAATGTAATTTTTAGTAATTTTTTCTTCCTTGTGAATTAAGTGTAATTTAATTATATTTAACATTTGACTTTATAAATAAGAGTTTAAAGGTGATGCACTGAAAATGTAACATAATATAAAATAGTTTTACATTGTCAAACAATCACACCCTTTCATTTATAATAAATTTGTTGATTTTTATAAAATTATTTTTAAAAGATACATAAATATAGGATTGTGATTATTTTACATTGTATAACTATTTTATATTATCAGTGCATCACCTTTAAAATTTATAAATAATTAAATGTCAAATTAATCTTCCAACAAAAAAATAAAAACTATTAAATCAATGTAGGAGACAATTTTGTTTGCATTTAAAAGGTTAAAAACTTATAGTAGGATGTCATTTTGTCTCCAATTATTATTTTTTGAATTTTGAAATAGTTTTTCACAGATTAAATTATTAATTACAAAATATTATTTTGAATTAGGATTTGGAGTTATTATATTTCAAATCGAATGATTAAAAATTTATCTTTATAACATGATATTATATTTAATGTTATGATAAAGGAAAAATTTATTGTTATTTTTATATTATTCAATAAATTATTTTTATTAATTAAATTCAATTTTAAAAAAATATTAAAAAAATCCATTTATTTAATAGTTATGATAATAATTGATTTTTGTTCATTAATAAAAAAAAATTCCAAATCAATCTCCATATTAATTTTCAAAATAATTATATATATGTACTTTGATTGTAATTTTATATATTTTTGACAATTTTAAAGATAATTTCATTTTAGTCTTTTCTATATACACCAAAAAAAAAATGTTTTTTAAATATATGATTACTATTTTTTTAATTCTCTATATAAATAAATATTATGTTCTACATATATAATGTTTAATAAAAATAATAATTATTATTATAATATAAAATATTATTCATCTTTAAATGATTGATGTAATTTTTCAATAAATAATTTTGGTTTAAAATTATTTTTTTTGTAATTACTCTTTTATCATTATAAAGAGTGGAAAACTTACGATTAACTTTTTAGACTTGAAATTATGAGAAAAAAACAACTTAAACAATTACTATTTTAGCCTTAAAAAAGCAAAAAAAAAAAACATAAAATTAATACATTACCATCACTTCTATTATTTTAATATACTAAAAAATAATATAAATTATTTTGTGAACATTAAGACAGTAGTATTAAAATTACTAATTTTATTTCACATATTTCTATTTTTTATATAAAAAAAAATTAAACCATGATCTTGATCAGATCCTAAAATGCGTATAAGGACTTACAAAATATGTTGCTCTTATAAAAAGGTATAAAATGTATAATTATCTAATCAGTTTTGAGTTATTTAATAAAATATTATGAACTAATTGTATTTAATAAATAATTAAGTTTCTTGCATTAATATTAATTTTATAATGTCAAAAATAAAAAAATAAGCTTACAATATATATTACAAAATAAGATTCATACATAGTTCTTGATTAGACTTTTTTTTTTAATAGAAGTTCAGTTTACCAATACCTCAAGAGAAGGGCCAAGGGAAACCCAACAGAGTTGGAAAACTTGTAACTCCCCATCACGGACAAAGGCAGCTGCATTTTATTAAAATAAAGGAAAAGAAAAATAAGAGATTTTATTAAAATAAAGGAAAAGAAAAATAAGATAAAAGTGGGGGGACTAGGCCAAAACCCACAAAAAGAAATGATTAACAACATGGGGAGATTAGGTCAAAACCTATGATTAAAACCAATGCCAATAAAGCGACTTAGTAAGCCTTGGATTTAGTGTTGTCTCGGAAGTTGTAAGTCTTTTCCCGCACTTTCACTCCTTTTTTATTTTTCTTTTTTTGTGGTATGGAGGGGTAGTCCTGGTCAGCTATACCACCCTCATTAGCTATGGTATCCTCACCCTCATCCCTAAGGCTCTCATCTCCGTAGAGGTTATATGGTATCTCTCCCTTCGTGTTACTTGTCGTACCATAGTGCCTCTTGAAGTGATTTTTATTTTTGGATTTGGAAACCACCAGCTGGAATAATTCCTCTTTGTCTAGTGAATGCTGTTCAAAATCCTCAACCATGTCTACCCATGCCTCCACATTTAAAACAAGGGAGTTGGGGACAAATTCCTCTTCACCATCAGCATAGTCGTGCTCTACATCACCATGGGCGTGTTCCGCTTCAGCACGGCTATGCTCTGCTTCAACACGGCCGTGTTCTGTTTCAGCAAGGCTGTGGTGCCCTATTTCAACGTGCTTTGTTACAACATGGTTGTGCTCTGCTTTAGCATGGTCATACTCTGCCTCAGCATGGTCGTGGTGTGCTTGAGGTTGTGTTGGTTTAGGCACAAACTGCGGCTTTGCCCTAAGTGCTGGCGGCAGTCGTTCCTCCCTATCATTAGCCAAGAGTTTAGTATGCCTACAACTTGCTAAAGAGTGGCCAATGATTTGACAATTGTTGCAAAATTTTGGAAGGCATTCATAAACCAAATCAACATAAAAAGCAAAACCGTTTCTCTCCACCATGATCTTGTCTCTCAACGGTTTCTTCAAGTCCACGTCAACAAGGACCCTAGCAAAATGTCCAAATGTTCTAGAGGCTGTAGCCTTATCAATAGCCAAAGGAGAACCAATGTCATGGGCAATAGCAAACAAAATATGTTGTCTCCAATATTCTTGTGATAAACCAAAAATACGTACCCAACATTGTGTATTGGTTTGCTTGACTAGATGGGGGTTGAAGTTCGGTGTCCAAGTAAAGAGTCTGAGAATCCCAAGAGAAAGGTTTCACGATCCTCCAGCTAGAAAGCAATGCATATCCTCTAAATTGGCAAACAAAAACTCAGAATCCGCGGCATAGGGAGACCAATTTTTCTGCCATTATTAGATAAGAGAGGTTGTTAATTAGATTAATTTTTCTGCCTAAACTAAGGAATAAAGATATATAAATTAATTATATAAATTGTATTTAGTACAGTCATATTATTCTTTCAAACTTTGTATTAAATTAAAATGACACAAATAAATTGTCAATGTTTATTAATGAGTATAAATGAATTGTGATGTAAAAAAATAATAGTTATTTTTATAAAATATAATTTTTTAATAATTACATTTATCAAAAAAATAAATTGTTTAATAGAGAAATATATTTTATAATTATTATTTTTGTGTAGATTTTTTTTTTTAAGGAAATTTTTGTGTAGTTATTAAGGGTCAATTTTAATACTTCCTCTTTAATTGTCTTTTGCATTAATATATTTTTCTCTATAATACTATTAAATAACTAAGAGTTTTTTTTTTATTTCACATTTTTCTTATGTAAATAAAAAAATAATATTTATTTTGCAGGAAAAATTGACTTATCATTACTTGGTGTATTGGATAGTTGAGCTTGTTCTTATTTAAATTTAAATTTACAATTTACTAATTTATATTTAGCAATTAATGTACTTAGCGATTAATATTATTCTTAATGTCTGACTTCTTTCATCTTTGGTTAAATCCACATTAGTTTTCTAACCTAATATATACTTTTAACTAAATAAGTAAATTATAGAATATATTATTTTGTTTACTAAAAGAAATATATTATATACTTTTAAATACAATCATATAGATTGGTTAAAATTTATTAAAAGTTATCAATTTTGAAGGATTTCACATATTATTTAAATATTATCTTTCCTGATTTAGTTGATAACTATCAAATTTAATAATTTTCAATTAGTTTCAACCAATCACATAGATAATATAAAAAAGAGTATCGCTAGTGTTCCTTAATAACTAATTTCAAACAAATATATAACCGATCGAAATCATATTTATATTGTTCTTTATTTTAAGTATATTATACATTAAGATTTTTTTTTAACTTTTTCACAACATATATTTAATTATTTTAATTTCATGTGATTCATTTTTTTCCAAGAAATAAATTTTACATTTAAATTCTAAAATAATAAGAAATATGAACAATATAGAATTTATTTATAATAAGAAATAAGAAGATAATTGAATGTAATCAGCTTTTAGTCGAACTATATATAAAATTAATTTTGATAATATTACTTTCCTAAAGTGAATTTTGAATTATGATCATTAAAAATAATTAAAATAAGTAAATTTAAAATTATTAATTTAATACCTAATATTTTTTAATTTCAACAAAGTATTTATATAAATTATAAATAATTAAAATTAGTAAATTCAATTTAATTATTTAATCTAAATTAGTTTTAGTTTCAAGATGTACTTATAAAAATTTTAAAAATTAAAATTTTTAGAAAAGTATTTATAGTGTCTCAAATAATTAAAGTTAACAAATTTAAAATTACTAATTTAACTGCAATTATTTATAAAATACCTAAATTATAGTTTATGATTACCCGTAATTACAATACAAAAATGTAAAATTATCTTTTAATGTGAAATTTATATGTTTTAGTAATATATATAAAAAGAAATATTTTTAAATTAGTTGTTAGTTATTATTATCATTATTACTATTATTATTATTATTTGATCATAGAAGTATTTTTAATTTTGTTTTTGTCAAAGTTTTTTTTTTTTACTATTATTACTTTTTGTTAGGGTTAAAAACACATTCTTTGTAGAGATTGCTTTCAATTTAATTAAAATATGTCGAATACAAAATAGAAACATAACATAATCATTTCTTATGTTTTTCATTCATAATTTAATAATAGAATAGTTATTGTATTCCATAATCCTTCAATAATTATTGGAGATTGTTTCAAAATATTATCCCGATGGTAAGAATCAATATGTAGTTCAATGAGTAACCCCTATAAAAATATGATAAGAAGAAAATTACTTGTAATATAAAACAAATGATTAGAGATTGATATTAATATCAATATATTAAAGATGAGAACTTCAAACCTTTTTTTTGCCCATTCTTAAAAAAGCTATCTCCATGTACACGCATGAGGTAGAACAAATGTAAAGAAAAAATTGTCAAATTTGAAATACACAAAAAAAATCACAAAATATGTTTTGAAAGAAAAAAGTAAATACAAAAAATTTAAGTTGTACATGACATTACTAATCACAATAGACTCAACATAAACATGAAATTAATAGTTGCAAATGCAAATGATAAAACTAAGTAGAAATAAGAGTCTCTGTCCCTCATCAAATATTCAATAGAGATAATTTCAGCACATGCAAATCGAAGATCAAAAGTTAAATTCATAAATTAAAAGAAAAAAAAGTAAATCAAGAATAAAAAAAACAAAGAAGAATAAAAATAGAAAACATTAGAGAAAGAAAAAAAATATTTTTATTGCTTCTACGTCTCCACGTTTTGATTTATATGACATAAATATCTTTAATTTTGGAGATAAAGATAGAACAATGAAATTAATATATAAGAATAAGAATAGTGAGATAAACTAAAAATTTAAGCCAATTTTTTTTTTAAAAAAAATTGGTTCAAAGCAATACCCACCTAAGGAGGAAGAAAAAAAAATTATTTTTTTTTTTGGAGAATAGTACAATAGAGATAATTTCATCAAATAGTATGGTAGAAATAATTTCAGTACTTGTAATCGAAGATTAAAAGTTAAATTAAAAAATTAAAAGAAAAAACAAAAGTAAATTAGGAATAAGAAAAACAAAAAGAATAAAAATACAAAACATTAGAGAAAAAAAAAACCCATTTGGAAACAAACCTTCAAGATAATGGTGATATAAATAGAATTTAAGAAACTAAATAAGGAAATGGGACACTTCAATTTGCACAAAAATATTAAATAAGAAAATATTTTCTTATGATATCCGTTGAATTTGTTGTAATTATATAACTATAAATTAAGGAAATGGAGACCATTCTCGGTTTGATTTTTTTATTATTATTATAACAAAAAATAATAAATTAATGTGTGATTAAACGTACACAATATATCATATATATATATATATTATTCAACATATAATTATTCATCATATGACTTTTATAAATTAAATTATTAACATGTTAATCAAGCAACATATTTTAAAAATTTATCTAGAAACACATTTATTGTAGTATATTAAATAATTAATTGTAGTACTATATATTATTTAATGAACAATAATTTTTCTATAAAGGATATTCAACATAAAATTTTAAATAATAATAATAATTCCAAAACTTGAATAAATTAAAATCATTAAAATTATTTTAATTAAGATATTATAGAATTTTTATATTTAAAATTTAAATAACACTTATAAAATAAATAATATGAGTATTAATTAAAAAAGATATACTGAAATTAATTACCAATTACAAAATATAAACATAATTAACAATTGTGTTTTATATAATATATTGATTGATTGATAATATGTACTAATTATATTATTGATATTATCAAATTATATTAATATTGATATTTATTAGTTATAATTAATTATTCATATTTATATTAATATTGATTAAAATCAATTTTTAAATTTAAATTAATAGAAATATTTCGTTAAAACTCATCAATGACACGTATTTTGACTAATTTAATATGTCATGTCTTTTAATTAACAATAAAAATTACGTTGCATGGTCTGTAAACTTAGCTCACTCGTACACCTTAGTAACTCTTTCATGCACTCCCTCTTCTTCAGCTCTATCAGTGTATTACATCATTGACAGACCATGCATCTAGCAGCATTGTGTATTTCATTCCACATACCTGCAAGTAGAGACGGATTTTCGGGCCCCACAAATCCCTTATAAAAAAAAATGTTAATATTACTATTTATTTAAATTTTTTTATTGGTAAATCATATCTTAGTTTTATACCTACTAAATATTTGGTTTCATTACATTTTTTATTTATTTTTTCAAGTTTTACTCTTAATAAATTAATTTGACACTTTTCATCTACAATTTTTTAAAATCTTATAAATTTTACTCTATTATTTTACTCTTATATTACATGATTGCAGATTTTACTCTTAATTTTTTAAAAATTGACAAATTTGATACCTATTTTTTGTCTTTTTTTTTATATAAATTTTATATTAAATATTTTTTTAAAAAATTTTATCTTTAATTTTTATAAAAAAAATTTTAACCCCTCCCTACTTAAGTTCCTGGATCCGTCCCTGCAAGCTAAACCCACCCAACAAGAGCGGAGTTCCCTCCATCTGGAGGGTTAACAGAAAAAAAGAAGTTAAATCATGTTACTTGGATTCAAATAGCCATTATGAAAAATTTTAAACACAAAAGTTGTTTAGAATTTAGATAGCAATGGCATTACTAATTTACTCTTTATATATGCCAGGGTCCAAAACAAAAACTTAATAAACAAAAAGGGCATCAAAATGATCCTCACCTCCATGGTGTTTTATCTAATCAGCTATCCAGCTAACCCGATTGACATTTGACAATCGCGACACTCTTTTAAGACCTGGTATGGGGTGCAGGGATAGGCATAGGCTAAAGTTCAAGCAAAGGAGCCAGAGTCGTGTTCAGTCCCAGGATCAAATAGTCTCTCGAGTCTCGAAGCTACTTGAATTATGGTTCTTGGGCAAAATAGCATGTTTGCAGGGACTCTAACAACCCAAAGACCAAGAGAGCTAAGTGCTAACTACGAAAAACCAGATGTCATACTAGATCTTATGTCCCAGGACCAAAGACATGAAAACAAAAGATGATCCATTATGCAGTGCAGCATAAAAACACTAATGGATTCCCAACTCAAGGTGAATAGTTAGATTTTCGTACAGCTTCATAGATAAGAAAATTAATTTCTTCAGTCAATGTATGTTAACTTCATAAGTGTATTAATTTTATTGCTAGAGTAGACTCTATAATAATAACACTGCAAGCAACTATCAATTCACATTTTTCTCTCCAATCAAAGCGATCAAGGTGTGGTTTGAGTTTCTAGATCCACTTGTTGAATTTATAACCGAGCTCATGAAGATACATTACAAGCACCTAAGTTCAGCTCTACTAGTATTACACATTCACCAACATTGTTTATAATATTTAGATCACTATAAATTTTAACTCAAAAGTCTCAAATCCTATCACAGTTATCAAACTCAGGTTGTTTATTGATTATTTAGTAATTGCACTAACCTTGCAGCTCTTGCTTATGATAAAGGAAGTTGAAGTCTGGCTATACATCAAGAAAAGAGTGTGACATCCACCTGATTGGGGTATACACAATTTAATTTAAAAATATGCTAACCAACAAGCATCATCCTCTTCATAGATAAAGTATTGAAGTGTCCTTGGACCTCTTATCAAATAAGGATTTACTGCTCCCAAAAAGAAAAACCTCGTTCTCTTGTTACTCTTCTGGTCTCAGGTTCACGAAGAAAGGCTTTTTCCCTGTCAAATTTACTCGGTATGTCCTTTACTTTCTTTTTAAGAGTATCATTTTCCAGTTGATTAGGTTCTAAACCTGTCCCCTGGCCCTCTGTTGCCTGTTTCCCGGCAACCCATGCTTGAAGCATTTCTTCTGTCTTCGGTTCAAGTAGGAAGCCTTTCTCTTGCATCTCTGCATAATATCTGTGTGCTTCCTCTAGCTTTCCATTCAGAAATAGCCCATGAATCAGCACTATATATGAACTACGATCATGGCCTATTTCATCTTCCATCATTGCATCCCATATCTTAAATACATCATCAAGCTGACACCAGCAACAAAACTTTCTTATCAACATTATGTAAGTCTCAATGGTTGGGTGGCATCCCAACTCTTTCATTTTGTCCAAGAGCTCAAATACGTCTTCCTTGGTCCGTAATACACGGAAGAAAGCATGAAAAGTTTGAATTGTTGGGGACAGTTGCCGTTTCAGCATCTCATCAAAAAGTTGTTTAGCCTCATCAACTTTCCCGGCTTTGCAGAGAGGCTTGATTAGGGAGTTGTAAGTTACAACATCCGGAGTAACATCGTTGTCTTCCATTGTTCCAATGAGATTGAGAGCTTCTTTCACAAGCCTTCCCTTTGCTAGGGCATAAATTACTGAATTATAAACCTTCCTATCTGGAGTGATCTTCCTTTTCTTCATCTCATCAAACATCCTGAGCACCTTGTAAAGTCTAGAAGATTTTGAATAGCAAGATATGATACTTCCATAGGAGACAACATCTTGTTGGATTCTTCTCTTGCTCATCTCCTGCCATATTCTTTCTGCCTGACTAGTGCTAACAATCAAATTGCACCATCCATTCAGAATGATGTTAAAGCTTTTGGTATCAAATGGGAATACACTTTTGTTGCAGAACAGCAAGTACTCGGCATCTTGCACGTTCTTATACCGACAAAGGGCAGAGAGAAGGCTATGAAATTCCTCTAGCCCAACTTGAAAGTTAAATCGTTTAAAAACATAGAAAGTATTAATAGCCCTTGCAACATCATGTACAGCACAATATTTCCTGATCATGATCAACAGTGTCTGCGGAGTAACAAGAGATGGACCAGTTTCACCTCCTCTCATTTCCTCAATTAAGGTCCAAGCAGTATCAAACTTCCTCATCTTGCCAAGGATAGAGATCATCGAATGGTACTCGCAAACCGAATGAGCATACCCTGGATGCTTGCCAGCCCACAAGAAAAAAGTGAAAGCCGCTTCCTAATCATTGCGAGTTCTCGAAAGTACCTCCACAACCAGCTCTGGTGATAGCACAACACTGCAATGCTCAAGCTTCTGCTTAATTTCAGATGGTCTAGAACCAACTTCATGCATTATATCCAAAATGGTTTTAACATCCCTTATATGTAACTGACTACAATGGCTACCATTCTTGTCATAATCCTCCTCCTCCTCCTCCTCATCATCACTCAAGGCCTCATCATGTGCAAGGGCATCAGTTGAAGCCCCAAGGCTTCTGGTTGAAGATGAAGCACAAAAAGGCTTGACTGAGAAACCAAACTTTGGTGGTGCTAAAAAGGTTTCTGACTTAAAAGGGTTAAGGAAATTGAAAGTAGCACTCATAAGAGGCTGCTCTACTATATGACAATGATTAACAGCGACTGAGCTATGGCCAACGCGTGATAGCATGACAGAGAAAAGAGGTATGTTAGATTTGATTCTGATCATGATTGACAAATGAGCAATGCACACTTCAGTCTATCGAAATTGGACAGAGCGCCAAAATAAGATAACCCAATAATTTTCTTCCGTTCTTAAACGTTGAGCCAAAGATGTTTGAGAAAATGACTAAAAGAAACTCAAAGCGAAGGCAGTATACAGTGGTGTCCACAAAAATCACGGAGAAAGGAACTTCCTACCTACAGAGAGAAAGAACGCCGTACTGATTCTACGTCAGACGTTAAGCACAGCAAACATGATTCTACTGATCAAAATGTTGGGTCACAGGTAGAAGTTCTAACTTCTACTTCGTATTAACGTCTAAGGAAATGTTATTTACATTCTTTATTTTACTCTTCACACCCCTTATTTATTTTGGACATTTTAAAATGCCACAAGATTGCCTCAACTTTCACCTCCACAAGAATCCATTTAAGGATTTCGTTACACCTTATAAAGTGAACCAATTAGAGTCCATTGCCATCAAAGTGAACTCGCCCAAGTTGAATCATGGTAGAGTCGTATATCGCAAATCGCAATTGTATCTTAACTAAACCATTTACACAACACTGCTTTACTCAGATTCGTTGAGTTGTTTTGTATCAACTCAGTTTTGAGTTATTGTTTTTTTGTAATAGAAAGATCTGATTTTTATTCTGTTTGTATTTTCAATATTACTAATTATTTGTTAGCAATCTATCCGAGTTGTATGCGTATTTGCTATTGTTTCTTTTTTATGTACTGTTGTAATAATCTTCTTTTGCATTCTGTGCTATTTTCAATGAATGATGTAATTAGATAAATTGATAACAACTAAGTTATTAAGCCACACTCCTGCATGCGACAAGCTAGGTCTGGACCAACAAGAAGATGAGAAGTAATTAAGGATTAACTATGATCAGTGATCACGAATGAAACCATTTATAGAAACAAAAATGAAATGGTGTTAGTATCACCATTTTGTGTTCGTCGTCTCTTAAGACAACATACATAGATGCCCTTAATGAATCGAATGAATCTTCCAAAATCGCAAATTAGATATGTTGTGACTTAATTACATATGAAAAATAATGAAGAAGCTTTATAATCTCCCATTATTTCTGAATCACATACCCATATCCAATCTTAATTCAACCTGAAAGTTAATCTCAGATCCTCATCATGAATGACGGTACTTCACCACAAAATCCCGGTGATGAAACTACTCACTTGCCCCTACTAGATTTCTGACGAGCAATCTAAGTGATGATCCCAGTAATTTTACGACACAGCTTCAACAAGGGCATCTTTGTATTCCACTTTCTTCACCAATGTAATCTCTTGCCATGGATATATGCCTGCCAACAAATTGAAGCAATGAGCGCATGAAGATAACACCAAAACTCAATTTGTAGAAACATCATTATAACTATTATTCCAACATCAACATAAAAACCCCTACCAAACCCATCAACAAGCAGTGTATACTGCTATACAAGATCCATGCAAAGATAGGGAAGGTTCCCCTCCACAACATCTGGAAAAATGGATTTGGCATTCTCAAGTTTTGTTTGACATGCTTGCTTAGCTGCATCCTCAAAATCTGCAGGCCGTCTTATCGCAAAATGCAATGGCAAGGTTGAATAAAATAAAAATAATAAATACCTCAGCCGCCTGGTCAAAGAAGAACGAGGCAACAAAAAGGTTCTTTTGTCCATCCCCTCCACCATTCCATATCCCACCAAAAGTACACTTCATATGAGTACATGATGAATCATTAACTTTGAGAGCCCTAAGAGCAACACTTTTGCATTCATTTAAGCTTGCTCCAGAAGAGCCCAATGAAGCCTTAAACAAATTTCCTCCATAATTGTAGGTTCCTAAGAAAAAGAAAAAATAGCTTGTTATCAGAATTATCAAGCAGGAAGAAAAAGAGTAGAAATAAATAAATTTCAGGGCTCTTTTTCATTGTGGATCAATGAAAGATTTAAAAAAGAGCTGAAATGTAACTTAGCATAGGGCAGACAAAAAGGAGTATATTTACCATCATAGCCAGATAAGACACAAGGGTTTTCAGCATCCTCAGAAACCTTTAAAATCTCTGCACGAGCAGCTAGTAAACCATAGTGCAAGTAACTGAAAGCAAGATGTAAAATCTATCAGACAAGGAAAATAATATAACAGAATATCTGTGAACATGGAATATGAGATGAAAGAGTAAAAGACTACAAAGTGGAAGTCCACCAGAGGCTGGAAAAGATGACAAATCAAACGGGCATATCAAGAGTAAGTAGAACACCTGTGAACATAGAGGTAGTATTTTCTTCCCCCAAGGAACATCTCCTTGACATATGGGTCCCCTCCATCTGCTACTTTTGGAGCCATGGCAGCGTCTGTCTATGAGATGGCATAAGCCATCTGAACAGATCCACCTCCAAGATCAACTACCCCAACAGTCTTTGAATAATCTTTTCCCAAGTATCCCAATAAATAGTTGATAGTAACCTGAAACAATTAACAAGGCAATATACACAAAGTTCATAATTCAGAGGAGAATATACACAAAGTTCATAATTCCTTTACAAGTTACAGCTAGTATAGTCCATATTGATGCTATAGTTGATACAATTCTGTACCAAAGTACAAATGTTTTCTAGCACTGTGTCCGACTTTAGTGCTAGGAAAAGCTATTTGACCATATATATTCAGTGATATAAAGACAGCCATTCTTAAAATTTTAGAGTTCTAAATAAATTATATTTTTCTGATACATCTAAGCATTGCCCCTACCCTCTTCAAATAGAAATTCCAAAATTGAATTATGTTAAGAAAACTTTAGATGAAAGAATGTTATATTGGCAAGGGCACCTAGAGCTTTCCATAGGTAGGTTAATTCCACCAAAAGTTATACAGTGTGACAATAACTCAATTGTTTTACATTTGTCAGAATGAACCATCATTTGAAATATCTTAGTTTTTTTTAGCATTATGATAATAGAATAGAACTATAAACAAATCATTTGAATCTAACAATCAGGAACAAGAATCAAGTCCACATGTCTAATGTTGTTTATTTGCATTCAGATCATCCATAATTTAAAACTTCTATAAATTTTATAATATTTGTCCATCTCCATCCCAATTTCAAAACTCTTATATTATAGTACTGCATATCACTATATTGAAACTATTGCACAAAAGAAACTATCAGTGCCAGTGTGGTGCTAAAGGATGACCTATGTGTAGCAGTGTGAGGACAAATGCCACTGCTAAATTTCAAAAAAAAAAAAAAAAACATTTATAGAGTTAGATTCTCATTTAAGTTTCATTGTCTTTAACTTAACTATGCTCCATATAAAAAAAACTATATTATTTTTTCGCATAAAATAAGAGATATCTTGCCTACATTACCCAAAATTTCCAAGTCCGTTAGTAGATTCCACTAACCACCCTGTCTAGAATAATACTAGAAAAAAACTGTTTTATTAGGCTTTTAGTAGACTTTTTAACATAATAGTTCCATTTTTCTTTTTTAAATGCACAATTGACCTTCTTCCCATATTATTCACTAAACTGACCCCTTTTTATATTATACACTAAATTGACCCCTAACTTTTTTACTTAACAGTTTAATTTTATTTTTTTAAATACACAATTGACCCATTCTCATATTATTTACTAAATTGACCCCCTTCTCATTATAATGTCTTATTAATTTTTATTATTATAATGAATAATTATTTAATTTTTTTTATTTAAAAAAAAAACACTTTGCTGATTAAGATATAATAATTTTCATAAATTAATATTTAACATACATAATGAGATAATACAACAATTTAAATAATAGATATTTCAAATTTTATATTTATATTTATAAAATTGATATTCCTTTTATTAGTTTAGTAGATTAATCTAAACTAATAAAAGGAATATCAATTTTATAAATATCAATATAAACTTTGAAATATCTATTATTTAAATTGTTGTATTATCTCATTATGTATGTTAAATATTAATTTATGAAAATTATTATATTTTAATCAACAAATTATGATTTTCTATTTTTTTTGGTGAAATAAAAAAAATCAAGTAATTATTCATTATAATAATAAAAATTAATGAGACATTATAATGAGAAGATGGTTAGTTTAGTGAATAATATGAGAATGGGTCAATTGTGTATTTAAAAAAATAAAATTAAACTGTCAAGTAAAAAAGTCACAATGAGAAGGGGGTTAGTTTTGTGTATAATATGAGAATGGGTCAATTGTGTATTTAAAAAAATAAAATTAAACTGTCAAGTAAAAAAGTCACAATGAGAAGGGGGTCAGTTTTGTGTATAATATAGAAAGGGATCAGTTTAGTGAATAATATGGGAAGGGGGTCAATTGTACATTTAAAAAAGAAAAATGAAATTGTTAAGTAAAAAAGTCGCTTTTAGTATGCTGGTAGAATAGTAATTAGAAAGAAAAATGAAAATATATGAAATACAATATTGATATAGACTTTAGACTGGATATTTTTGGGTTAGTAAAATATCCTTGCTCTTTTTATTCTATTAAATTACAATTCATTCTTTCAGATTGGTCTTATAGTCCCTATGCACTCTGTACCACATTTTTAACAACATAATTATGATCTATCAGTATAAGCTTGTTAATTCTCCCGAAGTCAGGATGTATTCTATCCTTGATGCATAAAGCTTATAGGCATGCTAAGAAAATTTAAAGCCATAGCCAGTTACGAACAACATTAAGTTCATAAATCATACTCATTGATAAGCACCTTCTTGTGTTCCATCCAGCACTGTAACTGCATCAGGTTCAGACTTCAGGCTACTTTTCTCCTTAAGCAAATCCCTTACCTTAAATTAATGAAATCCAAAGCAACAAAAAGTTAAAACAAAACAAATTGTGCATAGATGCTAAAAACATTGAAATTGAGAAAGACACGGCAAGCAATAGTCACTGCTTGCAAGATCCTATCTGATGCATCTCCTTCCAAAGCCCTCAGACCCGCAGTTGCCTGCAATGACACACAAATTCAATTCAAATTCCCTTCAGAGAAACCCAAACCTCAATTAACAAAGGCCAATTGGATCTCAGTTGGAGGAGCTCAAAAGGAGTATTCCCTAAGCAATAAATTCTTCCTTCTTCGTTTTGTGCAATGAAATTCAGGAATGTGCATTCAAAATTCCCAAAAGGACATTCCCAACTTTTATGTAAACATAGGTTCGGTATAACAAAAAAATTAAACACCCACCCCAACTCGAACCGGTGTCTTGGATCGCAATTCACAATTCACGAGAACAACATTCTCCGCTTCATCCAAAAGCGGAACCAAAGATACATAGCAAACGCACTCAAACCTGATTTTTCTGCAAAATTACAAGCCAACACTATAAGACCAAAAACAAAAGCAATTAACAACAATATATCATCGCAATCCTTGATATTATGTCAAAAAAAAATTCAGGCCATCTGCGGCTTCAATGTCGTGTGAATCCAAAAAAATTTACGTTGCGATGGATTGTAACCTCACTTAAAATCATATATCATCATAATAATAATAGTAATAGCAATACGTAATAATTTGATTTGATTTGACCTGGATGAAAAGCTCGAGATCTTTGCCAATGTGAACGAGATCCAGATTGTTATCGAAATGGAAGACGTGGACGCGGCTGCCGGAGCTGCCGGCGTCGAAGATGACGGCGAAGGAGCCGCCGGGTTTCTTGTCGGGGGACATTTTGCGGTTGACGAGGGCGTAATCGCCGGCGGACTCGCTGGAGGAGCTGGACGGCATGACGTAGAGGACGAAGGTAATGAGGAGGAGCGGGATCGCGACGACGAGCAGCGTCCCTCGGAATAGGTAGATCTTGTCGGCGAGGGACTCCTGGCGGCCGGGGCGCTTCAGCATTTTGCTCGACTCGAACTCCGTCGAGTGCTGCTCGGCGGCGTGCGAGGGCGGGGAGTTGCTACTGCCGTCGAAAAGCTCGGCCGAGGACGGCGATCTGTAGCGGATCTGACCGTTGGAGCCGGAGGCGGCGGAGGGCGGAGCCTTCGATTGCTTCTGATCTTGTAGAGGCTCCAGCTCTGTGTCTTGGGATTGATTCTCAAACTAAACTAATTGGTGAAACGACGACGGGGACGCGAAAACGGCGTGGTGGTGTCCGTCGTTTGAATGGGAAAATGGAAATGCACGTTGTTTTTTTGCTGTTGTTGCGTGTTTTTTTTTTTTTTTTTTTTGTGTGCGTCTCAGACACTGAGGTCTCTCTCGCGCGTGGAGTGAGAGAGAAGAGAGAGGTGGGTGTGGTGTGGTGTGTGTTTCAGTGTCTGTGTTGTTTGTGCGGGAAAAATGGTTAAATGGTGTAACTGTAAAATTGCGAAGGAAGGAAGGGTTTACTGAGTTGGCCTTCTTCGCCCTCCGAGTCGGACTCGGTCTCTAGAGAGAGAGAAAAACCGAGTCGTTCTGTTTCTGAATCTCTCTGCGTTGTGACGTTGTCCCTCTCGTCTCGTCACTCTCGTGTGTGTATTATGTATGTATTTTCTAGTGTCAAAAGTTACGTGTCATATACGGAAACAAAGAAAGAATGAACCTTTCACTTTACTTTATACTCTTAGTGCGTACCAAACCAGGGGATAAAAACGTATGTATACGAATTGCGTATACATGAAAAAAAAATAGAAAAATAGAGGGAGAGATTAAAGAGTTTTTTTTTAATTTTATTTTAGAAAGGTGTATTGGATTAGGATTGTTTAGGATTTTAAAGACTTTTTTTTGTAAAAATGTTTTGAAATATTCAATCAAGATTGTTAAATGATAAAAAATAATCTGATGGTATTCAATCAAGATTATCAAGATTTTTTTTTAAGAGCAATGAAATCTTATAGTATTCGATTGAGATTTTTGAATAACTTAAAAAAATAATCTGTTATTCGAAATCATAAAGATTTCAAAGAATTGTTTTTTTAATTGAATTTTGATGGATTTTATGGATATTTTAGTTGATCATATAAATATTAAACCCAACAAACAATCCTATCTAACTTCGAGAGATTTTTTTTTTCTCATCACAGATTTTTTTTAGATATGGCAGTGGGGCGGGCCGGGGGCAAGATTAGCCTCCCCAACCACCGTTTCAAACATCCCAAATCATCCCCACCCTCACCCTCATTCCCTATCGAGACTTAAAAATTTGACTTATCCTCATTCTCATTGGGGATCGATTTCCCAACCTCACCCCGTCTCTCATATACATGATATTCTCAAATCATAAAATAATTTACATGATCGCCTCAAATGTTACGCGTGACAGTCTCCTATAACACATTTCTATTTCTCATAATAAACAAATTGTTTCATTTATTTTATCAATAGAAATATTATTTAACAATTTTTTTATATATAAAGTTATTATACAATGAGTTAAAAATATTATTTTATAATAAATATAATTAAATTAATGTTTAATATAAATTTTTAAATTTATGATTTATGTCATGATTAGATAGATTACTCTAAGGTATTTATATAATTTACTATATTAACAGCGAGGACGGGTGTGGGTGTGGGTGCGGGTGCGGGGCAGAGATCACAATTTTCAACCCCAACCCTGTCCCCGACTTTCTTAAACGGGGAAAACCCAAACCCACACCTATACTCGGTTAACTCGAGTTTTCCCATCAAAATCGGGGTGGGGATGGGGGTATCCCCATAGGTACAAATTCAATTATCATGCCTACTTTTTTTTATTTCATTATCTTTGCTTTGGTGGCATAATTTGAGCCTGGAGGAAGTTTTAACTTAACCGGGACAAATAATCAAGTTAAAGTTTCAAAAGACCTCTCTAAACTATTGCAGTCAATTTTGAAAAAATACACAACTTAATAGAAAAAAAGAAGAAGTAATGTTTGGGATGCTATAAAGAAATCCCAAATCATTCATATGTTACTTAGAAGAATGTTTATTTTGGATATTCTTCAAGTTAAGCAAATGATTAATGTTTTGATTATCATATCTCTTTTGTTGAATTATTTGGTTTATATTTTAATGACATTATTGATTTTATGGGTTAAATGAAACATTTTATATTTCTTAGTAGGTGGGAGAGTTCAACTCATGATGACTTATTGGTTTGCATTCAATGATATTTTCAAGTATACTTTTGTTAGTTTGTGTTTAGTGATTTTGAATTTTTTTTTAGAAATCCATGAAATCCTTTCAAATCTTATAAATCTGTGAAGTCCTTTCAAATCTTATATTCTAAATCCATTAAATCCAAACTACAAAATCCTAATCATAAAAGTCTTTTAAAAAAAATCTTAAAATTTTTTAGTTTCTTACAAAATCTTTAAAATCAAAACTTTTTTATACCAAAAAAGTCTTTTAAAATCCTAATCCAATACACGACTCAAATACATTTTAGTCCTTAAAAATTGATGTTTTATTAAGTTTCGTTCTTGTAAAATATTTTTATTTTTAGTTCTTATAAATTATATTTGAATTGATTTTCTTCCTTAAAGTGATATATATAAAGCGCTTTGAATAATGAAAAAAAAATGTTATCTTATATTGTATATTAAAGACAAAATATTAAAAAAAAAATGATATTCAATGACTAAAAACAAAAAATTGTTTTAGAGAGACAAAAACTAAAAGAATATCAAATTGAATGAGTTAAAAGGTATTTAAATATTTATTTTATTAAGAGAAGGAGTTTGGTACACTAATGTAGTTTATCAATTATGAAGTATAAATCAAGTTTTAAAACTTTACCTGACTTACGGGAAAAAAAACTGCTCAAGGTCTAAAGCTCAGATTTAGATTCAGTTTACCATATCCGAGCCCACAACTCAAACTTATGTTACCCACAAAAATTTCGGCCTTAAAGTATTATTATTCCAAAATTCTCAGCATTAATATATGATTTGGATCTCATGCATTTAATATCAATGTTAGCATGGTCAACTAATCTAATAAATGAAATATACATATTTTTTTAATATCTTCCAATTTCAATGTAAGTTCTCAGTTGTTTAAAATTATTACATAAATAACATTTTTTTAAATATTACAAAACACATAAAATTAAATTAAATATTTCTTTTGAACAACTTTATCATTGAAATGAATTTTAAATAGAGAATTTAAATTTACGTGAAACTGCAAGACTCCAAACTCATCTAAGCAACCATAATATAGATCCTCTAAGTGAACTATGGGTTAAAATGCATGCATCAGTGGTATATGTTAAACAAATTCAAAATATTTATAATTCTATGCTTTAAATAATTAGGGAAAATTTATTATATACTTCAAAAAAAATCAAACCAATTTTGTAGCCCACTAATATACTTGTAAACTCATATAAGTATCAAATCATTCATGTTAGTTTGATTGGATGAGTCACTGGTTCATTTAAGAAATTGGTCAAATTACAACAATTTTATATTTTCTATCTAACAACTTCAAATTATATCATGAGTTGATTAGACCAGTTCAATCAATTAGGTATATCAATTCAATTTTAATAGCATTATTTAATATAGTAGTATGTCCTAAATGTAATTTAAAGTGATATTATATTAGGGATAAATTTCAAGTAAGTTTAATTTACAAAAATATGGTATATATTTCTTATTTTAGATAATTAAGAAATTAATATCTTTAGCCTTTTTCTTCATTGGTGGACTTATTTAAGTGTAGAAATGTCTTCCTTGTACATGCATAATTTTACACTCAATTATAATAATTGTTGTAAGAAGATCATACATTTTTATAAAGATGAAAATAGGTTAGAAGATCTCTCAGAAATCTATGACTTATTACATTTAGTTTGACCAAATCCTATATGCTAAATAAGATAAACAAATATGTTTTGCATAACATAATGATATATTTATACTGATATTTATTTGTTTTGAAATCTATATATATTATGTTAATAAATTTGGTTGATTTAATTCTATCCCATACATTGTTAAATTCTATTGGATGAAGTTTGAGTTTAAACAAATGATCAATTTTTTTTTTAAAGTATCAATTAAGCTAAAGTTTTTCTAACCTAGCCTATGAACACCCTTGCTCTTTACATAGCTTGAGATGAAGGGGTTCACAAACTCATTGAAAGTGACTGCCATTTTTGTGCAATTTGTTTTATTGGGATTGTAAAGCTCAACATCCTTTGTTTGGGTTTTGGTTCCTACACCTCCCATTAGGTTTTCTTTTCTTATTTTTTATTCTTAGGCCATGTAAAATGAACTTTTAATTTTGGTCTATTTTTTTTTCATCCTTCTAAAATTTAAAACAATTATTTTTGCTCCTTTTAAACTTAGCCAGTTTTGTTTTTTGTTCTTATAAAATATTTTCTTTGATTTTTATCCCTTCAAAATATGATATTACTATTTTTGATCATTAATGTTTATTTTAAGGTAGATAAATAAAATTTATTTGAAAGATGTATTATTTTTCAATATGCATGTCACATGTTGACACACTACCATAGATAACATCGAGTGTCACCTAGAATAATAGAATAATACTTGATTTTCCATGAAACAAATAAGCAGATAGTTTATAAATTATAATTGAGGATAGGAAAAAAACAATTTACAAGACTAAAATCAAAACTCACTTATTCTATAAAGATTAAAACATTATAATAATGATAGTGCACTAACAGTATAACATAGTTTTACGTTGTTAGAGACCATCACAATTCTTTATTTATGATAAGTCAATTAACTTTTATAAAATTATTTTAAAAGTCATATAGTGGAGGATTATAATTAAAACTGTTATATTATTATACTACCGTTCTTCTCTAAAAACAATTAAAGCCTTCTTTTTATTATTATTATTATTATAAACTCTTATTTTGAAGGCAGACCTTGATGAAAGGGTATGGTTTCTACCTTGGTAACCTAGACAAACACACCCATAATGTGTATATCAAATGAGAAAAAGAGAGGCTACATTTTAAGCTTATGTATCAATGTGGAAAGGAATCATTTGAAACTCACACGACATGTATATCCAAAGACAATATTAGCTAAACCAATACGACATTCCAACACACATATATAGAAAGGCCGAACCTTTTTGCTTTTGCAGCTTTCAAACTACAAAACAATCAGGCGCTTAATGCATGTTTGAAAACATGTTAAAATGCTAAAAATCACATTAGTTATAGTTTGTTTGCATACAAGTTAGTTATAAGTGTTTTTCCTGAAAATATAGAGCATTTTTCAGTAAAGAAACTTTCAAAAATACTTATAATTTTGTATCCAAACAAGCTCATACTCCAAAACATGAAAGTTGTAATTAATAGCTTTTCAATAAACATGAAAAAAAAACACATTTAGAATTTGGAACCAAACATGCTCTTAATTAGGGTCCACTTGACTTAACTTATTTTCAGCTTATAAGTTATTTTAAGTAAAAGTTGGGTCAAATATCAATTAGTAAAAGTTTCTTAAAATAAAAGCTACTTATTTTTAATGAAGAAAAATTAGAAATAAGGGATTTTATACTAAGGCTTTGTTTGACCTATCTTATTTTCAACTTATAAGTTATTTTTATGTAAAAGTTGGATCAAACACCAATTAGTGAAAGCTCCTTAAAATAAAAGTTACTTATTTTTAATGAAGAAAAATTAGAAATAAGAACTTTTATAATAAGCTACCCAAAGCTACTTATGTGAAGTTTATTTTTATGTTCTTTCTTCGAATTCTAGTAAGGCCAAATTTTTTTTTAATTGAAAAATATTAGTGATTAGTTTGTTAGTTTTTGTTAGCAAGAGAAGTTGAATCAAAAACCTCACCATTTGATTATATTTTAACTTTAAAGAACTTTTAAATTAAAAAAAAATATTAACAAATAACTTTTTACTTATTTTTTTAAGCTTTCATTTTTTAACTTTAACTTAAAAGTAACTTATAAGTTAAAAATAAGCTGGGTCAAACAGAGCTTAAGCTACTCAAAACTATTTATGTGCAAAGTTTATTTTGAGGTTCTTTCTTCGAATTCGAATCTTAGTAAAATCAAATTACAACGTATATATAACAAATTTTGAAATATTTTTTTCTTATTAAATAAGGTGAATTATTCTGGTTATTAAAAAAATTATCTTTTATAATTTTATTCAACTTGTTTCGTTATAAAGAAAAATATTGTTAATTTTAATAAAATAAAAAATAATATTTCAATTAATAAAATTATTAATCAACTATTTAAAAATGATTGAACATCACGTTACTATTACAATTTTTATTATCCTTAAAATATTTTTATATAAATACAAATTTTGAAATATTTTTTTCTCATTAATTAAGGTGAATTATTTTGGTTATTCAAAAAAAATTATCTTTTATAATTTTATTCAATTTATTTCGTTATAAAGAAAAATATTTTTAATTTTAATAAAATAAAAAATAATATTCCAATTAATAAAATTATTAATTAACTATTTAAAACATTATTAAATATCACGTTACTATTAAAATTTTTATTTATATAAAAGTTTTATTATCCTTAAAATATTTTTATATAAATAATTTTTTTCTACAATATTTTATTTTATTTTATAAATATATTTTTTCATTATACAAAATAATTAGTATTTTTTTATAAAAAAATATTAGTATTTAGTTTGTTAGTTTTTGTTAACAAGGATCCAAAACCTCTCTACTTGATTATATTTAAATTTTAATGAATTTTTAAGTTAAAATATAAATAAATATTAATAAACAATTTTTTACTTTTTTTTTAACTCTCATTTTTAACACTTAAAAATAACTTATAAATTAATTGAAAATAAACTATACCAAACTTAGCCGTAGTTTATTTCGTGTTAATTCCTCCTCATCTATCTATAAACATTTTAGACACATGTTAATCTCTTAAACAATTTTTTTTTCTCACTCATGTAAGACTCTCATTTCTCTCTCATCTATCTTTCTTACTTTATTTCATCTTCTCTCTCATTCTTTTTTCTTTCTATTATGCTTTTTTTTTTATAATTTTTTATTTTATTTTTATTTTACATTTTATTATATATCTATTCTTTATAAGAAAATAAGTTTTTTTTTATTATTTATTATACTCGAACTTTTTCTGTCTTTCTTTTCAGTTTTTTTAAATATTTTTTTATTTTACATTTATTTGTCATTTTTTATTTTATTTTTTTTCTTTTTACGTTATTTTCTTTCATTTTAAAATTAGTTGAAATAATTTTATCCTAAAATATTTTTTTTCAATTTTCTGAAATAACTTTACTTTATAGAAAAATAAACTTATTTTATTATTTATCTTACTTAGCTTTTATTTTTATTTTTATTTTCTTTTCAGTTTTTCTTAACATCTTATTTAAGTTTTTTCTTTTCCTTTTTCTTTGTTTTATGTTATTTTTTAATTTTATATTGTTTCATTTATTCTTTTCTTTCTTTTTATATTTTTATTCCTTATAATTAAACTTAAATGACTATTTATGTGTAAAAACTATATTATAATTTTCTAAAATAAATATTAATTTGATTTATTTATATTAAATGATACCTGAATTTATTTATTTGTAATAGTATAAATATAAATATTTAATTTTGAAATTTTTGTACTACATATTAATGTTCATTTTTATGCATAAATATATAATTAAAATAGTAAAATGTAATTATTAAATATATTTTTAATACAAAATTATTTTAAAAACTTCGTTCATATTATTATTATTAATAAATTAAGTTAGTTTTAAATTTATTGTATGATAGAAATGACAAATATCATTCACTTAATATTTAGCATAACATCATAAAGATTCCTTTAAGTATTTGTGATTCATATTTACAGTGATGCATAAGTTAATGATCGTTAATAAAGATAAAATTAGTACATTAAGAACATTTTTTTAAATTCAAGAAAACCAACTAAATAATAAGGACCATGAAGGATATATTATATTATTGTAATTTTTGTCAACAATATATTTAATTTTTCACAGGATAAAATTCTCTTCAAGAAAATTATGGATTACAAAAATATTTATTTAATTAATATACTTATTATTATGAATAATATTTGGACTCAATTTTAAAATTATTTATTTAATATATTTTACTACCAAATAATTTTAAATGACCTTAATAATAATATCATTTTTATGATAAAATCCATAAATATTTTTCATAACAAACACTGTTTCATAACAAACTTTGGTCCATTAGAAGAATGACAAGTCTTAATAAAGGACGGGGAAACGAAGCAAACGCGTTTTGCGACGAAACTTTGGGCCATTAGAATGAATGCAAAGGTCTTTGATAATGAATAATGTTACCAATATTGGTCCCACTAGGCCCAAGCGGAACAAACACACCGGAGGGTGGCTCAAATATTTCTTTTAGGAATTAAGGCGTTTTGTTATTGTATGTTGTGGCCTAATTTCTGTTTTATTATTTTCGTATCTTTTCTCTAAGGCCCAGTTGGCCGGTAGATGCGTATCTTGTTTATATATTTATTCCTTTCTTTGTTGAGAATTTAGGGTATGATTAATGATATATGAAGTTTATTCATCTTTCTCTTTCTACTACCTTATGTTTTCTCTCTGTATTTTTATCTTCTTTAGTTTTAGTTTATCAGTAGCCATAACTTAATAATTTAGTGCTTTCATCTGTGTTCTCAATGCCTCGAAATACGAAGGAATCTGAAGAATCACTCAAGGTGAGTCAGGACTTCCTCGTAACAGTACAGTCTCAACATGCAAGCCAAGAGTCTCGCCAGGTTGGAAGACAACATGGATAACCGTCACGAAAGCCTTAGAGTATCTTTATTGAAGGATCTTGAGAGAGATCTTAATTCTTAAGATCTCTAAATTCCCCATATCTTTCACTACATAAGAAAACAAGATATCGTGGAGAACCAGATTTCCACGTGTAAGATCTGATCTTTCATAAAATCCTTCTAAGATCTGATCTTTCATAAACTAACCATTTTTTTAATAATATAAAATAAAAAAAAATTATCAACTTATTTTTATTTTTCAATGTTCAATATTTGTATTTTTTACCTATTCATGTTATGCATTAATTATCAGTTTTTTTTTCAATGTTAATATTTGTATTTTTTACTTATCCATGTTATGTATTAATTATTAGTTTAATCTTTAGTTATAAATAAATATTTATATTATTTTTGTTCTATTTTTTTAATATTAATTGTTTCATAATTAAATATTATATTATTAAATAATTAATTTCATTTTAAAATAAAATTTTATAAAGTGTGCCCATAAAGGGACCTACAAAAATATCATAAGATCTATCACTAAAACAAAAAATGTTAGAGATCTTGATGCTCACGTGGCATGTAATGACCCACAACTATCCTAATTTCACAACTATCCATACCCCAACAATTACGCCCTTATTTCCTTGTTTTCCCACACCTTTTTCCAACAATGACCAACATCATCAAAACCCTAACCATACTAATATTCGCCCACCTAAACTTCACCTAGCCTACTTTGACGAAATGACCCTTTAGATTGGCTATTCCAAGTGGAACAATTTTTGTCTCTTTATCAAGTTCTAATGGAACAACAATTATCAATGGTCTCATTCTATATGAAGAGTGATGCTCTCAGCTAGTTTAAGTGGATGCTACATGGTCGAGGCCGTACCCGAACCAAATAAAAACAATTAAATGCAGTAACTAGGAAGTGATCATAGGTCGTCTCCCAGTGAGCAGTGATCAAACAAACGTTCATAACACTTAACAACAATAAAACAACAGTAACAAATGGGGAGGGTTTCTTTGTTTTAATAATTTAAACAGCAAGCAACTTGAATTAAAAATAACAGAACTAAAACGTGTTGTTTCCCCTTGATTCAAAAGCAAGCCTCTTATCCTAGGTTACAAGAATCTATCCCTAATCAATTCAGCCACTTAATCCAACCCGTAATTAATTTACTAAGCGAAAATTAATACAAGGTTTTCATTATGTGATTAAGCAACACATACACCGATTAATTCCTCTCACTGGTCCATTTACGAATAATTGGTGAAGGGGAAAACCGATAAGAAATTAACATTAATAACAAAACCTCAAAGAGAGCTAGTGCTTAGTCCTCAAGAGAAAACAACACTGGAAATTTAACCCTCCATTCAAATTAAACAAGCAATTGGAAACGTAAATAGCAAATCGAAAACGAAACAGGGGACAAAATGCGGAACAAAAACAAAGCTGGAAATGGAAACCGAACACGAACCAACAATGAAGAACGAAAATGGAAAAGAAGCGAGAAAAATGAAATTGCAATTGAAAACGAAGCTGGAAAAACAGAAAATGAAGGAAACTCTGCTCTACATCCACGGAAGCATGCTGGGGACGTGAACCCCTTTTCTTAACAGTAAAAAATGAAACTAAAACCTAACAGCCTCCTCTCCTTGACGGTTGGGCCTTAAATTTGTCTCACTAAAAGTTACTTGCACAAAACCCTAGGCTACTAATCTGATTTGGGCCCATAAAAATCTGATGCGACCCAATTACAAAATACAGCAATAAAATGAAATAAAATAAAACTGGACGACAAATAAAACTAAAACAGTCTCCTCTCTTTAAGCCCAAATTGGTTCAGCCCAATTCCAGATCCAAACCCAATTGCTTATAATTCTCCTGAAATCAAATTAAAATACAGAATTAGTCAAAAAGGCCCAAATGATAAAACTGCATAATTAATTTGACAATTAAGGCTAATCAATAATTAAAATGATGACAGAAAAGGGTAAGAAATAGGAGAAAATAATGACACATCACTACAGAACAACCATATGGGATGGAAGTTGTGCTCCCTATTGAAGTAGAAATTCCTTCCTTGAGAGTATTGGTGTAACGCCTTCATCCTTACAATTAAAATCATTAGTCACGTTTAAGAATTTATTTAAGCCAAGAAAGATGATAAAATACTAATAGTAGTATATGACAAGCTTTACATAATTAAATTCTAATATTTGCGTCAAAAGAAAATTTGTATTTTGAGGAAATATTATTAGGAACTTATAGTGACTAAGAAATGATAGTCAGTATCAAATCATCATAACTAATGACAAAACTGACAAAGTCATCTCAAAATTATCTTATATTTGCAGCAATATATTTTTGTGAAAAATTTAAAGATTTTTGGAGTACAAATGAAGACACTAAAAATTAAATACTCAGATAATACAGATGATTAAAGTTTATTTTAAATCATACTAATTAATATTAAATATTAGTTAAAGGTCTTGAATAGAATAAAATTGTTTGATTAAGGGTTTTTTTTAAATAAAATAATAATAATGATAATAAATGGCGAATAAACTTAAACCGGTAGTATATTAAAACACTTGAATCTTGCTGATAACTACTGACAAGGACAAAGAAGATAAAAATTATATCCACTATGATGTCATGCACGGTAAGCAATGTGAGGTGATAAAGTTTTGATATTTTGAAAAAAAAAAAACACGTGTAGCTCCTGGGGCTATAAATAGGATAACTTTGCAAAAGGTGGTCGTAACTATTCAGCTGAATAGTTACACTCCTTTAAACATTTTGCTTTTCTCTCTCATGAATTCTATAGTTCTTCTAAAATAAAATAAAATAAAAAAAGGAAAAGAGAAACCTCTCAACTTCACCACTTCCTCACCTTGCGCTTCACTTCTTCAAGGCAACGGGAATCGACTCCGAGATTCTTTCTTTTTTCTTCTTTGCTGCTGACTCAAGGTAAGGGGGAAGTGAAGTGGTTCTTTATTGTGTGTTTTATTGACTTTATGTTAAAAAAATAGTATTGATATTTTGATTTACTCTATATCCTAATGTTAACTTCTATCAAATTTTTATTTGATTTTTTTTTTATAAAAAAAATATATAAAAATAGAATTTGTGAATCATATACTTCATAGAAGCCATGGCTAAATAATGATAGTAGGAGTATGATTATAAACTCGGCCGGGAAGAGTTAGATATAAAAATATAAATAAAATAAAATAAAACTAAAAGGCACCACTACATTCATTTCTTGCACTTACAAGAACTTTGCAATGGCCAAGGAAGTTATATTTTGTTTCTACTATGTAGATTTTGTCTTTTTCTTCTTTTAGAAAAAAAGAAGAAGAGAAAAATGAAATGGTTTACTATACTACTATTGCCAAGTTACATAAAGAAAATTTCATTTTCAGATCGTATGTTTTTTTTTTATATATTTTTCTAAAATTTAAAATAAATTGATTTTTTTGGAGCCATGGATGGTAAAAGAATATATAATAATAATAATAATAATTTGACGGGATTAGTAACATTACTATTAAAAATCTTTACATTTTAAATGCTAAGGAGAAATTCTTATTTCATCTTATAAATTAATAGGAAACACCTTCATGTAAGTCTAATAAATAGTTATTTACATTTTAATTAGTTTATGAGGATTAAAATTAAAAATGTATTGAATCATATTATAATATAAATTGTGATACGTGGAAATAGTTATATTTATACTTTGTTTTATAATTTGCCTCATTAATAAACATAAATGTTATTTCGTAATTATAGTATTCAGCTAATAAGACCATAAGACTATAGGTATAGACATGATGTACTAAAGTACTCTGAGATGAGTATTGTTAATAAAGGAATATGCAAAAGCATGTTACCAAATGTGGAAGATATAGTTTGGCAAGTTGAGGAATGAAAGACAAGGGCTCACTAATGAAAGCCTTGGGGGTACGGTGTCAAATGATGAAGTAATTGAAGGACCAAGAGAGCATCCTGTGTCGGGAACTTCATCTAACCAACTTGGCAACCCTGATAACTGCTCAACATTCCATTGATTGGTGCGAGAGTACGCTTGTGATATATATAGGACTGTGGATGTCTTGATATATATAGGACTATGAAAGTCCTAAACTTAGATAATTCGATTTCATCTATGAAATATAATAGTTTTGCCATAGGTAAAGGCGTATGTACTCCCAATTACTTCCAAATCGGGGGTATGGATCCATACTACGTCTGGAAAAGTAAGATGTTATGACTAGATAAAAACTTAGGTTATATATATATATATATATATATATATATATATATATATGAGAGAGAGAGAGAGAGAGAGAGAGATACACATATCCATATGTATATAGTATTGTTGCTACTGTTAGTATAGCCTACATATTTAGAACCATATCTCACTCCTTCGTTATTTTTATGCATGTATCTATTATATATACGAAGATGGTGGACTTGCCGATACCCCATAATACAACTCTTGACATTACGAGCCTAGGTGCCCGGACTGTAGAAGAAGACTTAGGGTACCTCTCTTCCGGATCAGCCACTTCTAACCCGGTACCCATTACAGGATCAGAGTTAGCAGACCCTCTTCCACCTTTTCCACTATCCCTGGATATAGGATCCACTTATCCTACTAATTGCACGCCATATCCACATTTGTACCCGACATACTATCCATCTATCCCACCTATATATCCACCACTGTCACTTATGTCTTTCATGCCCCCGATACCAACATATCATTTCTCTCCTTGGTACCCACCTTATCCAACTCACCCTTACTACTATCCCATGCATGCACCTAATGATTCCACTGTACCCATTATGGCACCTTTTATGAGTATGCATCTCCTATAGAATCTACTTCGACCTTTGAAACTTACTTAGAATAGACCCTACCCCTATTTCTAATATATGATGATATTCTTGTTGATCCAACTGATTTGTATCTCACAAAGCCGGCATCTACTCCCCTGGACTTCCTACCAACAGATGCTGTTCAACCTGTACTTATCGATGACTTGCCCATCCAGTAGCCACTTGAGGTAGGAATAGATAACGCCTTAGATGATGACTCACCAGATTACACTCCCAATGCCATGGCTGATAAGGGGATAGGATCACTCGTTGATAACATACCTTTTGAGACCAAGCATACTCCCTTATTAGATATAGATGCGGTAAGAGTTGGCGATGAAGACACTGCCGACACTGAGATAGTAGTGTCACTAGACGTGGGACCAACAAATGATGATAACTAGTAGTTCAATATAGGGTTATATATGCAAGGATATTATGATCAGTGCATGTTTTGGGGACCACTCCTTTGTATAGCTAGGATGCATGTATAGTATAGTTTGAAATTCCCTATATCTTTTTGGTTGTATGATGGCAGTATAGTTGTATATATGACCGATAACTCCTAGTAAGTTGATAAAGTAGTAATGACTATAAGGTAATTTTATTTATCTAATGTTTATAATATGATGTTTAAAAAAGAAACTTGTGGTCAATGCTTTTATATTTCTTCATAGAAAAAAAATAGTTTGATTAATACTAAATCAATATATATATATATATATATATATACTTGAAGAGGTCGAGTGGGTTCGAGCCCGTTATGACCAATTGAATCTCATTGAAGGAAAAAAGGTTGATTGCCCTATGTCATGGTCAATTATACCAAAAGAGAGTGAAAAGGGCTCATGATAAAAAGGTTCTTCCTTGAGAGTTCCAAGAAGGAGAGCTGGTGCTTAAGGAAATCTTACCAACCCAAAAGGATTAGAGGGAAATAGACTTTAAATTATGAATGACCTTATGTGGTAAAGAAGGCATTCTTAGGAGGAGCATTGATCCTTACAAATATGGATGGAGAAGACTTGTCTCTTCCCATAAACTCTGATGTAGTAAAAAAGTATTATGCTTAAAAAAAAAAAAACTCACTAAGCTGAAAATCCGAAAAGGTGGCTTAGGCAAAAAATTAGAGCAACTCGATAGGCTGAAAACTCGTAAATAGCAGTCTAGGCAAACGATAGGATTATATACAGAAAAAAAAAAAAGCTTGCTAAGTTGGAAACTTGAAAAGGAGGCCTAGGCAAAAATTAGAGCACCCCGTTAGGTTGAAAACTCACAAAAAGTAGTCTAGGCAAAACATAAGGTTATGATAAAAAAAAAAAAAAGAAGCCGGTCTAGGCAAAAGTTAAAGCAAATCAGTACTACTACAACAAAAGATTTGGGACTAGGGCAAACCAAACAGATTGAAGTACTCAAAAGTGGGACAAATCCTTGAAAGCTAAAGTGCATGCGCAACTTAAATAGTTATAAGTATCTAATGTTCTCAAAAGCTAATGGAATGACTCTTCAAAGTTACAAGCATAAGAATTGACACTATTACTCTAGACATTCCCTTTGCCACCTTTGTTTGGTCACTTGTGTGATGATTTTGATATATCTACCATTTTGTTCTCACCCAAACTTATTCTAACATCTGCAATTTCCTTCTAAAAGCAATAAGATATCTTCATCCTGAATTCATTTTCATGGTTCAACTATGTTATTTTCATTATGTAACATGTTAAATGAAGCATGCTATTACATTGAAAAGGCATTACAATTATAATGAATAAACTTGAATTTCGTGGAAAATATGGTAATTCCTTAACCAACTCTACAAACAGGTAATGGGAAATTGTTGCAAGATTCAATGTGTTGCGTGATATAGCTAAAGCCCAACTTCAAAACTTCAACCAAAATCTAATTTTTGTTTCCTAACTGAAGTTTGAGGAACTCAGAACCTTAAGGGTGTCGAAAGGTCAAAGAATTAAAAAAAAATAACAAAAAACAAAACAAAATGTCCAAAACATCTCAGGTTGCATCATGCATACATTTCAACATCTACCTTTTGTACATGAATGTTTCGGGTCCCCACATCCATTGCTTTTACATTTAAGGTCTCCACGCCCACTATCAATACATTTTGGATCCCCGCGCCCATTGCTTTTACATTTCGAGTCCCCACGCCCATTACTTTTACATTTCAGGTCCCCCGCGCCCATTGCTTCTACATTTTAGGTCCCCGTGCCCATTATTTTTACATTTCGAGTCCCCACACCCATTGCTTTTTCATTTCGAGTCCCCACGCCCATTACTTTTACATTTCAGGTCCCCCGCGCCCATTGCTTCTACATTTTGGGTCCCCATGCCCATTATTTTTACATTTTGGGTCCTTGCGCCCATTGCTTTTTCATTTTGGGTCCCCATGCCCACTACTTTTACATTTTGGGTCCTCACACCCATTACTTTTACATTTTGGGTTCTCATGCTCAATATTTTTATATTCTTAGTCCCCGTGTCCATTGCTTTTACATTTTGGTCCTCGTGCCCACTATTTTTACATCCAGGGTCCCCACACCCATTGTTTTATGTTCTCTATATTTGTTTCTTTAGTGTCTCATGGATCTTTTTTTATCTTTACTGAACAAAATTGAAGTTTATTTTCTTTACTTATTTTTACTACAATAAAATGAAAACTAAGGTTATTCATGTTATTTGGTAAAATTTAAGTAAAGAGGGGTAACTATCAACATTCAATTTTGTTCGTCTAATTTTTTTTATATAATAATAATAATTGGCTGAGCAAACTTACCTTCGATGCTTCGCCGATGATCAACCGCGCCTCTAGTTTCGTTTCCTTCATTTGGCTGAGCAATGGTATAACACAACCTACCACTCTACCATCCGGATGCCACCATTTCAGGCCTTGTACGGTCGTCCCTCGTTGTGGATCCCTGACTTTGTGCCCAGCACCACCGCGCTTGCAAAAGTCGCTGACACCCTTGAATAGCACCAAAAAATATTGCATCAATTGAAGGAAAACCTCAAACGAGCAAGGCAGCGAATGCAAGATCAAGCAAATACTCACCGAGTTGATTAGACCTTTGATGTGGGCTCGTGGGTTTGGATGAAGCTCCGCCCATACCAGCAACAAAGTGTCGCCCAACGAGCCTCTCAAAAGTTAGCCCACATTTCTTTGGGCCATACCGCATCCTCCGCCATGTCGACACCGTCGCCTATGAACTTAGGTTGCCAGCCGACACGTGCATCCACCCTGTGGTGCACGTTTTGCTTCTTTGGCCCTACGACCTCGCCGAAACGCCTCGACCAACCAACCGTCTCCTTCATCACTGGTCATGTTGTCGTCGCTAAACACCACAGACCTCCCTTCCCCGGACTTCACCCTCACACAACGCCACCCATCTCGCTATCTCTCGCTCTCAGCTCGAACCCGCGAGAAGCAAGGCTGAACGAAACTCTCTCTCTCACCTTGTTCTCTCTTTTCACTCATAAGTACAAAAGTCCTTGAACTACTTATCCACATTTGTGTACTTTGCAAAGCCAAACCTTTCTGATCCCATTCAATCTAACCGTTCAACTTCTGAACTCCCCACTTCCCTAGACGCATCTCAACCGTTGGATGTAACTAAAGCCTTTTTCCCTAACACACACTCACCTTGTGGCCCTTGCCTTCCAGTTGTTTCCTACCCCAACACGCAAAACACACTAGCTTTTACCCACAATCACTCTCCACCATGTGATCAAACTTTACCCACGTCTTCACTGTCTCTTGCCTGTGCTAAGTTAACAATCTGCAACCCTTCCTCCGATTTTCCAACCATTCATTTTAAGGACAAAGTGACTTCTCAAGCGTTGGATATTGTTATGAATATTGGTCCCACTAGGCCTTTTGTTATTATATGTTGTGGCCTAATTTCTATTTTGTTATTTTTGTATCTTTCCTCTAAGGCCTATCTTGCCACTAAATGCGTATCTTGTTTATGTATTTATCTCTTTCTCTATTGAAAATTTAGGGTATAATTAATGACATTTGAAGTTTATTCATTCATCTTTCTCTTTCTATCGTCTTCTTCTGTGTATTTATCTTCTTTAATTTATCAGTAGCCATAGCTTAACAAATAACCCCAACCCAAGCATTAGGAAATTTCTACGAATAATGGAAAGGTCATCATTGTGTATTAATATGAAATTTTCAACATTATCATATAAATATCAATCAATTTTTTTTATGATAATAAATTATTCAAGATAAAGTTAAAATAATATTTTGTAGTAAATATATTAATTAATTATATTTAAACTCATTTTCATATAAATTCTCATAGGTCATACATTAGATATCAATTAGCAGAAATTTTATCTGTAAAATAATTAAAAGTAATTTTATACAATTTCACAGTACATGTATTTATCATTTACTTATTTAGTATATATAATAACATAAATTATGCATGTTAATACTATTAAATAAGTTGAGCAAATTTTTCGTCTGACGTAACAATAAAAGAAATTATTACATATATTATATATATATGTCTAAGAATTAAGCCAGTACATAATTAAGGTAGCAATCTACCAATTAAATCCATTATATAGTAAATAACTATACACTCTAGTATTCAGGGGGGCGGACCCAGGATTAGAGGGGAGGGGGCTAAATATATATCTATCAATTAAAAAAAAATTCTCAATTTTAATGATTTTTAAGTGGTTTATAAAATAATTATATATTTAAAAACATTTATTACATCAATAATTTATCAATTAAGATATAAAATATATAAAAAATGAAAAATTAGGAATATTTTTTTTATACAATGATATATTTACACCTTTATTTATTGTTGATACGATAACTTATTATTATATGATTTGATATATATACTTCTAAGAGTTAGAATTTTAATAATCTTTTATCAATTATATGATATTTTGAAAAATAAAAACTCATTCAAGTGAAAAAGAGTAAAGTTTAAAAATTATACTTTTAACTTTGAGAAAATATAATTATATAATAACTAAATTAATCAAATATAATATTTAAATAACATTTATTTACATAAATAAAATAAAAATTACTATTAATTTTATAATTTTATAAAACTAGAAGATAAATTGATGGTATAATAACTAAAATTAGGTCAAATATAGTATTTAAATAAAAATTACTTAAAAAAAAACATTCCTATTAATTTTATAGTTTAGAAAAAAAAAAGCCAAGAGATGAAGGTAATTATATAAAAAATAAAATTAATAAAATATAATCTTTATGTAAGATTTTTTTTTAAAAAAATACTATTGATTATATGATAACTGAAATTTGATAAAATATAACATTTATATAAGATCTCCTAAAAAATAATAAGATTCCTAATAATTTAATGATTTAGAGAGAAAATAGTCAAGAGATAAATATAGATTATATAATATTAATAATAAATTTTAGTCACATATTATTAAATAAGATTTTTATAAAAAAATATATATATATTATATATAGTGCACATGCTGATTTTATGTGCAGAACGAAATCATTATTCAAGATATATTATATATAAGTGTACATGTTGATTTTATGCCTTGAAATCATTTTAATAAGCAATAAATATGTGAAATTGTAGTTGCTAAACACACACCATACTACTTACTAATGCACCACAACATAAACATAGTAAATTATTTATGCACAAAAGTAGGGGGGACATGGCCCCTCCATGACATAAGTAGGTCCACCCCTGCTAGTATTATTATAAGGTAGTAATCAACCTAATTTATTTAATAAACAAATTCTATTTAACTTAATTAAATTTAACGTGAGCTAGGTTACCACCTTTGATGAGTGGCATTTTATTTCTATCCTTGACAAAGGTGTTTGAATATTGATGGTTTTTTTTAAGGAGAATATTATTAGTTAAATTTAGAGTCAAATTTGGTCTCTTTGGTCGTATAATTTTATTTTATTAATTTTTGACAAATTGATAAAATATTTGTTGGTCAGATATGTCTGCGCCATATGGCTACTCATCTTTATAAGAAAAGTAAAAGATGGCTGAATATCTCAATGACTTTTTGCACAATCAAATAATATACTTGAATTGGATTTTAAAGGAAAATTTTGAAACGAAAATAATTTACTAAAAGGGAATTAAATAAATAATTTATTTTTCTACTTGTTAGTTACAAAAATAAATTCAATTCTTTAATTGTTTCTTAAATACTCATATTATATATTGTCACTATCATTAATTAACTACAAGTCTTAAATACTCAAATTATCTTTCAGGAGTTATTTATGCATGGGTTATATCTAATCAAATAACGTAATCCTTTAATCCTTATAAAATTATTCTCCAAAACTTATATGAACGATTCTATGGAACATCTACGTTTCAATATGTCCGGATACATTATGTCAAATTCACAAATAGAAATATAAGACAACTCGTTTTAGCATGGATAAATTTTCAATATTTACAATTAAGTTTCTATTTAATTTTTTATTATTTTATTTGTCACCACCATATAATTTTATAAATTAAAAAATTTATAATCTTCTACATATTATATTATGAAATTTTTATACTTATGTACCACGTCTTTTTTCCTGACTGAAAAATTCTCCACAATTTTTTTTCACCCAAACCCTTCTCTTGTATTCTTTCTTCTTTTGCTTTATTTATTTTTTATTTTTATTTCTTTCCTTCTTTTTTTTCTCACATTCGCACTTTTCATAGGTTTCCTTCCCACTTTATTTCACATTTTTTTCCTTTTTTATATTAATTTTTGTTATAATAATTACTTTTTTATTTATATTAAATTATTATAATTTTATCAATATGATATTTATTTTTTGTTGAGATATTTATAAACATGCTAAATATTATATAAAATTGTGTTATTATTATACTAATTGAATGATAAATTTATATATATAATTACTTATTAAAACTAAATATAATTAAATTAACTTTAAATTTTTAAAAGGAATGTCTTAAAAATTTAAATATATATATATGAAAAAAAAGAATAATATGTTAAAAATTTGAAAAAAAAATATTTTTTTTAAATATGAGAAAATAAGAGGAATGTCTTCAAAATTAGAAAAAAAAAAACTTTAAAAAGTATGAAAACACAAAAATAATGTGATGAAATTTTATGAGAAATAAAAAACAAACAAGAGTCATGTATTAAAATTTTGGAAAATATGAATTTTGAAAAATATTAAAAACGGAAGGAATGTGTTGAAATTTTGAATTTTTTTTATAAAAAAATAGAAAATACAAGAGTAATGTATTAAATATTTGGAAAAAAAATAAAAAATTTAAATATTAACAACATGTAGAATGTCTTTAAAAATTGAAAGAAAATTAAGATTTTAAAGTATATGAAAAAATAATAGTAATATCTTAAAAAAAAATGAAAATGAAAATTAAATAAAAATAAAAGTAATGTCTTAAAAATTTAAAAAAAAAAAAATATATATATATATATAAATGAAAAACAAGAGAAATGATTTGAAAAATCTAAAAACATGATAAATTTCTTGAACATTTGACAAAAAAAAATGAAAATTTTGAAAATATTAAAAATAGGAATAATTTGTTAAAAATTAAAAAAAAATAAGTTTTAAAATATGAAAAAACAAGAGAAATGATTTGAAAAATCTAAAAACATGAGAAATTTATTGAACATTTGACAAAAAAAAATGAAAATTTTAAAATATTAAAAAACAATATTAATGTCTTGAAAAATTAGAAAAAAATGAAAAATAAGAGTAATGCCTTGAAAATTTGAAAAAAATATGAATATTTAAAAAAGATGAAAAAACAAGAAAAATGTATTGAAATTTTAAAAAAATTAAAAAAATAAGAGTAATGTGTTGAAAATTTAAAAAAATGATTATTTTTTTTAAAATGTGAAAAAACAAGAAAAATGTTTTAAAAATTAAAAAAAAATGACAATTTTTAAAAATATTAAAAAATAAGAATAATGACCTAAAAATTTGATAAAAAATGAAAATTTTAAAGTAGGAAAAAATAAGACAAATTTCTTGAAATTTGTTTACAAAATTAAAAAACAAAAGTAATATCTTGAAATTTTTTTAAAAAAATATAATTTAAAAAAAGAACAAGAATAATGTCTTCAACTTTAAAAAGAAAATGAAAATTTTAACATATGAAAAAATAAGAAGAATATCTTGAAAATTTGATTAAAAAATGGTTTTTTTTTAAATATAAAAATGGGAAAAATTAAACGAAAACATAAAATGAATAGAAATATATGTTAAAAGGAAAAACTGAAAGAAAAAAATAAGTATAATAATTAATAAAATAATTTTTTTTTATATAGATAATAGATATATAATGAAATAGAATAATTAAAAGCAAAAAAGAAAGAAATAGAAAAGAGAGAAAAGGAACAACAAAAAAGCGGGGAAAGAAACTCGAAATAGAAAGCAAACAATGAGGAGTAGGAGAGCATCCAAGGTGTTTTAAAACAATGGGATTTAATTTTGTTAAGATAAGTTAAAATTATAAGTATTTAATCATTTATGTAGGGCGGGCTCAAATAAAATTTAATAAAATGATATAATATTTTTATAAATAAAAATAAGGTTATTATCTGACTTTTTAAAATACCATATATTAAATTACATGTCATCATTTTATTTATTAATATAATAAATGTATCAAATCAGGTCAATATCAAATATATCTAAAAGTAATTCAACTTATATTTCTTTCATGCCAACAATCATTGGACAGATATTTCTCAGTGGAAAAAAGAAAAAGAAAAAAAACACTGCTCAGAAGATTAATGCATCACTTTATTATCACTCATAAATATAAATATTTAAATATTTGAGTGTTTCAAATGAAATACAAAGATAGTGAGAACAATAGCAAAGTAGCAAAAGGGATTGGAAATTAAACAGGAAGTGCATTGATAAAGCCCTTGTCTGATTCCAGAGCGCTCATTATATGTGGTAAAAGGCAAACCTCCAAATCAATGCTTCCACCTCCTTCACTCCCTGGGTATGATGTGACTTTCCCCTCAAACTTGTTGGCATAACCACTTCTAACAGCCACTGCTTTTCCCATTCCAAACTCATTCCCATACATGTTGAACCTCGGTGAGCTACTTATCAACACAACGTAAGGGTCCATGGGCTGACCAATATGATAGATTGAAGGAGACACTAACCACTCTTTGAGTGATTGCAGCACCACTTTGTCGTTGTGGTTTGTAACAGCCAGGTGCAACTTCCATGCTGCCCATCCTAGATCATTCTCAAGTAATTCCCCTACTGTTGTTTCTGCACTCAACCTATGAACTGAGTTTCCGAAGTACTCATGAGGCAGAGGTGGTTCCATTCTTGATCGATTGTTTGCGGTTAACCTGCAACTTGTTCTTTTCTCATATGCTAGGGAGCATGCACGAGTTATGCATCTCCAAACATGTGCTGATAGTGACTGGAATGAAGAGATTTTTGTGGTATTGGACTCTGAGTTGGCCTTTAATTTCAGTTTTGCAATAGACTTTGCTGAAAACTGGAAGACTCTCTCTCTCAGAATGGGTGCTTCAAATCTGCTTATAAACTCGTCCTCATGTTTGAAAGGAAGATTTATTGGTGGATTCACTGGATTGCAATCTTTTGGAAACCAGCGATTGTGAATGGGTTGGTGTGAAATATTGGGAACTTCACTTCCATGTTGAAATATCTCAGACCATGTGTTAAAGAAGTTCCAATAAGAAGTGCCATCACCGACAGAGTGATTCATGGAACAACCTAAGAAAACAGCATCCACTAGTTCAGTGACTTGGATGGACAACAACGGCATGGTGTGACCATCATGGTTGATTGCTTTATGATGGTCAAAGAATGACTGAACAATGGGTGGGACATCAACGGGAGAGAGTATGTCAGAAATGGTCAGGTCCAAAGTTGCATAGATGAATTTGACTCCATCACTGTTGTTGCAATCAACGAAAACAGAATAAGAGGGAGGGTCTTGGGATTTCTGGGTTACAAAGCGACCAGCCAATGGATAGAAATGGGAGAGGGTGAGAGAAAGAGAGTGTTTCAGTTTCTTCAACAGATTCTCTATGAAATCATGTTGATCAACAAGTGGTGCAGGCTTCTTGAAGAGTAGACCCTTCTGGATATAGTGCATAGACAACATAACAATGTCCCAATGGGTTAAGTGACACATTTGGTTTGGCACTTCGGTTAAACCATGTGGTTTCACGAAGCATTCTGAAATGCGTCGAACGACAGGGGTAGCCATGATTCAGATAGGGACACAGCACACACAACTTCTATGTGTTGCAGACAGATTAATTAAGATGTAGTGTTATTTCCTTTGCGAACTCTGAACCAATAAATAGTACGGACATGCATGCAGATGCTTGCAGAGAAAGTTTGAAACTTTGGCCTATTAGAATATTAAAATAAAAAAGAAGCAAACGGGCCTTTTGAGATTTGCTAGGAAGATTCTTTACCCATTAGAATAGTGGGAAGGTCTTAGAAAATGACCGTTGGGGAGGAGAAAGCAAATTCATTTTGCTACGAACTCTGCCAATGGAATATATATAATTTAGAATAACTAAAACTAAATGCTTACATGAGCAAAAGCGTTTAAGCCTATCTTTTATGTTCAACGTCTAAACATGGCTCAAAAGTTCAGAATATCTTATTAGGCAGGTAAAAAATGGCTAACAGAATCAATGACTTTTCTGTCAAACATACAAAGACAAAGCGATACAATACAATGCATTCAACGCTATAATCATTATAATGGCATTTCTGGATCATATTCAGAGAGAGAGAGATCGGTGGAGTATCCATCATTACCCTTAATTTAATCCTATTTTAACAAAACATTGCTTGAGTTATAATCCATCATGCTTTGTGGCCGCCTCAATAGACTGCCAAAATTTTCACCTACACCAATTATTTCTGAATATTTCTAATTTCTTTATTCTCTTCAATTAAAAAACTACAATAGGTAAAAAAATATCATTTAAACACGCTTAAACTTTTTTTCAAATAGGTATATAATTTTTATTAGAGAAATAAATAAAAAAGAGACATGACTCCAGTCACAACTTTCTCTAACTTGATCGTGGTACGCTAATTTGATCTTTGCAGAATCCTTTTAAAGTTGTGTATTTTTTGGTTCGATTTCATTTCAGCTATCGTTCATCTTCTCCTATGGGTTTAAATTGGGCACGATTTTGTTTCAGGGGCATTGCATTGATGATTTTTTCTTTTTTTGGACATGCATTGATGGTTTTGTGAGGTGTGTTCGGTAGGGAAAAGAAAAGGAATCTTGAGGAACTGCAAGACTTGTTCTTGGTCTGTGGGTGGAGTAGGCTTTTTTTTTTTTTTCAGCAAAAAGGATGTTTGAACTTTGAAGTACAGGAAATTTAGAAAATGTTGATTTTCTATTACTTCAACCTAGAAAACAGATCTACAATTGTGCTTCTGATCTTGTTCATCGGATGTAATTCATCCCACGAACCCACAATTCAAATAAAATTAATTATTTTGGTTTGAGTTGATTTAATTAGTTGATTTTTATTTTTACAATCAATTGGTATTGGAGAGGAGATGACTTGTTCCCAAAAATTTATCCTTATTCTTATTCATTGTTTATATGATGACACATCAATTAAAAAAAAATTATTTAAAAATTTAAAAATAATATATTTATTTTAATTAATGTATCATATTATATAATGATACAAAGATGAAAACAAATTTTTAGGTGATCTCCATCACACAAGGGATGGAATAGAAGGTTAAACAGCTATGTTTCTTTCTATCTGGTCCCACGCCTTTTCTTTTCCAAATGCAAGCAAGCCCCTTCACTTCACTCCACTCTGGTCAAATTATTAAGAAAACTAAAAATCTTGTGGGCCAACAGTTTCTAAAGCAGATATTCTTCTCAATAATGTCAAACATACGGCTTCAAAATAACGGGAAAATACTTTATAATAAAGTAATAAATTTTATTATCAAAATTGATCAATTTTTGTACTAATAACACATGATGGAAAAGAAAAATAACTTATGCATTTTATATAAAAGAAAAATAATAGTGCGATCCAAAAACATGGAAAAAAAAAAAGAGAAAGAAAAAAAAACAGTCAGTACGTGTTATAAAAATGATTATGAATCTAAATTATTTTAAATAAATTTTCACATATTTATTAAATTTTATATAAAAATAATTTAACATAAATCACACTTGAAAATAAATTTTAATTAAATCTGATTTATAAAAGTTATTTTTTTTATCAAACTCGTCCAAATACTGATTTGATGTAAAAAGAAATAGACAAAAGATCAAATTTCGGAGAACCTACTCAACCTAGGATAGTCATATCAAACAATAAAGTTCATTCGCACGTGCTTATGTCATTTATTTCGACTAAACTAAGTAGTATTGAAAACAAACCAAAGCAAACTTCAAATCCAGGAACAAAAAGCCAGAAACACAAAACTGTGACTATTTAAAAGAACATTGGTTTTTGAAATGACTCAGAACTTTGTTTTTTCTGTAGGTTTGATGAACAACTCTGACTCCGGCAATGAACCACCAGATGGCGGTAGCAGTCATCCCTTTCCTACTCCACCTCCATGACCATCCTTCCATGATATGTTCATGGGAGACAGACTCATTCTGGCATCCAGGCCTAGGGTGGACCTAATCCAACAGCCAATTGGCAAGAATTGAATATGAAGACGGTAATCCCCTCAAACCAATGGTTTATATCTCTGACAAGGTGTTCGATGGGCTATGTGCTCCTTGGCAAGATGCATTAGTGGTGAAGCTTTTGGGCAAAAGTATAGGCTACTCTTTGATGCGGGATAAGTTACATAGACTATGGAAGCTAGTTGCGGGCTTTGAAATTATAGACATTGACAATGGTTATTTTATGGTGAAGTTTGACAACGCAGGTGATCGCCAAAAGGTTATGGATGAAGGGCCCTGGATGTTATTTGATCATTATCTTATAGTGCAACGTTGGTCTCCTGAGTTTATCTCTCCATCTACAAAGATTGAAAAAACGCTAGTGTGGATTTGCTTTCAGGGTCTCAACCTTATTTACTATGATGAAAGCATTTTGCTTGCACTAGCAGCGGCCATTAGGAAACTAGTTAAGGTGGACTCCAATACTAAAGACATCAGGCGAGGCAGGTTTGCACGAGTTTGCATTGAAATCGATCTTACTAAACCAGTTGTTGGGAGGGTCTGGTTGAAAGGTTTTTGGTATCGAGTGGAGTATGAAAGTCTCCATTGTATATGCTCCACATGTGGTTGTTACGGCCATGTTAGAATGGAGTGCACTAAGAAGCAACTAGAATCTCCGTTGGAAACCCCACTATCAACCTCGCAAGGAACAGTGCCGCCAATTGTTCCGGCAACCACCGCAACAACAGTAGATACGTCTCCAATTATTGAAATTAATGTCCCCATTAATTCAGGAGAGCAGGTGGAAACCGCAACAAAAATAACATATGTCAATCATGATCTTGTTCATGGTGATTGGCTTGTTGTGCAACGAAGGAAGAAACAAAGCAACAATAATTCAAATTCAAAAAAGAAAGAGAATATGATGGCTCGAGATTTTATTTTTAAAAAGGATAAGAATAAACTCTCTCTCCCACAACAGAATCCCAATATTCGTGGCAAGAAAGAGAAAGTAGGAAATTTAAAAAGCAATCATGCAAATCAATCTAGCCACGTAGCCCCACTTGCTCATAAAAGATCACGTTCATATTTTTCTACCCCTATTGCACAATTAATTCAAAATGCTGCAAAGATCAACATGAATTCACGTGAGACAAATAAAAAGATACTACCTCCAGCTCATACTACTCCATCGAACCCCACATCAATGCCATCATCGTTCATGTTCAATATTCATACAAATAATCATGTAAATCAAAATGGGGTTAACACCACGGCACCTGGTGTGCATGCTAATGTTATTGCATCGAACCTTAATATTGATGTGGTTATGGTTGAAGATTCTCAAGGTAAGAAGGTGGCCAATGTGGCTCAAGAGTTAGTCCTTGTAAGCCAAGTCATGCTAACGTAAAGCCATGGCTCAGGTTCCCCTCCTCTTTTCATTATGTTGTCATGAATTGTTTACAAGATATATCAATCATATCATGGAACATAAGAGGAGCGGTTGGCCGTTGTACGAGACGGCACGTCAAACATATGATTAAAACTCATAAACCTTTCCTTTTCTTAATCTACGAAACTCATGTTCAATTCCATAGGGTTGAAATTTTTTGGAAGTCATTGGGGTATGAGAAGGTATTTATTCAGGAGGCTAGAGGACATGCAAGAGGTATTTGGGTCTTGTCAGAAAGGCTGGATGTCAACTTTACTCTTCTACACTCCACGAATCAATATATTACCTTCAGGCTAGAGAAGGCAAATAGTAGGTGGAACTGCTCTGCGCTGTATGCCTCCCCTATTCCTACGGTGAGGGCTGTTCTTTGGGACCACTTGATTGAGATTGGCAATGACATGGAAGGACCATGGCTAGTCATTGGCGATTGGAATGAGATTACTCAACCATCGGAGGTCGCAGGGGGAGCCTTCCACCAAGCTAGGGCCAATGCTCTTTACGGCGTTCTCACCCAGTGTGACCTTATTGATATGGAAACAATAGGGAGCTTCTTCACGTGGCGCAGGAATATTCAAGCAAGGGGTTCATACAAAAAAAACTCGATAGGTGCGTGGCTAACATTGACTAGCGTCTTGCCTACCCTAATGCATTGTTGGAAACTCTTCTCCCCCACAACTCAAACCACAATCCTCTCATTCTTTCTTGTCAAAAAGCTCACTCCCGTATAAACCCTTCCTTTCATTTTCAAGCAGCTTGGCTTTCCCACCCAAAGTATGCAAATATTGTGACACAAGCATGGGGTCAAACTACCGGAGACACTTTCCATAAGCTTAATAAGGTTCGTGACAGCTCTATCACCTTTAACAAAGAGGTCTTGGGGAATATTTTTCAGGACAAAAAGAAGTTGGAAGTTCGTATCAAAGGAGTCCACTGAGAATTAGAGACTCGGGCTACTTCCGACTTGATTCAGTTCGAGAAAGCCTTGCAGGACCAACCAGATCCTTTTTCGTGAAGAAATGTTATGGTTCCAGAAGTCCTGTGAGAATTGGGTAAGATTTGGCAACAAGAATACCAAATTCTTTTATACTCAAACAGTTATCAAAAGACGCAAGAATAACATTTCTGGCCTGTTTATCGATAATATTTGGTGCACTGATGCATCCCTTATTCAGAAGGAAGCTCAATCGTTCTACCAAGGTCTCTTCCAATCTACTGCTAGATGTCTTCCCAATTGCTTATAGCTAGTGCATGTTCCTCGATTAGAGGATCATGTCTCCCTCGGCCTAGCCGCTATTGTCACGTTGCGGGAAGTGAAGGATGCCCTCTTTAGCATGAACCCTTACAAAGCCCTTAGGCCAGACGGATTTCAACCTATATTTTTCAAAACCTTCTGGCCACATATCAAGGATGATATTATGCGCATGGTAGCTGAGATTTTTGCCACAACTGTTGTCCTATCCCAAATGACTAAAACTTTGATAGTTCCCATTCCTAAGTCGGAGAATCCCACGTCCATCAGGGACTTCAGACCGATCAATGTTTGTAATGTTCTATTCAAATTGGTCTCCAAGATCCTAGTGAATCGCCTTCGGCCACACCTAGATTCTATCATTGGTCCCCTTCAAAGTAGCTTCATCCCCAAGAGGGGAACTTGTGATAATGTCATCATCGCCCAAGAGATTGTTCATAGTATGTATAAGAAGATTGGAAAGATTGGATATGTTATGTTCAAGATTGATTTTGAAAAAGCCTATGATAGGGTTGATTGGAGCTTCTTGAGATTGACTCTGAAGGAATTTGGGTTTCCGGATCGCACAATAGACTTGGTTATGAACTGCACTACTACTACGTTCTTGTCCTTAAAATGGAACAATGAGAGATTGCCCTCTTTCTCGCCAAGACGTGGTCTTCATCAGGGAGACCCAATGTCACCTTATCTCTTTCTTCTATGCATGGAGAAGCTAGCACTTCTCATTCAGGAGAAAGTGAGTAGTGGGGATTGGCAACCAGTTACGGTTTCTAGAGGTGGCCCTAAGATATCACATTTATTCTTTGTCGATGATTGTCTGTTGTTCACTAAGGCGTCGACAAATCAAGTGCAATTGGTCTAGGATGTTATCCGTCTATTTTGTCTTGCTTCTGACTTGAAAGTCAATAGTCAGAAATCTAAGTTCTTCGTCTCTAAGAATGTTTTGCGTAGCAAAATCCAGCAATTCGCCACTATATTAGAGTTCCAACACACTCATAATCCAGGCAGATACTTAGGGTTCCCTCTCTTGGTAGGTAGGACCACTAAGGCGGATTTTGCCTCCCTCACAGATCGTGTCAATAGCCGCATTGCAGGTTGGAAGGGCCAACTCCTTAGCCGTGCTGGCAGAGTAACTTTAGTTATGTCAGTTATATCTGCTATCCCCTCCTACTCTATGCAAAACCTATGGATCCCGGAGAGAATTTGCAATATAATTGACTCTAGGTTAAGGTGCTTCATCTAGGGAGGGAATCACAATCATTGGGTAGATTGGTCTACGATCTCTAAATCTCGTGCCAAAGGAGGGTTGGGCATTCGTCGATGTCGCCAAGCTAACATTTCCCTACTTGGCAAGCATGTGTGGGATCTTTTGCACGGCAAGGATAAGTTATGGGTTCGCTTACTATATGCGAAATATATTGGCCAAAAGAATATTCTTCACCTTAAGAATTCCACAAGTAGCTCGTATGTTTGGTCCTCTATCATGAAAGCCTTATCTCATCTCAAGCAAGGTTTCATGTTTAGGATTGGAGACGGGGATTGCTCCTTTTGGTTTGATCCTTGGTTAGAGGAGGGACCATTGTATGGCATGGTAGATGAGGTCCATGAAAGGGACATGCAATTACGCGTTAAGGATGTCTATTTTGATGGCTATTGGCACTTTGACGTCCTTACTATAACCTTGCCCCAAGACATTCGGAACACCCTTCTGTACTTGTTTCTTAATCCTTCTATGCCGGATATTATTAGGTGGAATGCATCTAGTTCGGGAAGGTATAATACCAAGTCCGCCTATGCGTGGTTGAGCCGAGAGCCTGCTTTTCATCTTACTTGTGCTGAGTTCTGATCGTGGGTGTGGAAGTCCAAGCTACCTGAGAATGTTAAACACTTTATTTGGCTCACCTATAGAGGGAGTCTTCCTACTAACTCTTTTCGCTTCATGCGGCATATTACTACTGATTCTTCTTGTTGCAGGTGTGGAGATGCTAATGAAACATGGATTCACATCCTTCGCGATTGTCCCTATGCATGTAAGGTGTGGCAATACATCCAGTTGCAGTATGGTCTTGATTTCTTCATTGATGATGCTACATATTGGCTCAGAAGTAACATTCAAGGAAATTTTCAGCTCTTATTCGGCATCACTTGTTGGATGATCTGGCGTGCGAGGAATGAGGTGATTTTTAACGATATAGTTTGGCCAGACTGGTATATGTATAACCAGATAAGTTCTCTTCTACATCTAGCCAAAGGGACAAGCTCGACCAGCTTGACCAGCTCATCCTCAACAGATAGGATACTGGTTAACTGGGAACCTCCTCCGTAAAACTACATCAAGATCAATATAGATGGTAGTTCCTTGTTAGGTTTTGGTGGTGTTCTACGAGATTTTGCAGGCAATTGGATTACGAGTTATATGGGCAATTGTGGTTTTACTTCAAACACTACCGCTGAACTGTGTGCTATTTTCCATGGCATTAAACTTGCCCACACAAAAGGTTTCTCTAATGTTATTTGTGAGATGGATTCCACCACTTCTCTGAAATTCATCATTGAGGGGCTCGACGTTGTTCATCCTCATGCAGGTGTGGTTTCGGTCATTCGTGATTACGTACAACTACCTTAGAATATTAGCTTCAAGCTCACGCTTAGGCAAGAAAATAATGTGGCAGACATTCTTGCTAAGTCAGGAGCCAAATCCTCCTCCCCATTTATTTTATTAAATTATTGTTCAGCTTCAACTTCGAATTACTTAGTTGTTGATGCCTCAGACACTCTCTTTTGTAGGCCTTAGTGTCATTTTTTAATTTGTTTATTCATAAAAAAAAAAAAAAAAAACATTGGTTTATGGATGACATTTTTCTATTCTGTTAGATAGGTGTTGATGTTGATCCTGCTACGTGCTTGAGCATGAATGCACTGTTAACATGTCCTGAATCTCGATCGTAAGGTATTCAAGAAAATAGGATGCTTTCCTTTATCGAGGGACTGTTAATAATATTTTAAATAATCAAATGAATAATAGAAGAACAAATTACATTATATTATTAGAAAAAGGTTATTATGAATACTTGAATACATAGAACAATCTTGATTAATATATACTAGAAACTGTAGTGATTAAAAATTATTAGTTTAGTGATCTTTCTCAATTTTACTAACCGTAATTTATATTTTTAATCCATTCTCATTATGTTTCAAGATAAAACTGTTAATTCATTCATTAATTCTATATTATTTTCTTTCTAAATTAATTCACTTAAATTTCACTCTTCAAAATATAATAACTAATATAATATAATATAAATGTTATAAATTAATACTTAATTCATATTAATTAATTAAAAATAAATAAAACTAAAATTGTTACCAGCTCAATATATAATAATTTTGAAAGAAAGTGCTATAGGAAGGAAGGAGGTTGAGCTTGGTTATTTCATCTTGCAACTTGTTTGCAGGATTTATATGTAGAAGTTAAGATAGAAAATGCCATTTAACCTACCTACCCAATCAGAGGAAATATTAAAAAACGATGGGTCCTACTGTACATTGTTTTTTGTTTCGCATCGCGAGTCCATAAACAAAATAAACCAATGAAATTACCATGAAGCTTCATAGTTTTGCTGTGATATTGGATTAATTAGCAAGGACGCACAGTTATCTATCTCTACTATTGAATGCTTCAACATTAGGTTTACTTAATAACTTGTTTCATGAAGCTTCCTAGAGCGCCTTGAAACTGCGTATTGGGTGTTTGTAATTAACTTCTGCTTACTCTGATGGAGCAGTAACAGTCATGTTTGTCTTAAAATCATTATTAAAAATTTAACTGTGAATAAACAATATAAAAACATTTAATTTAATTTCTGTGTAATATTAGTATAAATATTTTTGTTAACTAATCATTATTATAAAGTTAATATATGTTTTTTATCAGGTGAATATTAAAAATTTCAGTTTTAATCCTTATAATGTGTTACTTTTTTATTTGGATAACTGAACTTATGTATTTGATATATATTTTTTTTATCACATTTTTAACTTTATTAATTACACTTCCACTTTTTTTTATTGCACTTCCCACTAATTTGCTTATTGCATCTCATATTTATTTGTTTTTTTAATTATTTTATTTAATTTTTTATATATGAAAAAATTCGATCACCTCTTGCATATTTAATAGTCGCTCCTATATATAAAAAAAAAAACCTTATAACACCTATTCCATTCAAAATTTCATCTATTTTAAAAAAATAATTGAATTTTACTAATTTTGTTACGTTCTAATTAAAGATATATCATAAAAAATACCTATAAAAACGTGGTTGGTTATATATAATTAAACAAAAATAAAAACAAAATAATATAAAACATTCAATTATATATATATATATATATATATATATAATTATATAACCAATCTTGATTTTATAATTTTTTTTATTATATATCTTTAATTACAAATGTACGAAAATTAGTAAAATTTAATTATTTTTTAAATAAAAAATAATAGAAATTTTTTTGAGTGGAATAGGTATTATAACTTTTTTTTTAGAGAAAAAGGTTTAGTTATTGCCGGTGTAGACATTCAATCACAACTCTTCATTCATGGTAAAATGGTTGACTTTTATATTTTAAAAATCATTACAATGGTAGATTATGATTAACCATTGATGTGAAATGATTTTATATTGGTGGTGGATAAGCATTTTATTCTTTTTTTTATAGGAAAGATTATCAAATATGTGAGTTTTGCTGTGATATTGGATTAATTAGCAAGGACGCACAGTTATCTATCTCTACTATTGAATGCTTCAACATTAGGTTTACTTAATAACTTGTTTCATGAAGCTTCCTAGAGCGCCTTGAAACTGCGTATTGGGTGTTTGTAATTAACTTCTGCTTACTCTGATGGAGCAGTAACAGTCATGTTTGTCTTAAAATCATTATTAAAAATTTAATTGTGAATAAACAATATAAAAACATTTAATTTAATTTCTGTGTAATATTAGTATAAATATTTTTGTTAACTAATCATTATTATAAAGTTAATATATGTTTTTTATCAGGTGAATATTAAAAATTTCAGTTTTAATCCTTATAATGTGTTACTTTTTTATTTGGATAACTGAACTTATGTATTTGATATATTTTTTTTTTATCACATTTTTAACTTTATTAATTACACTTCCACTTTTTTTTATTGCACTTCCCACTAATTTGCTTATTGCATCTCATATTTATTTGTTTTTTTAATTATTTTATTTAATTTTTTATATATGAAAAAATTCGATCACCTCTTGCATATTTAATAGTCGCTCCTATATATAAAAAAAAAAACCTTATAACACCTATTCCATTCAAAATTTCATCTATTTTAAAAAAATAATTGAATTTTACTAATTTTGTTACGTTCTAATTAAAGATATATCATAAAAAATACCTATAAAAACGTGGTTGGTTATATATAATTAAACAAAAATAAAAACAAAATAATATAAAACATTCAATTATATATATATATATATATATATATATATATATAATTATATAACCAATCTTGATTTTATAATTTTTTTTATTATATATCTTTAATTACAAATGTACGAAAATTAGTAAAATTTAATTATTTTTTAAATAAAAAATAATAGAAATTTTTTTGAGTGGAATAGGTATTATAACTTTTTTTTTAGAGAAAAAGGTTTAGTTATTGCCGGTGTAGACATTCAATCACAACTCTTCATTCATGGTAAAATGGTTGACTTTTATATTTTAAAAGTCATTACAATGGTAGATTATGATTAACCATTGATGTGAAATGATTTTATATTGGTGGTGTATAAACATTTTATTCTTTTTTTTATAGGAAAGATTATCAAATATGTGGGAGACAAGCAATTTATTTGTATATGAAAAATGAAAAAAAAATAAAAAATGTAAAAGTGAAATAAGCAATAAACAAAATGGGAATATAAGTAGTAAAGTGAGGATGCAAAAAAAAAAATTATCATATACATAGATTGAATTATTGGAACCAAACTTTAAATAAAAAAATAATACATTATAAAAATACAGGAATAAAAAACAGCAAAATATTTTATAAGATCTAAAACTTGAATTTTTAAATATTTAAGATACGAAAACAATATTAGCCTTATTATAACAATAGGAAGCAAGAGCGAGAGAGAAAGTTTGGCTTTGTTATATATATAAGAGAGGATCATGGTACTAAACAATGCACTCCTTAGTCCTTAACTTTCATAGTTTCCTACCTCAACCATACTTGTAGAACCAACCTACATAAAAAATAAGAAGCAGAGAAAAAAAAAGAAAAAACACAGAGAGAAAGAGGTAGCATATAATATAGCATTGATCCTGTACTTCTTCTACATCACATATGGCTATAGTTATAGAAGTGAAAAAGAAGACTTCAAGAGCAGCAGTAACAGCAATATTTCAGGCGGAGTTAGGAAGCCAAGCTTGACACTGGACACTTGTAAACTTTGTAAACTGACATGTGTAATTTAAAAGATTTATAACTTTATACATTAAAATAAGATATTTTATGTCACTTTAATTCATTAAATTTTTTTTATTTTTTATTTTATTTTGATTCATAATGTTTTAAAATATTATTGTGATAGTTTAAGTTTAAATTATATTTTGATATTTTTTTATACTTTTAAGTTAGGTTTTAAAAATATTTTAGTCAATTTTAGTGAAAATATTAAAAAAAACTTATATATTTTTTTATACATTTTTTTTACATTAAATTTTTAAGTAAATATATTTTGATCTATTAAGTGAGTCTATTTTGATCATTAATTTTTAGAAAATTATAATAAATTTAGAATATGATGTAACATTATTATTATGAAATTATCAAATTAATTTAAAAAGATAAACCAAAAGACAAACTAACTTGGTTTTTCTAATGTTTCTATACAAATGAACCTATATATATATATATATATATATATATATATATATATAATATTAAAATAATATTTTTAAATATTATAGATCAAAATATAAAAAAAATTAAAAAATTTAATAAAGTAAAAGTCACATTAACCGTTTAAAATAAATTTTCACTTTATATAAGAATACATGTCTTAACTATAAGAAACAGATCAATATACATTTTTTTTTTTAATTTGATTGTTATACATTGACACAATAAAAATGATAGAGATTCGACAAGTCAATTTAAAGACATTTTGTGTGACATTTTGTAAGGTCTAAATTCAAATTGAATCAGAAACTACTGCATTCAAGCGGGTCACTTTTCTACGTGTTGATGAAGATTTAGCTCAATTTGAAGTCTCGCATGACAAGAAACATAAGTTTGGTCCGGGATGGATTTTTTTTTTTTTAAAATAAGTTTTGAATTTCTATAAAATATATTTTTATAAATTTTTTATTATATTTTGAGTTCATGATGAGTTTGTTTAAAATTAAAATAAATAATTATAAAATAAGTGATTATTAAATAAGTTTGTTTAAAATTAAAATAAATAATTATAAAATAAGTGATTATTAAATAAGTAGATAACATTTACTTCTTTAAATAAGTAGAAAAGTATTTATTTTAAGTAGAAACAGGTTAGATAAACATAATACAAAAATAAATAATTATTTATTTTATTAAAATAAGTAATTATTTTATCTAATAAGTTTAAATAAATCAGTCTAATATTATTATTTTTTTGTTTTGGATCTTACCGATGATGTTACATCATCATTAAACTAACGATTGATATGATGTAATGTCATTAGTAAAAACTAAAAAAAAAAAATATTATAAAGAAAAAAAATAACAAAAATTTTACAAGGACACAAAGGAAAATAAATTATTTTATAAAAATCAAAAACTTATTTAAATATTTTTAGTTTTAGTTTTTAAAAATAATTTTTATTTTCACATTTTAAATATTAGAAAATTTATTTATAAAAGTGAAAACAAACATCAAATCTTTATTTTCTAAAACTATTTTTTAAAAACTATTTTTGTTAAAAATATTTTTAAAAATTAAAATAAACGTATTTTCAACTATATTTTTTATTTTTTTAAAACTATTTTTTAAAAACTATTTTTGTTAAAAGTATTTTTAAAAATTAAAATAAACGTATTTTCAACTATATTTTTTTATTTTTTTAAAATAATGAAACAAAACGCCATTTATATCAAGAGATGAGGTTAAGATGAATCCAATAAAATTAGGGTGCAAACCACGGTGAAAAAAAAATAACAGAGAAAAAAAATCAAGAACATAGAAAGAAAAGGTAAAAAAAAAGAAGTAAAAAAGAATAATGGTATTATATAAATAAATAAATAAGTTCAGATTAGTTCATCATAAATAAATAAATAACTTAAAAAGCTTGTTCAGTCAAACCTTGGCCGTCAAAGTATTTTCTAAAAAACACGAGAAATTCGATATTTGGAACATTTAAGCACTTATATGCTTATAAAAAAAACAAGGCACGTGTCATAACACAAAAAAATTGACCTTTCCCATCCAATCTTACGTATGTGGCACTCAATATTCATGCAGATCACAACCTTCCTCCACGTGCCACCTCCACCACTTGACTTCATCACTTAAACCATTAAACCGCTTCCTTCAATAGTTAAACTCGTTGGTTGCAATCCAAATTCCAAAACGACAAAGCAAAATTAGCATTACTCTCTCCAAAGACCAAACTCAACGCAAACAAAAACAAAATCGTTATACTATACAATCCAACAATGTCACCACCACCATGGGAAGCTCTGATCCTCGTAGCCACTAATTACCTTGACCCCAAAACCCTAGCCATAGCTTCATGCGTCTCAAAGTCATGGTTCTTCTCCATGTCCTCGGAATATATCTGGAAACCCATCTTGGCCGCCCAGTTCCCCTCCCTCTTCAGAACTCTTCTCATCCCCTCCGCCGCTGCCCACGTCGCCTCTCGCCGTCTCTTTTCAATGGGCCACACCGCGGCCACGCGCCGCAGCCGAAGGCGGCCTTCGAAGCCGACCCTCTCGCTGAGCGATCTCGTCTTCGCCGTCTCCATATCCGCCCGCGATGGCGATCGTGACGTCGTCTCCGTTGCAACGCCCTGCGACGCGCTGACCCCGGACGCGCCCGGGGTGTTCCGCTTCCGTGTGGGGTTTGACGGCGCCGTTTTGATGGAGGAAGAGGTGAGGGTGGCGTGGAGCGTTGTGCTGAAGGGGTGGAGAGGGGTTTTCACGATGATGGAGCGCGAGGGAAAGGTGGGGTTTGCCTCTTGCGGGGGAGAGGGGTGGTTCTCGCAAGAGCTGCCGGCGCCGGGGTGCTGCTCCGGTGCGGTGGAGAGTGCGGTGGTGGCGGATTTGAAGGTGGCGATGTGTGAAGGGAAGGGTGGGGATGATGGTGTGAGGGTTGGCGAAGTGAGTGTGGGGATTTTGAGGATTGTGGATTGGAGGTACGTTAGCGTTGAAGATGGGCTTAGGTACCTACAACATTTTCTTACTTAACAAATAATAATGCAACGTAATTATTACTCTTTTGTGAGAAAGTGTTCATGTGTAACGTTCAATCCTCTGACATCCCTCGGAAAGGAATAAGGAGGGAAACCCAAAAACAATGTAAGAAAGATACAGTAGCTATTAGGGTGTTCGCGGTGTGATTTGGTTCGATTTTTGGACAAAAAGTGGTCCGAACCAAACCTAAAATAAAGTCTCGGTTCGGTTTTAACATAACATCAAATCCAATCCAAACCAAACCAATTTTTTGTGGTTTGGTTCGGTTTGGTTTCGCGGTTTTTTTTTAATCTATTATCATAGTTTAATTTTTTTAATTAAACTCACATAATTATTATTATTTTTATTAAATTTTGATTTACATATTTTATTTTAAAAAATATTATTTTTATTTCTATTTAACATTATTATAAAATGATATTACTAACTTTTTTTTAACATAATAATAAATCATGTTTCACTTTATATTTAATTTAATGTTATTTAGTAATATCAATATATCTTTTTGTAATATATGAAAAAAAAAATATTATAAATCACATATTATGATATTAAAAAAAATATATTATAAATCACATCCTAAAAAATTAAAATATTGTTAGTGAGATAATATTAAATATTTAAAAGTAAATTAATATAATTATATAATGCGGTTTGGTTCGGTTTGGTTCGGTTTTTTATAATAAAATCCAAAAATCGAACCAAATCACAAAAAATATGCGGTTTTAGAAATTTTTGGTCCATGCAGTTTTTCGATTTAATCGATTTTTGATTTTTTGGGGCGGTTTGGTTCGGTCTATGAACACCTCTAGTAGCCATATGACAGTATGTGTATAGGAATAGTCGAATAGGACTTTTGAGTTGTTTAACGACTTAGTTTCTTTTGACATTCATTTTGTATCTTCTTTTTCTTCGTTTTTTTTTTTTTTTTTCTTTTTATACATTTCAAGTCCTTTTTAACTCTCCAGCGCGCTGTATGTGAGCCCATGTACAAGACAAGATTTTGAGCTTTCAATCCTACAAATATATGAAGGTGATTGCTTCGGTACTAATTGGTAATTTGAATCTTAATATGGTCTGTGTACTTCATTTTTTGTTTTATCTAATTTGATAAAAAAAAAAGAGGTTTAATGTTCTTTTATTTCATTAAATTTCACATGTTTTATAGTTTTATTAATAATATTTTAAAAAGTGTTATTTTGATATTTTAAATTATATTTTTGACCCAAAATAATATACTTTTATATATTAAGTTTTTAAGTGTGTTTTGTTACATTACGTGTGTTTGTTTTGATCCATTAAATTTAAAAAAATTATAATCAATTTAAGACATAATGTAACATTGGTACTAAAGTATCAACTAACCAAATGACAAATCAATTTTCTTTTAGACCAATAGCATGCTAAGTTAATAATTTTAAATTTTTTGTAATTTAGTCCCTCATTTTTTTTTTTTTACTTCTAACTATATTTATTATGCTTATCTTTTTATGTATATTTTTTTATTTCCTACAATTATAATTCTCTTATTTTCTTTATAATTTGGATATTTTTAATTCATATTTTTGTTTTTCTTACGTCTCCTTCTCTCTCTTTTAACATTATATATATATATATATATATATATATATATATATATATATATATATATATAATCTTTTGTTATTTTATGAACGCTTATGTTTTTCTTTTCTTTTCTTTCTTTTATGTTTTTTTTTTATTTATATGAACTTTCCTTTTTATGATTCTTCTTTATTTTTTTTGTTTATTTATTTATTTCATTTAATAGTTTATCTTTCTACATATTTAAACTTACATGACCATTAATAACTATATAAAGATTTTTTAACTTAATATTAATTTTATTTATTTATATTAATGACACATAAATTTATTCATTTATAATAGTATTATAAATATAAGTATTTATATTTTTATGTTGAAAATTTCGTATTAGAAAATAATTTAATATAACTAGTTAATAATATTCTAACGATAAACATTTTTTCCTATCTATTTAATAACTTCATATATAATTTTTTTTTATTGATTAATAGATATATATTAATCTTAATTTTTAATTTAAAATCTTATAAATTAAATTAGTTAATATATTTATTATAAAATAATGTGTTGACTCTATACTTAATAATTTCACATAATGATGTTAATTTTTATGAAAGTAATGAAATCAAAGTGTTGTTAAACGACGTGGAAGATAAGTGTGGGAGAGTTGAGCATCCCTCCTAGTTGATTAGGGGTTTTTGTGATATGGTGGGTGATTGTGGTTTGAAGGATATCCCTCTCGAAGGCTATCCCTTCACTTGGGAGAGGAGTAGAGGGACCGAATCTATTGTTGAAGAGAGGCTGGACAAAGCTATGATAAATGACGAGTGGTTGGATAAGTTTCTTGAGGCGAGACTCTTTAATCTATTAGCCCCAACTGTTAGGATCAGTTGGGTGACTATCAAGAGGGGGGGTGAATTGATTGAACGTAAAATGATAGATTCTTTTTCTAATAAAAGCTTTTCACACCCGCTCTTAAGGTTTTAATAAAAACGTTTTCAGAGCATGTTATATTGAATGAATAAACCAGAAAAATAATCTCAGCTTATGATAGAATTGATTAGAACAATTAAACTTGACAAAGATCAAAAACTAAATTGACAAAGATTAAGGATAGAGAGATTGAGCCTGTTGATTTATACTGGTTCGATCAACTATCGATCTACATCTAGTTCTCCCTTTCACTAAGGGGTTCCACTATGAATTTGATTACATACACCATGCACACACAATTCACAGCAAATCTTGATTTCACAATCTGAAACAGGAACTTAAAAAAACTGAATGTGAAAACATCATTCACCATCCAATTTCTAAACACTAGAACAATACAATTCTAGAAACAAAATTAGAAACACCATCTAATTTCAACACACCATCTAGGAATGAAATTCCTATAATGCAAATTAAACAAGATCAATGAAAAAGATTCAAGAACAAAAACACCTTGATGTGCTGATATAGCTTGATATAAGATCAGTTGAGAAACTCCAATGTGAGTAGATTTAGCAGTCAAGAACAATCATTTGAATTACCTCAGTTCTTGAAAGAACAAGAGAGGAATATAGTTGTGTAAGGTCAGAGGTTTAATCTCAAAATGATTTAGCAGTATGAACAAGAATGAGTTTTTTCTGAAACTCAAGAGATTTATTAATGTGCAGAAGAAGGAAAGAGAATGTTCAGAACAATATCAAATCTGAGAATCAAATCAAAAGATTTGGATTTTGACAATTGAAAGAATGAAAAGATATTGTGTAAAGTTGGTCTCTCTGCACAGAATGCTATGGGTTCAAATATATAGAATGTGTCAAAAAGATTTGGAGTTAGTTAGACAAAGAATGAATCTTGGAGATCTTTCAAAATGACCGTTATATTAGATATAATCGATTGCAATAAAGGTGTAATCGATTATCCCATGTATCAGAATATGATTTATACTTGCTGTCAACTATTGTAATCGATTGCAGTAGAGATGTAATCGATTGCAAACGAGATAGAGCCAATTCTGAATTTTAAAGATCATATAGTAATCGATTGCCACTGGATGGTAATCGATTGCAAATGAAACAGAACAATTTCTGAACGTCAGAGATTGTCTTGTAATTGATTGCAACTCGATGGTAATCGATTGCAATTGAAACAGAACAATATCTGAAATTTGAAATTTGAAATCTACATTGTAATTGATTGCAATAGTTGGTAATCGATTAACTTGATACCAGAGATGGTTCAAAAACTGATGACTTAGTTAAACTCACTTATCGCAAGAATTTTAAGTTTGAGAATTGTTGGTTGAATGAGGAGGGTATCGAGAAATTGGTGTCGAATAGTTGGGTAGCTAATCCAAATATTGATGTTATTGATAAGCTTAGCGAGTGTGTGACTCAGCTGGATAGGTGGGGTAGGAACCTCAGGTCAAAGTTTAGAGCTGATATTGAGAAGTGCAAATAGGACATTGACCTGCTCAAAGTTAGAACGGACCCTTCAGCGGTTTCTACTGTTGAGTAGTTGAAGAAGGCTTTCACTAAGCTACTAGTGAAAGAAGAGTGTTTCTGGAAGAAAAGGTAAAAAAAATTTTGGTTGTGTGAGGGTGATCAGAACACTAGATTTTTCCATGTATTTGCGTTTGCTAGGAAGAAGAGGAACAAGGTAGAGAAGTTGATCAAGGAGGATGGCTCAGCTACAACCACTAAAGGAGAAATCAAAATAGTTGTTGAGGAGTACTTTGGTAAATGCATCTCGGCAGAGCAATCAGGTTTTGTAAAGGGCAGATCTATTCTAAATAATGTCCTCATTGCAAATGAAGTCCTCCAATATATGAAGCGGAAAGTAAAAGGCAAGAATGGTGATGTGGCCCTTAAAATTGACCTCAACAAAGCTTATGATAGAATGGAGTGGCCTTTCATCAAGGCTACGATGCTCAAGTTGGGATTCAGTGCCAAATGGGTGGAGTGGATCTTGTTGTGTGTCCAGTCTATTAATTATATAGTTGACGAGTGCGCGTCAAATATGTCGTAAAAAACAACTAAGTTTCCCAATAAATTTTGCAATATAAGGCTAACTCAGGTAATTTTTTCAAAGATACAATTCATCAAACACCTTGCATTCAATTCAAAATAGGGGGGATTTTGTGCGATTTTCAGAAATTTAAAGCAACAGAACAACTTAAATCAATAAGTGAAAACAGAATCAAAGAGATACAATTTAAGAATCTATGCTCATGGAGAAATAATCATAGTTCCAACAAAGATAGATCAAATTCATGCTCAATAAATTTCAAACAATACGAAATTTAAGGCAATCACCTCACATTTATTCGGAAAAATTTGGATCACTATCGCATTCATAATTTTTCAAAATTCACGCATGTATCGTATTAAATCACAATCAATCGATTGCAATTGACCCAAATTTAGATTTCAATTCTCTAATCTAATCATTATCATACATTAAGCAAGGAAATTGAAAATTAGAAAAAGGGGAAAAAAGGTTTCATGAGCATAATTCGAAATTGAGAATAGAGGAACTCATATTTACCCACAAGCACATGATCCTTGGGTTGCAAATGAGTTTAGCCCTCCATGAAGATCTTCATGGGGGCTGCAAAGGGGTTGCACAAAAATGAAGAAGAAAGGGGAGAAAAGAGGAGAAAGGAGAGGAGAGAGAAGAGAGCACTTTTGATTCCCTAAGGTGAAATTTTATAAAATGAAGTAGTGTCTCCCTTTTACAAAGGGGAAAAACTAAATATATAATAGACTAAAAACGTGAGCCTCCAAAGGAGAACAGAAACCCACTCAATAAAATGCTACTTTAACTAATTAAAATTCCCAAAGGGTTCCTAAATACAAACTAAAATGCAGAATTATTATAAGTGTAGGACTGTAACATTGAATCCCTGATTTGACCCCTAAAACGTTCAAATTGGAAAATCCTTGTGAGAGACGAAATTGTATATCTCCTTCTTAGCTTACAAGATAAAAATAATCAAAATTAGAGACCTGTGTCAAATTTTATGGGCTGCACAAGGGATAGTGTCAACAACATCAATAAAACGTGACAAATAGAAATTTTAGACACTTGGACCCAAAACGACCTAATCTCACAAAACTCAGCTAAAATGGCCAAAATGAGGTATAAAAACATGTCTAGACTATGCTAAATGCAACTCTAAACTATGCTAAAATACACTATCAATAGTCAACATTAATGAGGAGGTAGCAGGCCCTATTTCCCTGGGCAGAGGCTTGAGGCAGGGAGATCCTTTGTCTCCCTATCTGTTCATAATCTACATGGAAGGGCTCTTAGCCTTTATCAAGAGGTTAGAAGCTAGAGGTGATGTACATGGTATCAAGATCTGTAGAGGGGCCCCTATTGTCTCACCCTTGATGTTTGCAGATGACTGCTTTCTATTCTTTAGAGCCACTAACAAGGAAGCCTCGAAAATGCAGAGTATTCTAAAAAGCTTAGAAAAAGCATCAAACCAGCTGCTAAACCTGAATAAAATTGAGGCCTTTTTAGCAGGAATACTCATCATCTACAGAGGAAAGATGTGGTGCATTTGTTAGGGGTGCAGGAGGGTCAGCCTTCGGGGAATCGGTATCTCGGCCTTCCCTCGTTGGTGGGAAGAAACAAGAAGAATACTTTCAACTATGTAAAAGACAGGTTATGGAAAAATATTAACTCCTGGAGAGGTAGGGCTTTGTTTAGTGCTAGTAAAGAAGTTTTGATTAAATCAGTGGCGCAAGCAATCCCAAACTATTGCTTGAGTATTTACCTCTTCCTGGAATCTCTGGTAGACTAGTTTCAGAAAATGATGAATTCTTTCTGGTGGGGTGCTCGTAGGAGTGATCACAAAGGGATCCATTGGCTTTTGTGGGACAAGCTAGCTATGGAAAAAAAGGATGGTGGAATGGGATTTATAAACATTTTTAGCTTCAACCTCGCATTGTTGGGGAAGTAAGGCTAGAACTTATGGACCAACCCATATATTGTGGTCACAAAAATTCTCAAAGCTAAATGCTATCCTAGGGAGGACTTTATGGAGGCAAAGGTGGGGAATAACCCATCTTTCTCTTGGTGGGGTATTTGCACTTCATGAGCAGTGTTGAGGGAGGGCTTCAAATGGAAGATTGGTGATTGATCTAATATCAGAGTGTCTGGAATGAACCTTGGGTAAGATGTAATGATAGTTCTCACTATTTGAATAATCCCTTACTTGATGCTGAGGAGCTTTCTGTTAAGAACATTTTGGTTAACGGTTGAAAGGAGTGGAACCAGGTCCTTATCAAAGCTCTGTTTGATGACCATGACGTAGAAGATATTATCAAAACCCCCCTGTTCAGCTCGATAACAAAGGATGACAGAATATGGGCTTTGGAGTTGGATGGCTTGTATATAGTTCATAGTGCATATAGATTATTCATGAATCAGGTGGTGGACACGAGTAGATACAAATGCCCGGGGGATTGGAGATCAGTGTGGAACTTAAAAGTCCCTCCTAGAATTGCTCTTTTCATTTGGAGGATATGTCGTGAAGTTATTCCAACTTGTATGTGCCTTAAAGACAAAGGTGTTGACTACCCTACGTCTTGTCCCCAATGTCACACGGGTTTGGAGAATGTTGTTCATCTTTTTTATTGTAATCAAAGCCATAAGTGTTGGGAGAAGTTGGAAATGTGGGACGACATCTTTGCCATCATTGACTCTGCTGAATCTGTGAAGGATATCATTTTTACTCTCCTCATCAAATTCCAACATGTTTAATAGGTCATTTTTGCAACTCTGCTTTGGAGCATTTGAAGGAATAGGAATGACCATATTTGGGATGGGAGGAACCAGTCTGTGGACCAAATTATTCATTGAGGCAATCAATTTCTTTGTGACTGGCGCAAGTGAAGGCCCTTGTGGAAAATAAAGAGCCTAACAATTGGTCTCTGTCGAAGATCAATACTACCTAGGAACCATCGCAGTTGAACTAGTTGAAGTGTAATGTTGATGCGAGTTTCAACGAGTCTCAAGATACTACTTCGTGGGGTATGTGCTACCGCAATAGCTGTGGGGAGTTCATAAGGGCTCATTTAGAATGGTCAAACCCTTGTATGCCCAAGGCTATGGGAGAGGCTATGGGCATTGTAAAAGCCATGCAGTGGATGGCATCCCTCGGTCACGATGAAATCACTTTTGAAATTGACAGTAAGATTGTGGTAGATAAGCTTTATTCCTCTTCTATTGATTGCTTAGAGCTGGGTTCTATTCTCCATATTTGTAGATCCTTTTTATAAAAAATCCAAACTATAGAGTTAAGTTTGCCAAGAGACAAGCAAATGTTGTAGCTCATACCCTTGTAAGGGCGGCAACATGTTTTGCTAGGCTCCAAGTTTTTGATCGAATACCAACTTGTATTTATTATTTGATTATTAATAATATGAGGTAATATAGTTCTTGTAAAAAAAAACTAATAAAAACTAGGGGTGGCAAACTGGGTTAACTTGCCAAAAATGGGGCAGGGTAGGTTGACCCACCTATGGGCGACGCAAGTCAAAAGGGCCAACCGGCCCCGCCAACTTCAAGTTTTTTTTATTTATTTAATTTTTTGTAAAAAAAAAAATACTTATATCTACATATTTTTTATTCTCAATTATTTAATTCCAAATTATTATAACAAGAGAGATTAAATAGTAAATACAAAGTAATTTTTTTTAAAGGACTATGTAACTTTTCGGCTTTCGCTTCATTTTAATTAATTACTTTTTTTTTACAAGAAAGATTATTAATATGTTTATTTTTTTAGACGATTTTTTTACCATGTTATTATTTGGTTCATCATTTATGCATAACTTTAACTCCTATGTGATGATTTGTTTATTATCTATTGACACTCTTAATTAAATAATTATGAACATATACTAAAAAAGAATTTTAAGGATTAGGCGGGTTGGCGGGTTGACGGGTTAGGAGTACTCTCCCACCCTGCCATTTTTTGGCGGGTTGGTGGGGCAACCCGCGAGCTACAACTCGTTTTGCCACTCCTACATTTAACTAGACAAAGGTATAAAAACCCTATAAATGTGAGGATGCAATAAAATTTGCCTTTTGTTTTTTAAATTTCTATCCAAATGGACCAAAATGTGTAAAAAAACATAATTTAAAGTACCAAAATGAGATTTTTAAAACATTATGAACTAAAATGAAAAAAAAAATGTATAACTTAATGGACTAAAATTGACATTAAACCAAAAAAATAATTATTTTTCTATTTTATATTTGCAAAAGTTTTCTTTAAAAAATATTTCATTTAAAAAAATATTAAATATAAAGATATAAACAAAAGTAGTTTTAGAAAACATTTAACCCTTCAAAAATAACAAGATTCTAAATAATAAATTATATTATTTATAATTTGAAAATTATAGCTACACATGTATATTATTTATTAGTTTATTAATAAAAAATATTGATATTCATTAAAGTATGAAAATACTGTACGAGGAGTCATGTAAAATGTAAAAATATATAATATAACATATATATAACACTAAATAATGAGTAAATGTCCCCTAAAAAAATAATAAGTAAATGAATGCATACTTTTTTTTATAAGTCAAAAGATTTCATTGCTAGTGATCGAAGCACAAGATGTGCTCAATCGAAATCAACAATGTAGAGAAAGAAAGAAAATATACCTCACAATAGAATCATAAATTACTCCTATAAGAACCATCACACACATGCTCCCAAGTGAGTCCTCATAATTAACCCATAAAATCCCTAAATAAGAGGAATATATACACACAAAGGGTTTTTTGGGGAACGAAGTGATAATGTTATTTTACTTTTGGGAATAGGAATCTATGTGTTTTGGGGGAACAAAATGATAATGTTATTTAAACTATCTATTGGTCTTCATTTTCCAAATTTACATTCACATTTCAATATTACAATCTAATTGAATAAGATTTGTCACTTTCATCTTTCATTCATTCAAACTCAAACAAATAGAAGATAAAATTGTCAATTAACTTTAATTATAATAAAATCATTCTATTACATAACACCCATAGTCATTACAACTAAACTAGATACAAGATAAAATGGTCAATTGACCTTAATTAACAATAAAACCATTCTATGACACCCATAGTCATTTCAATTGAACTATATACAAGATAAAAGGGTCAATTGACCTTAATTACAACCAAATCATTCTATTACATAACACCCATAGTCATTACAACTAAACTAGATACAAGATAAAATGACCAATTAACCTTAATTACAATCAAACCATTCTACTACATAACACCCATATTCATTACAATTGAACCATATACAAGATACAAGATAAAATGATCATTTAACCTCAATTACAATAAAACCATTTTATTACATAACACCCATAGTCATTACAACTGAACCAAATACAAGATACACTAAACTTGCATCAATTACAACAAAAGTGGACCTCAAATTGACAAAAAATCAAGTTCCAATTTTGTTGAAAACAACCTATATAGAGACAAATAAACACATTGCCCAACAAACCTTGAAACCAACAATGCATATCAATCCTTTTTTTTTTCTCTCTCATTTGTGAGCTTCTTTTGCAGCTTTTCAATCTTTTTTCTTTCTTCTTGTAACTCATGTTCAATGCCATGTCTACTTTCTTCTGTGACATCTAGATTACCAACATCCCAATTTTCCCTAAGTTCATCTACCCATTTAAAGAACCAAGAAGAGTACCTTGTCTGCACAACAAAAAATTCAAACTCAACAAAATACTCACAAACAAATTAAATACAACTCATTCTCACAAAGATACATACCTTCTAGTTGGGACATTGCCAAAACGTCTTCTACAATTTGCATCATTGTTCATTGTGTAGATGAACGTCTTTTCCTTACACAAACATTCAATCTCAAGTCATTGTGACAAAAACGAACAACATGTGGTAGATGATTTATGAAACCTACCATTGTGTGCAGACAACATTAGAAGGAGATCGTGAACAATCCTTTACCTTGAAGAATCATAGATATGCAACCAACCCTCTTTACAAATTCACAATTAGCTTAAGTGAGATGGTGTTGTTGGCACTGACTAGAATTCCCTCAGACACATCACGAACCAAGTTAATGTCATATGCTATAGGGACTGAAAACATAATTTTCACATTTTGAAGGACTTAAAAAGGCAAAAAATAAAACTGAAGGACCAAAAAACGTTTTGGCCACATTTGAAGTGGTAGAATTAGCCAAATAAATCAAAAAGAAGGATGAATTGATATTTAAAAAATTTTGTACTCTTTCAAAATAAAAAGAATTCAACCACTCCCTTGAAGTTTTTCACAAAGTGTTGTAAAAGATGTTAATGATAGAACCACAATTCAAAAACTCAACTCAAAACAATCTTGTTTAAAAGGTTTTCTAAAATAGAGTATGATAAAGATTTAAACAAGAAAGCAATAGAAAGATGAAAGGATAAGAAGAACACAAGTTTTTATATTAGTTTGATCACAACCTGATCTACATTCAATTTTTCCTCAACCTGAGGAGTTCCACTATGATATGCAACAATTACAAACACAGTAACACATTCAAATCACAACAGTCTATCTTGTTCACAACCTGACAAGAACTATGCATGAGTGTGAAGCACCATCACAACCTCAAGCATCTACCTAGGAAAACCTATCCTAGAAAACCAATCACCTAGGAAAACATATCCTAGGTGTAAAGAAGCTTGGAACAAAAGTACCTTGATGTGCAAATATAATTGGAAAAAACCTTTTCTCCTTCAAAGAGAATTTAACAAGTGAAAGCTCAAGAGATTTAGAAGAATGAGAATTGTGTGTTGATTGATTGTTGAAAACATTCTCACAAGGGTTCAATTTATAACTTTCTAAAATATCAAAATCTTATCTTCAAATCAAATATAAGATTGGGTATATAAAAGATTTGATTGAAGATATAAAACAAATAAGATAAAAGGAGAACATATCAATCAAAGATATGATTGAGTAAAAAAGATAAGAAAAAGGATTTGATAAAGATTTGATTGGATATTTTTAAAAGTTACCGTCATGTAATCAATTGAAATAAGATGTGATCGATTATCTCATGTATCAAAAGATGATTCTTGAAGATTGACGCCTCTTCATTTAGATTTTTGGTATCTTCATACCTTAAGTCTTCTTTGTTTGTCTTAGTCTCATATTTTCTATTTTATGCCATAACATGTATGGATGATGGCATTGTATTGTTTGCTATAGACTAAGCTAGAAATTTAACATGCTAGATGTTTGATCTGCTTTGTTTTCTTTTATCTCTAGCATCACTAGATGATTTACTTTCTTAGGAACTTATTTTGAGAATTGCAATTGATTACATACTTTGGGAATCGATTACTAGATGACCAAATCTGTTTTGAACCATCTCTAGTATTGGGTTAATCGATTACCAACAATTGCAATCGATTACAATGCTGCTTTCAGATTTAAGAAATTGCCCTATTTCATTTGCAATCGATTACCATCGAGTTACAATCGATTACAAGACCATATCTGAAACTTAGAATTGGCTCTGTCTCTTTTGCAATTGATTACATGTCTTTTACAATCAATTACAATAGATGACAGCAAATTTAAATCATATTCTGATACACTGGATAATCAATTACACCTTTATTGCAATCGATTATATCTGGTATAACGGTCATCTTGAAAGATTCTCAAGACTCGTTCTTTGTCTAACTAACTCCGAATCTTTTTCAAACATCCTATATATTTGAACCCATAGCATCTTGTGCAGAGAGACACTTATTCACAATATCTTTTCTATCTTTCATGTGTAAAAATCCAAATCTTTTGATTTGATTCTCAGATTTGATATTGCTTTGAAGCTTTCTCTTTCTTTCTTCTGCACAAATTAGCTAATCTCTTTTGAGTTTCTGAAAACTCTTCTTGCTCTTATTACTATACCCTTTTGAGATTAAAACTTTGAGGCTATACAACTATATTCCTCTCTTGTTCATCTATGAATTGAGGTTATTCAACAATTGTTCTTGACTGCTATACATACTCAGATTGGAGTTCTTCAATTGATCCTTACATAAAGATTAATCAGCACACAAAGGTGTTTTCGTTCTTGAATCTTTTTCTATTAATTTTGTTTGATTTGCATTGTAGGAAATTCATTCCTAGATGATGTGTTGAAATTAGAATTGTGTTTCTAGAATTGTGTTCTTCTAGTGTTTAGAAATTGAATGGTGAATGGTGTTTTCACATTTAGTTTTTAAGTTCCTGTTTCAGGTTGTGAAATCAAGATTTGTTATGAATTGTGTGTGCATGGTGTATGTAATCAAATTCATAATGGAACTCCTTGGTGAAAGGGAGAACTGGATGTAGATCGGTGGTTGATCGAACCAATATAAAATCAACAGGCTAAATCTCTCTATTCTTTAATCTCTTTCAATTCAAATTTTTGATCTTTATCAAGCTTATTTGTTCTAATGAAATCTGTCATAAGCTGAGATTATTTTTTGGTTTATTCATTCAATACCATATCTTTGAAAACGTTTTTATTAAAACTTCAAGAGTGGTGGTGAAAAGCTTTTATTGAAAAAAGAATCTAGCATTTTATGTTGTATCAATTCACCCCCCCCTCTTGATGTAAACGACTGATCTTAATAATTCTAAGTTGTTGTCATCAATTGTAATCGATTGCAATAAGCTTGAAATCGATTAAATTGAGTCAAAGGCAATTCTGAGATGAAAAATAAACATTGTAATTGATTACACTATCATGTAATCGATTGTTTCAAAGTTAGAGAACAATTTGATTCTAATTCAACCAATTGTAGTTAATTACATGATTCTTGTAATTGATTGAAATGCTTAGAATGCATAAAAATAGTTTCAATATCATTTAAAGATAATGAGATAAAAGTTTTCAAAGATTTAAAAACATTTTGAAGATAACACACAAAAGCAAATAAGTTATAAGTCTAAGACAATCAATACAAAGCCAACATCCATATATGTTTTGGCTTAAAGAAAAAGACTAACTTATGAACTTAGAAAGACTAACAGAAAATATGAAAATACCAAAACTATGAAGTCTTCAATCTTTATGAAGGACTAAAAACATATTTAAGCCTAAAATAAAAGATAAAGATCCAAGAAAATCTAAAATCATATACTGTTATCTGCATATCCAAAATATAGTCATGGCCTTGTGTACTCCAAAGAAGTTTGTAGCTAAATACTCTAGAAATTCAAGCCACTTCTTCTGGTTTTTGGTGTTTGTATATTGTACTTTTATTTCTAAGCCAAAACAAATATAGGTGTTGGGTATGTATTGTTTAATTTAGATTAGACTTTTCTTGATAATTGCTTTACTTCTTGCCTAGATCTTCATCTCATTCATGTGATAGTTCTTACGAAGATTATTGAATGACAATTGATGTATAAATGATTGCATGGTGTTTGCAAACTTATATGTAAATTGAAATTCAGTGTCTTTGCTTTATTTTATATTTTCTAGTATAGACAATCGATTATTTGTAATTGGAAGTAATAGCAAAATTTGCTTTGACTCATTATAATCGATTACATGCTTTTGTGCAATTGATTATAATTGAGTTATGCCTAAAAAACTGTCTCTAGAATGTCGACATAGTTTATTACATCATAGATCAATTGATTACATCAATTCTTAACCAAAACCCAGATTCCACTTCAATGAATATAATCGATTACAATGTCAAATCAATCGACTATATCTATTATAACTGAATTCTTTAAATAAGGTGTTTGATCCATTCTTTCTCAACAATGAAATCTTTTACTTTCAATTTCCTTTTTCTTGATAATTAAGAGAGGGTTTAGAGCTTCTAGGTATTTGAGAAGAGCTCTTGAAGATCTTTGAAGAATCAAGTTCCAAGCTTTCAACTTTTTCTTGATGATGAACTTGAACCTTCTTTGAAGAAAGAAAGATTTTCAACTGTCTTATCTACACAAATCATGTGTTATCAATCTAAAACTTCAATCTTGCTTTTCTTTTGTGTTCTAGGATGGTTTTTCCTAGAGTAGGTGTATGAGAAGTGATAGGTTTTCATTTTCATATGCTTAATCTATATATTGTTGAATTTTTATACCTTTTGAATAGATATGAATATGGTACAAATGACTCAGTTTAATTTCATTTAATGATTATAATGAGATATGACACATTTCCTTTACATAAAGAAAATACTAAGTTATGTCTATATTTTTTCATCTTTTATTTATATTATTTCATAACATGCTATCGTTAGATAAAGTCTATAATGATGCAATGATATCTTAAGTTTCTTCACATACGCACCTTTACTAATTAACTACATGGTGAGATTGTCTAAGCATATGTTTGATTACATGTCGATTTTAACTATACGCAAGTCCAATATTTGCATCCTGGGAAAAGCTACTCTTGTTAGCTTTGGATTATCATGTAAAATACATGCGCTTGAGCTTGTTGACACAAGACCAAACATATACTAAATTTAAATTTCCCATGTTGGTGTCATTATATCTTATTTTTATGTTTTAAATTATTAAAGTACGATAAATTCTAACATGTATTCTTAAGACATGAGCTAAGAAAATAAAATTATTTTTTAGTGGGATGCATAAAAATGTAATCTTTTATAATTTGTAAATGTGTTGAATTTTCAACAAAACTTCTCTTTTTTAATTCCTTACTTATATCCTAATTCCTAAGTGCATGGGTTAGCAAGGCCCTAAAATTATTTATGTACAACGTTATTATATATGTTAATAACTTAATATAAGAAGAGTTTATAGATAGAATGTTTTTTTAAGTAATATATACAATGTTAGAAATTTCACTTTAACAAGTGTTTACTAACATGGTTAATTAAAATAAAATAATAACATTTTTGTTAATAATTTTACTTTAACATCTTAATTATATAACACGTGTTTATACAAAATTATTCAATGATGTGATGTTTTTTTTTTTCACGGAGAAGACATGTTTTAAATGCTCCAAAACTTATTTACCCGATCAAGCCAACAAATTGTTGTAATTTTGCTTTTTATTTTTAAATGTTTATTTTTTTTTTTGTTAAAAACTTTATATTTCCTGTTTAGGAAATTATTTTGAACTACCATATGATATATGGGTCATTGTTTCACAATAATGTTAGAAGGGATTTAAATAATATTTTGTTTTTTTTTAAATTGTAGGTATTTTGAGTTCTTGACCCTTAAAAAATTGTGACTAATGTGACAATGTCCTTAAGAATTACTACTACAACTACTTTTTAGAAAACTAAGGGTGAGAAAGGGACGTGCTTAAACTTATTATGTTATAAAGACATTGACAACTAAGGTATATATATTAGAAAGATCCATTTTTTCTGTTATACATACAAATGACCCATTACTTCATGCTTATTTTTTGTTGTTTGTATGAATAATTTTTTTTGAATTGTATTTGATTATTTTGTCTCTCTTACACATGAAATTGGTGTTTTTATTGGTATAGAAAATGTGCACGAATATATAAGAGATGGAGTAAAATCCAAACTTTTGTAAAATGCAACTCGGATGGAGTTACAAGAGGTGCCCTTGGTCATGCCTCGACTAGAGGTGTCTTTAGAGATCATTTGGGCTATTTTCTTGGAGGATTCTATGAATATATTGGTATGCAAACTACTGTATATGCAGAATTATGGGCTACAATCAAAGCTGTAGATATTTTCTTGGAGAATGGATGGCCTCGACTATGGTTTGAGTGTGATTCAAGTATAACTATTGTAGCATTCAAAAACTCAGATATTGTTCCATGGAAGCTCCAACGGAAGTGGAATCTCATGCTTGTTAAGAGCCTCTCACTTGACATTTGTGTCTCACACATCTATAGAGAAGGCAACCAATGTGCGGATCTACTTGCAAATTTTGGCCTCAAATACAAGACTCCTCTCACATGGATTACCTCTGCCCCTTCTTTTTTGTTTAGTTAATTAGATAGAAATCAAAATGGCTTGCCTAACTATAGAATTAACTAAGTGTATATAACTGGCTTGCCAGTGTGACTTCATGGGTTTTGGCTTCATGTCCCCCCATTGCTTATACATGTACAAACTCTTTTATTTTTAATAAATCTTAGCTAGGATGGGTTATATTGCTTGTGGGTGCCAACATATTCAAGCCTTACACCTCCTCCTGGACTTTATTTCAGATAAAAAAAAAAGGTTGATAATGAAGGGTAAGACATTAAAATTATAAAAAAATATATTTATATATTTTTATAGTTCAAATCTTCACTTAAACAATGGAAAACTATCTCCAAGACTCATCAAAACTGTACCTGGAATAGTGTATTTATAAAGTAATTTTTTGTTTGTTTTTTAAAGTCCACCTCCACGTGTATTTGTACATTGTAAAGCAGAGCTATCTATGGGTATAACTCTATGGACATAGTTGTATGCTATCTGTCCATTGTTCACAGTGGAGCTTGAACATTACCTTTTCTTTCTTCTCCTAACAACATTGTTGTTGTTGTTGTTGTTCTTCTTCTTCTTCCACTGTTCATCTTCTCCTTCTCCTTCTTCTTCTTCCACTCCCCCTCCCCTCGCAATCCTTTCCACCATACCTAATCCTTCTTCTCCTCCCACTTTGAACCCTTATTGTATCTCTATTTTATCCTTCATCAACAACCCATTTCGTTTGCACCACCCATCTAACCTCTTTTTTACGATTGGGGTTTTCGAATGGGATAACTTCATCAGGTATGCATATTTGCGATTAGGGTACATATATTTTATTATTTTCTTTTTTTTTTCTTCATTTTTCTGTAGTTGGTTTCATATTTACATTTATGTTTTATTTGTTGTTTCAGTCTCTGAATTCGTTTGGGGTGCTAAGTGAGGGATTCAGTTCAAGCTACAGGGGAACGAAGCTTGCATTCGAACAAGTTTTTCATTTAAAACAAGTTTCAGTTCTTCTTTACCTAATTTTTTTGTATGGACTTTTGTTTGTTATGTTTAGTGTTTGACTTCAGCTCTTTCATTTTTGTTTTGTTTTAGAACAAGTTCCACTCTTACCCCTCTCAACTTGGTATATTCACTCACATTTTGAAATTGTGTTATGCATTGTGGAATTTGTTTTGTATATTTTTTAGTTTCGTTTATATCTCCTTTTCTCTCATGTCTTTGTTAAGCTTAATTATTTTACCAAAAGAGAAAAAGAGCACAAAACTTCTAATCTTAAGTTTCCCTTCTAGCTTGTCGCTCGTGAAATTGCGCAAGACTTCAAAGTGTGTTCTAATTTCAAAAACCTCATTTTTCACTTTTTTTTATTGTTTTGATAAAATGCATGAGTTAACACCATCAACAGTGTAGGAAAATGTTCTTTGCAGTCTTGATTTTTGCTACCTTTGATATTCTTCATTGTGTTCATTTCCCTAGATGGGATAAATATCGAGATATGGTTCTTTACGTGTATTTGCTTGCTTGAATTTCTTTATGGCCTTTTTTTTAAGACTTGATTTGAATTAAGACTTTGTTTGAGGACTTGATTTGAATTTGATATCATCTTAGTTTGCCTTATTACAACCAAGCATTATCTCCACACTAAGAATTTGATATCATCTTAGCTTGCCTTATAACATATTGAGGGTAACCACAATTATCAAGGTTGCATGGATAAGCTTGGAGATTCACAAAATCATTGTAATACAATTAAACAGTAAACAATTTTATTAGATGGGTTCTTCCCAGTTAAGTTGAAAGTATGAGAATCTAATACTTTTGGGAATGCAAAAAATAAATATGAATTGAAAATGGCCACTGCTGATTCCTTATCCTTTTGCCACCAAACCTTTTTTTTAAGTTCTTTCCAGTGAATTTCTATTCAGTATTTCAGTTAAAGAACCTTTTCCTAACCAAACTAAGTCAACTCCAAAATTCTTTTTTTTTTTTGCTAAGGATCTCTCAGATTTTTAGAGTAGTAAGTACTCATATGTATATTCCTTAATTATTTGAAGGTTGAATCAAAGCTTTTGAATATCTGTAATTGTAATGATGTTATATGAGAGTGATTTATGAGTACCTTATATTAGAAAATTCTCTATCACAAGTGAAAAAAATTGTCTTTAAATATGAGCGCAATTACCTTTTGTTAGCCAACCTTTAGGCTTTGATCTTGCACATTATAACTATAGTGGAGCTACACTCCTCAATAGCTTACTAGGTATGGCTTCTTCTTCCTCTTTGTCCTCTTTTACATTGGCTATTGTCAAACCTATTTGTTTGTTTTAAGCCTATGCTTCTATTCTCACTTCTAGAAAACTTCTTTCTTTTGTTTGCACATTATCAATTATCCATTAGAAGGATAAAATATTCTATTAAACCTTGCATTATCAATTATCTTTGATTGAGGTTAAGGTGATTTTAAGTTCAATGCACTCTAATTTTGTTTGGAAACCTTACTACTTGTTGTATCTTCATGCTATTTTTGTTATCCTTAAATTGAAGGCATTACAATTTGTGCATCTATTTTGTGTCATGATTTTTTTGAGAGGTAAAGTTTTTTAGAAAATACTTTGTTTCAACTAACTAAACATATAACATTTGTCTAATTATGAAAATGCTATAATATCACTTATATCATATATACCAACACTAGCATGGTTATTAGTTGACTTTATCATAAACAATCATACATTTTTTGGGGTTGTTTAGTTATTTAAACTAAATATTTTTGCATGATTACATTTAAATGATTCATATCTTAGTAAAATAATAATGAAAGAACATGTAGGTTTGGCGTTAACTTTGCCTCTAGACAAAATTTCTTGCTACTAAGTTTGGTATATTAATTGAGGGACATACCATTTTTTTTTTCTTTCCTAAACAATTGTATAGGTGGTTTATGGAATATACCAACTACGATGCATGTGAAAGATTGTTTACGAAAGGGAACTATTGTCTTGTTTGTTTGAAGGTTAGCATCTCTTCCTAATCTTCCTTTCTTGAATGGTTTGCAGAATACAATACTATTGTTGGGGTGTTGGAGCAAGTACCTAGGACAATCTTAAAGGAACTTTCTTTCTTTATTCTTGTGTGTGCGTGTGTATTAATTTTGCAAGGAACTTATCTACATCATTCTTATTTCATTTATGATCTTTTGAACCATGAACCTAATTGAAAGACACTAAGTGTATGCACTCATGCATTCATGTGTGTTGGTTTTTCAAATATTGTCTAGAAGTGTGATATAGGTTGTATAAAGTCCTATATCCATTCAGCTTTCATCTCAAATAATATTTGTATGGATATAAGTTAATTTCATTTTGGCTTCTCTTTCTCATCTCTTTGTGCCCCCTAAATACTATGTTATATTTAAAAATAAACAATGTGTGCAGAACAAAAGTTTTTAATGTTCACTATATGTTTTTGATTTATTTGTAGGTTTACATATATTTAGAATCAACACCTATGGTTTGTTGTGATACTTGCTAGCTCTGGATACATTGCCAGTGTGATAAAATTAGGTTAGTTTACCCCTCATATTTGTGAAGATGGAATATATATGTTGAGAAACATTTTATTGTTGTTTTATTACTTTGTAAGCATTGATTGCTCTGCTATTTACTTCTTGGTCCTAATTCTTTAATGCTTAGTGGATTAATAATTGGGTTTTAATTATGCAATTGTATGTACATTGATTATGTAGCTATATCCATTTATCAATTTTGGATGGGTAAGTTAAGTCATTTAATTTTCCATTTACTACAAAGATGACACAACCTTCTGGTGCTTGTTCTTTGTGTAGCTACATATTCATTTTAACAATTCTGTTACTCTCTTTTTACCCCTGAAAAGATAGATAGTGTGTGGTTGTTTGTGGGAAGTTTAAAGATCATAAATTTTTGCTTTTAAATGTTGAGATACTTGTCAAATATAATGCTAATTGTTTTAAGCCATTGACAAGTAGCATGTAATTTGTCAGTCTACTTAAAGAACTAGTTTTAGTTTAATTATAATAGATAAATATCAAAAAGTTTTCTTGCAAGTAAGTGCAATTTTCATAATAGATTATTTTGATTGGAATTATATACATCATTTACAACATTTCCTAACTTTTATATTTACACTATAATATGCAGGTACCTCACATAGGACGTATTCCTACTTGATTAACAAAGTCTCAGACAATTGCTTTATTACAGTATGTTTATGTAACTTTTTACATGGATCATTATTGGTATGGATTGTTTACATCAATAAGTATTATGATTCTTGTTATGATCCTACATGGTTATGACCACTTGATTTTGGCTTTTTTTTTACATATTGATAACTTTAATGTTAGAACCAAGACATTTGATGATGTCTGACACCTAATACTTTGATAGGTTTTGATGATAACAAATGTGATAATATTTGATCAATTAATGATTTCAGACTAAGTGATTTTAGGAAATCAAAGTGAGAATAGATAATAGTAAAATCACTCAAACTCTCACTTATGTCCTAACTGTCTGATAACTCATAATGAATAATCAAGCACTATAATTGCTTTTAATCAAACTAAAATAAGCCACGGAACAGACCATGGTAAGTCTTGAAAAGACTCATGCAAAGTCTAAGACCAGACTGCGCATATGTACTAGACCAGACCATGTATGGAACACAATCAAATAACGCAAAGCTAAGCTAGACGATGTCTGAAACTAGGCCAAACCATGTCTTTCATTCCAGACCATGGTCAGTCAGACCAGACTATGTCTGTTAAGCTAGATGTTGTCTGTGCAAGAACAGAATATGGTCTATCATATGTGCTTTATATTAATTCTTTACACAAATAAAGACACTGCTATTACAGAAAGAAAGGGAGATACTTTCTGATCTTACTCTCTTCTATTCCTCGTATTGCTTGCATGTCTCGAATTGTGTAAAGTGTGTAGGTACAGCCAAAAGACTAATCAGCATTGGGATGCACACTTTAAGCTAAAAGCCAATTGTGACAGAGACAAAAATCTGCTCCTATCACATCAAGCACAGTCAAAGCTACTTCAACACTCTTCTGTGAGACAACGGAAAAAAACCTTCTCCAACATTCAAATCCATGAAGCTCACTATATAAGGAAGCTTCCATGCAACGAGAAAATGAATGAACCATAACGAACTCATTCAAATCAATTTGTAAAGCAAGCAAAACACTCTGAGAAAAAGCCAAGAACACGAGCTAAGAGAAAAGAGAATACCATCCTCTACAAGCTCATATAGATTCAACACTTGTTCATATCCTTTCTTTGAGAGTTATCTGAATCTTATACATTTTTGTATAGAAAGCCAGGAGTGACTTAGTGATTAAAGAATACATGGGAAGTATAATCTCAGGGGGAGATTCATACTCATAACCAGCAGTGGTTTAGAATACTTGTAACCAGAAGTGGTTTAGAATACTTGTAGCCAGTAGTGGTATAGAGAATACTTGTAGCTAGAAGTGGCAGTGAAGAATATTTGTTTTGTAATTAGTTGATTATAGTGGAACCCTTTAATAGTTGTTAAAGGAGAACTGGACGTAGCTCAGGTTGAGTGAACTAGTATAAAATAAGCTCTCATTTGCTGTCTTGTGATTACATATATTTATCTTGCCTACTGTGCTTTTTTTGGAAAGGCTTTCAAAGCTTTGTCTTGCAATGATATATTTGCTGATTTAAACTAACATATATCCAAGAAGGCAATTTGTGAACTAATAGTATTTACGAAAAGGTTTTAACCCACTATTCAACCCCCCCTTCTAGTGTGTTCTTGTGTATTTCATTCAGCTAAATTAGCTAATCAACTTCCAAAAAAAAAAAAAAAAAACTGAATTAGCTAGTGATGATATGTTTTTTGTTCCTCTCAGATTCACCTTTAGGTTTTTAGTTTCCTTTTTACGCCTGCATTGCATATTCAAAACTCTTGAATTATTCCAATGCTTTTATTCCTTTTCCATTTTGTTTTGAAATGGGAAATGCACAATTACACAAACATATTTTAATTATTACCTACTAATCCATACACGAACATTGGAAAGCCAGGACGATGATTTCTCAAGGAAAATAGTAGTGTATTTGGTCTTTTAGTGTGGTGGTTGTTTGATTTCTATTCCTATTTAAAATCTATCATAGAAGTTGAGTATATAGTGAGTGAAACAGCGGGTAATCTTCTTCTCTGACCTTCTATAAACATGCACTTGCTTAATTCTTCACCTATCTCTTTCACTATTACTATTTAATCAAATTTGGTTAGAATTGCAATGATTCGGGATACTAATTGCCAATTCTAACATGGTTTTGGAAAATTGAAGTAGTAGCAAACAAGTAGGAGCACACACTTCTGCATATAATATGAAAGGTAGTTAACATTTAGAACTGAAAGAGGTTGTTGTGTAGAAACTTTTCTACTCAACTCTTCTTTTATTTTTTTGTAATTTTTCTCTTCTTTGTCTACTATTTTTTTTCCTCATCCTTTGCACAATAAACACTTGGGTATTGGATAGAAAAGAGAAACAGTGTGAAGAAGTAAGAAATAATATCAAACTCACCATTTTAAGCCAAATTATTTCTTAGTGTGTGTTTGGATGGACAATGATAGAATTGATTTTGAATAGAATTGATTTTGGTTAGAATTGATTTTGAAGTGACGTGAATTATGTTTGGATGATTTTGGTTAGAATTGATTTTGAAGTAAAATTCAGTGTAAATTTTTGAATCCAACTTAGAAGCTACTATTAGTTGCTTCAATTTAAAATCAATTCTAGCCACATAATCAATATTGAATTCTTCTCCAATTAAAACCAGACGTGTTAAAATCTATCTAAAATCAATTATGCTTTTTAGAATGACTTTAATTGTTTGAATTACAGGAAAAATGCATTATGATTGTATAAATAAAGAAAATAATTCCCAAACTCTACCTTATAGCAATTTCATGCATTGTCAGTGTATAAATGAATTTTTATGATCCTTGCTTCTTTGAATTATGAGCTTAGCATGCATGCCTAATTTAGTGAGGTTACTTGGATAGCAAATACCAATCTTATGCATTTTGTTACAACATTATGGTGTTTAGTAAAATGACTTTGCTATAATGATGGTGCCTATTACTATAACTTATGTGGGAGGACAGTATGAGATAGACAACAGAACTTATCCCTTGACACAAGTAAGCAAGTCATTATTCCATAAAGCAAATTTCTCATTTTTGTTTTGGCATTGAATTTTACTGATATAGAATGTAGTCTTGCTGTTGTTTCATGTGCTAAATTTTTTTGATATAAAGTGCAATGTAGTTTCTGCCTCATGTGCTAATTTTACTGATATAAACTGTCATTTTGCTGCTATTTTGGCATTGAATTTTACTGATGTAGAATGTAGTCTTGCTGCTGTTTCATGTGCTAAATTTTTTGATATAAAGTGTACTGTAGCTGTTGCCTCATGTGCTAAATTTCTAGATATAAAGTGAAATTTGGCTGTTGTTTTGGCTTTCAATTTTACTGATATAGAATGTAGTCTTGTTGTTGTTTCATGTGCTAAATTTTTTGATATAAAGTGCAATGTAGCTATTGCCTCATGTGCTAATTTTATTGATATAAAGTGAAATTTGGCTGCTATTTTGGCATTGAATTTTACTAATATAGAATGTAGTCTTGCTGCTGTTTCATTAAATAAAATATTAATAATTTAATTTATGCTTTATTTTCATTTCAGCCATTTGATGCATGAGTCACCAATAGATATGAGACGCTCCTCTGGGTCAAGTCATATGCCTGAAGACCGAGGACCAATGTCATGACCAAAGACCATTTAAATTATTTTTATTTTGTTAACTCTTTTGGTTATGGTTGTTTAAATTTGTACAGTGTAGAAACATGTTAAAACTACTTATTTTTTGTCGATTCACTTTAAAACTACTTTTACATATGAAAATATGGATGCTTTTATTATGTATTTAAGAATGAATTTCAATTCCTCTTTTGATTATCTTTTTAATTATCTTTATTTATCTATTCAAATATAATATGTTATCAATTATGCAGTACTAAAAATTTCACTACAAAAGTATTAAAAAAAATCAAAATAAAAAAAATATTTTTTTTAAAAAAATTAATACTTTGTGACGGTTCAAGAATTGTTGCAATAAAAACTTTGCGATAGTTCAAGGACCATACAGAAACCGTCACAATAAATAAATTGCAACAGTTAATGAAACCGTTGCAATATATATTTTGCGACAGTTATACGTCGCAAGATTGTTTTACAAAATTTACAAAACATTGCGACGATTCTCCAAACCGTTGCAATTTCTATTTCACGACAGTAAAAAAACTATCGTGCAAACCATCACAATTTCGATATTACGATGGTTTGACGAACTGTTGCACTACATAAATTGTGTCGATTTGGCGAACCGTCACAATATTGAAATTGCAATGGTTTGGCAAACCGTCGCAATATATAAATTGTAACGGTTTGTGCTACAATTTTTTTAACTGTCACAAAATTGCCTCGTGACGGTCATTTTTGCAACGGTTGGTCAACCGTTGGCAAGTCAATTTTGCGACGGTTACAACCATCACAATGTATGATTTTTAATCGTTGCAAAATAGAAAATTTCTTGTAGTGATAAAAGAATGCTTTCTCACTTTGGATTCATTTATTTTATAAAATAATGTTTTATATGTTAAAAATTTGATAAGACTGTTTTGCCCATGGAACAAGATGAACTTGGATGCAGAGTTATTCTTCATCTAAATCTTAAGGAGAATTCTTTGTTAAATTCTGAGACTATAAATGTATGGTTCTGTTCTAGAGAATGTAGTGTATGATGATTTGGAATCTCGAAAGTTGGATTCTCACACATATGGTGGATAAATTGAATAAATGATAGTTTTGTTAAAGTTGGTTTTTGGGATCACTACCCATGTAAATAGGAAACCAATCAACAAGTTTTTTTCAAACATATGTTTAATTTATATTAGATTAGATGCATTTGACTTGGGTCATGGGTGCGAGTGTTAAGTGTTGACATCGGTTACTCTGCTATATAAAGTCATGAGGGAGTTTTTATGTGTTCTGGTTCTACATTGAAGTGTGTAAGATATTAGTTATGTGAATTATGAGTTATACGAATGTTTGCTAGTAGTGAAATTTTCATGTTAAAGGGTTGAGTTTGTTTTTATTTTAGTATGGGGATCTAAAGGAATTTTTTGTACATTCTTTAAAACATGTGTCTTTGTTAGTTTTATTTAATAAAAGGATTTGCCACACAATCACACAATCAATTACTAAGTTGTTAATTTATTATATTTGGACATAGCATTATAGGATATGTATGCAAACTTTCACTGTTCTAATGTTATTAATAAGAGATTGCCATAAATTTATATTATTTTAATATTAAGTACTAAATGTTACATTAATTTTATATTTACAATATAAGTAAATACTAATATACATTTTATATAAATTATACAATTTAAAAATACATAATATGAGGTGTCATGCATCGCACGGATTTCATACTAGTAATGTACAACGCACAACAACTTATAGTTTTTCTTTACTACACAATTTTAGTTTCCAATTTACACTATTTGGAACTTTAGTGGATGACTTAAATTCATTAGTTGCAAATGGAGAATCAACAAATGTTGTAGTTGTTGTTCTTCTCTCCAAAGTCAAGATTTGGTAAGGTAAATATTATATTTATACAAATATCTTTCCTAACACTACTAAATTGAAAGCAAAGATGGTTGGTGCAATGAAAACTCCTATTAAGGGATTAAGCCAATTTCAATATGAATCTAAGATGAATTTGGATGATGAATTCTTACAATTTACACCAAGGAATAATTTGTTAGCAATGAAAGGAAGCTTACCAAAAATTTGATAAGAATGATGCAAAAGAGGTTTTAACTTTCTTACCCTTGTGTGGTGGTTGGACGATTTCTTTCTCATTATGTTGCAACTTTGTATATATATAAAAAACAAATTACACCAGTAAATACTTTTATTCTGTTAAGTCATAAGTTAATACAGTACGTGTTTATAAGAACAAAAGAGTCATATCCATGCAGTCAAAAAGAGTTGTTATATTAATATTCTTACTTCCAAGTTCCAATTCTCCATTTTCCATCTATGATTGCCAACAAGCATGGTCCCTCACAATAAATATTAATTTTCTATTTGTAGGATATGATTTTTGTGGTCTTGGCTTCTATCAATTCTTTTGTTGATGAAGATAATTAGTATTATGAAGCATGCCATTGTCGCAAGTTCTGATTTTTGTGGTCTTGGCTTCTATCAATTCTTTTGTTGCCCAAACTCTAGAATATACTATTGTGGTAAGTGTGTCAAGCACGTCAAAGATGTCACGAAGAGGTAATTATTCTTTTTTCAAATGTTGTTTGATTTTGAATAGTTTTACGAGTTTCTTAGTGTCATTTCATGTAAACATTTCTATCATGAATAGTATTCCTTTTTAAAACAAATAATAGAATTATTGTCCAAATAATGTCTCCTTTTTAAATGGCTTTATCTATCTATTCATGACAAAGTACACAACATAAATTCTATTCTTAGAGATTCAAATTTAAGGTTTATAATTAGTAGATAATTCATACTTAATTTATGTAAAAATTAATTTCTCCCCCCACCCTTTTTAAACGAGTGGGCCAATATTTGTGTCATAATCAATTTTAATGTCCTTATCTATTGGTGGCTTATATATCTTTATCTTCTTCTCTTCTATTTATATAGATTATTTTTTCAAATCTAAAACAAAAATTTATAATCTAATCAAAATGAAAAAAATTATTTGAAATTATAGATTAACTTTTCATTCATTTAATTTTGAAATTGGAGAGGTTAGAGATTCAAATTTAAGATTTAGTAGATAATTCATATTTAGTGTTTTGTAAAAAATAGTATTCCCTCCACCAAATTTAAACAAGTGAGCCAACACTTGTGAATTAGTTTAGCTTAATCAATTTTAAGAAGTTTAGATAAAATTTTGCATCATAATCAATTTTAATGTCTTGCGGATTAGTTTAGCTTAATCAATTTTAAGAAGTTTAGATAAAGTTTTGCATCATAATCAATTTTAATGTCTTCATCTATTGCTAACCTATACATTCTTATCTTCTTCTCTTCTATTTATATAGATCATATATTCAAATGTGAAATAAACCTTAACAATTTAATTGAAAAATTTTTACACAATTCTTTCTGCTCCTTTTCTTTAGAGATAATTTTTCTACTTCTGTTCAAGTTTGCATTCGTTGAAACCAATTGTAAGTTGCTCTATCTATTTTGACTATTTTTCTTTTTGTTTTAATCTTTGCATGATCTTATTAATGTGTGATGGAGTATGGATCATATAGACTTTGCCTTAATTGTGTTCTTTTGTCACCTTAGATATCAAGTTAAAAAATTTGGATTTAAATCTTTCTTTTCTACGTTAATGGTAGATCTAATTTATGACATTTGTGTTGCACCTAATAATGAGTTAGATAATAATATCTAAATATGATAACCAAACCATAAATGTAGCAAGATTTTTTTTTTAACATACTTTATATGTGGAATAAAGTCATTTTCACATTTTTACATGGGTATTGTTATATACGTTTCATTAATTATTTTTGAGTTTATTTTTTTTAAATTTCGGATGTTGAATCAAACAATAAGAAGACACATGAATTATTAACTTTTACAAGGATATGAAGAAAAGTAAAGGCGATGTTGATAGAAATAGAGAGAGAGTAACAATATGTAAAAGTAATTCAGCCTTGACATATATTTTGAAGTTCGAAGATTATTTTAATTGGGCTTATGTAGTTTGCTATTATATTATTCTAGGGGAGGTGAGATATAATTTATTAAAAAATATTATTCAATTTTTTTTTATTAAACTTTATTATTTATTATTAATTTGTTTTTAACCCCCTTTAGTCAATTTCTGGATCTGTCCTTAGTAACATTGACCAAGTGGTTCATTATATCTATTGTTGTAGACCTCTTGGTCTTCTATCATTTTTATAGGTGATTTGTATTGGTTAATTTATTAGAACATGTTATTCTATCTATTAACATGTTATTTGCTATCTATTACTATTATGTACTAATGTCTCTATTCAATTATTTTATAAAAATTTAGTGTTTATTATTTTTTTCAACCCCTTTAATATTTGATTCCTGAATTCATCCCCTCTGACAGTGATTAGGTGTAACTTGATAAGGTGGATGATTGAAAGGATAACTATAAGAACATAAAATGAGTAATATCTCATTTTAGTGTCAATTATTTAATATAAGTATTATATACTTATGCAAGAAGAAGATGAAGGTATGAACTCTCTTAAGTTATATTGCATGATTGGTTAGTCCTATTTCTTACCTTAATCTCTTTATTTCAATTATTTAAAATTATAAATAAAGATATGTACTTAGACCTATGATTTGATCTTAGCGGTCATCAAGTGTCACTTGATAAGGTTTATAATTTCCTTTTTTGACAGATACTTCATTAGTATAAGAATTTTGGGGCTTTTCCAATGGCTTTTTGAAAAGAAGAAAAATACAACTTATTACAACAAAGAGGGTCATTGTATCAATTTTCATGCTTTGTTATTGGTTCAATGGATTCAAATAAAGCCACAAATGCGTGTGCGAGGAGGAAGATGATTATCTCACAGAAGTAAAAAAAACATGTATTGGATTACCAGGTAAATTACTTATCTTCTACTATGTTTGTTACTGAGATGTTTTACTACTATACTATAATTTAATCTTTTGACCTATATATAAAGATTTAATAGATAAAAGCGCCAACAATAGAACTGAGATGACGAACATGCAACAAACACCATATGCAAGTAATCGTAGGACTCCTTTATCACAATTGTATATAGGTATGTGATTTCCTTATTCCTAATAATAAGTTATATGCTATATAAAAAAGATTAAATTATAGTATAGTAGTAAAATATCTCGGTAACAAACACAGTAGAAGATAAGTAATTTACCTAGTAATCCAATACATGATCTTTTTTACTTCTGTGAGATAATCATCTTCCTCCTCGCACGCGCATTTGTGGCTTTATTTGAATCCATTGAACCAATAACAAAGCATGAAAATTGATACAATGACCCTCTTTGTTAATCAGCATTGAGATGCACACCTTAAGCTAAAAGCTAATTGTGGCAAAAACAGAAACTTGCTCCAGTCACATCAAGCACAATCAAAGCAACTTCAACACTCTTCTGTGAGACAACAAAAACCTATCTTCTCCAACGTTCAAATCCATGAAGCTCACTATATAAAAATGTTTCCATACAACAAACGAACTAAAACGAAACCATTCAAAGGAAAATCTGAACACAAGCAAAAAGCACTTTGAGAAAAGAAAAACCTAATGGGAAACATGAGCTGAGAGAAAAGAGAATACCCATCTTCTACAAGCTCATACAGATTCAACACTTGTTCATATCCTCTCTTTGAGAGTTATTTGAATCTTATACATATTTGCATAGAAAGCCAAGAGTGACTTAGTGATAAAAGAATACTTGGGAAGTATAATCTCAGGGGGAGATTCATACTCATAACTAGTAGTGGTTTATAATACTTGTAGCCAGTAGTGGCATAGAGAATACTTGTAGCCAAAAGTGGTAGTGAAGAATACTTGTTTTGTAATCAGTTGATTATAGTGGAATCCCTTAACAGTTGTTCAAGGAGAACTAGACATACCTCAGGTTGAGTGAACCAATATAAAAACAAGCTTTCATTTGCTGTCTTGTGATTACATATATTCATCTTGCCTACTGTGCTCTTTTGGAAAGACTTTCAAAGCTTTGCTTTGCAAGGATATATTTGTTGGTTTAAACTTACATATATCCAAGAAGGCAACTTGTGAACTAATAGTGTTTGAGAAAAAATTTTCTAATCCATTATTCAATCCCCCCTTCTAGTGTGTTCTTGTGTATTTCAAGTGGAAGTAGCAATCAATGTCTATTTTACACTTCTCTAAGATATAGCTCCACCAACTAACATAAAAATATAGCTAGAAGTGGATTTCCTGGTATCAATGTAGCCAACAAAGTTTGAATTGGAGTAGCCAATCACCTCTAAATCATTAGTTCGACTGTACATGAGCATGTAGTCCTTTGTTCCTTGAAGATATCTCATTACCTTCTTTGCAGCTTTCTAATGGTCAATACTTGGATTACTTTGATATCTTCCCAAAACTCCAATGGCAAATGCAATGTTAGGTCTGGTGCAAACCTGAGTATACATAAGACTTCCTACAGTTGAAGCATATGGAATATTTCTTATGTGTTCCCGCTCAAGGTCATTTTTCAGGCACTGTCTCAATTCAAGTTTATCACCCTTCACAATAGGAGCTACACTCGGTGAACAGTTTTTCATGTAAATCTCTCTAAAACTTTGTTGATATAGGTCTCTTGAGACAAACCTAAAATGCCTCGAGATCTTTCTCTATGGATTTTAATGCCTATGACATAAGATGTCTCACACATATCCTTCATATCAAAATTCTTTGAAAGAAATTGTTTCACCTTGTGAACCCTTATCATTAGCCACAAGTAGAATATCATCTACGTATAAAACAAGAAAACATATCTTACTCCCACTAACCTTCTAGTATATACAATGATCCATGATGTTTTCTTCAAAATCGAATGAAGAGATGACCTCATGAAATTTTAAATACCATTGGCGGGAAGCTTGTTTCAATCCATATATGGATTTATTAAGCATGCAAACCAAGTGCTCACCATCACTGGAGAAGAATCCTTTATGTTGTTTCATGTAAACCTCTTCTTCCAAATCCATTTTCACATCCATTTGATGTAACTCAAGGTCAAATTGAGCTACTAATGCCATAACTACTCGAAGAGAGTCCTTTTTTGATACAAGAGAAAAAGTCTCTTTTTAATCAATTTATTCTCTTTGAGTGAACCCTTTGGCAACAAGTCTTGCCTTATGTCTCTCAATGTTGCCTTGTGATTCTTTCTTTGTTTTGAAAACCCACCTACAACCAATGGCATTTACACTATTAGGCAACTTGGCAAGATCCCAGACTTGGTTACACGCCATATAATCCATTTCATCTTTCATGGCATTGCACCACAAATTTGATTCCTTAGAACTCATGGCCATTGAAAACGTTTTAGGATCATTTTCGGCTCCAATGTTATAGTTTGATTATTGTGGATACACTTCATAATCACTAGGAATTGTTGGTTTTTTTACTCTAATAGATCTTCTTAACATTGTATCATCAAATTGTTGCTCAATTGATTGTTCAACATTATCTTGTTATTCCTCATCAACAACTTGATCTACATGATCATCTTCAACTACTTGTGGAATTTCAATTACTGGTTGTCTAACGCCCGTTTGAACTTGAGGAGCATGAATGACCACCAATATATTAATTGATTCAGAGGGTTGAGCCTCAAAGTGATTCTTTTCAAAAGAAATGTTTTGAAATTGATCACTCTTACTGATCAAGTCATTTTCAAGAAACTTTGCATTTCTTGATTCCACAATCCTAGTGCTGTGAGATGGACAATAGAACCTATATCCCTTGGACTTTTCAACATATCCAATGAAATTCCCACTAATAGTCCTAGGGTCTAGTTTCTTTTCTTGTGGGTTATAAACTCTCACTTCAAACGGGCATGCCCAAACACGTATATGTTGCAAACTCTGTTTCCAACCTTTCAATAACTCAAAAGGTGTCTTGGGAACAACCTTGGTTGGAACCCTATTTAATATATACACATCCATCTTAAGTGCTTCAATCCACAAGAATTAAGGAAGCTTTGCATTAGTCCTCATACTTCTCACCATGTCCATTAAAGTTCAATTTCTTCTTTCTGCCACACCATTTTGATCTGGAGAACCAGGCATGGTGTATTGGGCAAGAATTCCATGTTATTGAAGAAATTTCGCAAATGAACCTAGTGCTTGTCCATTCTTTATATATCTACCATAGTACTCTCCTCCTCTATTTGATCTCACAATCTTAATTTGCTTTTTGCATTGTTTGTCCACCTCAGCCTTTAAAACTTTAAAGACATCCAAAGCTTCATTCTTAGAATGAAGTAGGTAGAGATACATATATCATGAGTAGTCATCTATAAAGGTGATAAAGTATTTCGGACTACTTGTGTCATGTCTAAACAACAAATATCTGTATGAATGATTTCCAATAGGTTTGAACTCCTCTTTACCCTCGTTTTAATCTTGTTGGTTTGCTTACCCTTGATGCAATCTACAAAAGTTTTAAAATCAGCAAAGTCCAAAGTGCTAAGTACCCTGTCTTTTACTAATCGCTTAATTCTCTCAATGGAGATGCGTTCCAATATTCGGTGCCATAACATAGAGGAATCCTCATTCATAACACATCATTTCAACCCGATAGAAACATGCATAGATTTGTAAGCAACATCATTTTGTAATAAAATAGAGTAAAGATAGTCACATAGTTCACCAAAACCAATAATTTTCAATTTAGTTAGCAAAGTAAAACTATAGTCTGAGAAATTAAATGAAAATCCCAAAGGTGCAAGTCTTGAAATAGAAATTAAATTCTTAGAAAAACTAGGAACATAAAATTGAAATACACAAGAACACACTAGAAGGGGGGGGGGTTGAATAGTGAGTTCAAATAAGACTTTTCGCAAAGATTATAACGTGTAAGATGAACAAATGTAAACACAAGACAGCAAAGGTAGAATGCTTGTTTTATACTGGTTCACTCAACTTGAGCTACGCCCAGTTCTTCTTTAACAACTGTTAAAGGGTTTTACTATAATCAACTGATTACAAAATAAGTATTCTTCACTACCACTCCTCGTAATAAGTATTCTCTATGCCACTACTAGCAAACTAGTATTCTAAACTACTACTGGTTACAAGTATAAATCTCCCCCTCAGATTATACTTCCCAAGTATTCTTTGATCACTAAGCCACTCCTAGCTCTATTCAATGAATAAGATTCAAATAGCTCACAAAGAGAGGATATGAAAATAGATTTGAATCTAAGTGAGCTTTGTAGAAGATGGAGTTTCTCTTTTCTCTCAGCTCTTGTTTCTCACTTTGTACAACTTTTTCTTAGAATGCTTTTTTGCTTGTTCTAGATTGTTCAGATTAAATTGGCTTGGAATTGTTAATTTTCTCGTTGCATGGAAGCATCTTTATATAGTAGAGCTTCATGAATTTGAACGTTGGAGAAGAAAGGTTTCCGTTGTCTCATAGTAGTGTGTTGAAGTTGCTTTAGTTGAGCTTGATTTGATAGGAGTAGGTTCCTGTTTTGTCACAACTTGCTTTTAACTTTAGGTGAGCTTCTCAAAGCTGATAAACCTTTCCAATGTACCTACAACATTTCATACATTTCGAGACATGCAAGCAGTCATACGAGGAATAAAAGAAAGTTATTCATAGAGTATCTTCCTTTATTTCTGTAACAAACAGTGTGTTCTTAAAGTCAAGAGATGATCATTAAACACATATTCCTCAACATGTGAATTAGCACATGGTCTGGTCCAACACATACATGGTCTAGCCTAACATAGACATGGTCTGGCTTGATAGACATAGTCTGGTCTAGCAATGCATGGTCTAGTCCGATTGTCACATAGTCTGGTCCTTTTTCCATGCATGGTCTGGTCCAATACTTATGCATAGTCTAGCTCAAGACTTAAATCGTTTGATTTGAGACTTCACATAGTCTGTCCTGAGACTATTGCATGGTCTGATTTGAGACTTTACGTAGTTTGTTCCAAGACTACTACATGGTCTGTTCCAAGACTTGTACCATCTGTTTTAATGACCTTCACGTGGTCTATTCCGATATTTAACTTAGTCTGATTAAAAGCACTTTGGATACTTGATATATTGTTAAAGTGTTATTAGATAGTTAAAGTAATAGAGTGAGATGGAGAGATTATACCATTGTCTGTGATCACTTTGATTCCCTGAAATTACTCAATTTCAAATCATTAGTTGATCAAGTATTATCAAATTTGTTATCGTCAAAACCCATCAAAGGATTAGGGGCCAGACATCATCCAATGTCTTGGTTCTAACAATCTCCCCCTTTTTAATGATGACAACATATGTAATAATTTTGATTAATAGACAACATATCATAGAGAATAATATATTAGAGTACAGATTATTTCATGTCAGTTATTTATGTGCAGTTATAATCATGATGAACTCCCCCTGAGTCTATCATGTATATGCAAATGACAATTCAAAGCATAAAATAATTAAAGCGGAAAACAACAGACAATATATGAAAGTAAAGAAAATCAGTGTACCAATCACTATTTTATTATAAAGCATTGTTTGGGTCAAAATTTTCTATACATCTCTTTCTCCCCCTTTGTCATTAACAAAAAGAATGGAGAGAAGAGTAGTAAATGCCATCACAGTCAAGGTTGAGAAGGTGGGGTTGACTGTTTAGAAGATGACTCTCTAGCTTTTGATGGAACAGTTGATGTAGGAGGATCTTCTATTGGCGGTGGTAGTGGTGTTGGAGGTGGAGTAGTTGGTGGAGTGAGAAGAGCAACTAGTGACGCGTTGAAGGTGATAGTCACTTCCTTGATAAGGTTAACTTGATACTCTTCCAATTTGGCATCAATCTGGGCAGCAATTCTGGACTCCAAATTGGCTTCGAATGTAGTCTCAAGAGCAACCAAGTCAGTTTGAGGTTTTGACTGGGTTGTAGCATTCAGTGGCACAGCTACAATTGGGGTGCTCGACCAAGATTGTGTGGACACCAAATCTATACACTCTTGGGCTGGTGTAGGTTCTGCAAACTTTTCAGCCAAGTTTGCAGCTTGCTTGGCAACAAGTTTAGCAGCCTGAGCTGTCTTAGCCTCTTACTTTATGGCTAACTCCTTGAGCCTATTCTCTTCATCTTCCTTAGCCTTCTGCTCCTTGGCTAGAGCATTGAGTCTCCTCTCCTCTTCTTGAGTTGCAAGCATAGCTTTGAGTCTAGCAGCTTCTTCTAATTGTCTTGCTTCTTTTGCTGCTTCTATCAATGCTTGAGCAGCCTTGTATTCAACATAGTAATCAGCAAGCATCTGTTTAGCTTGATCTTTGTCTCTAGGTGTGTGTGGGGTTAGCAATGTGGGAACAACCACAATGTTTAACACACGAATGTAGCTATTGGAGGAAGAGGTGCCTTTACCCACAGTTTCAATCTGCTCCTTTTCTTCATGGGAGAGGTTGGATGAACCTATGGTGTGGAGCATGCTATTCATTAGATTCTGTATGCTCTTCAAGAAGTGCATGCTCTAGCCGAGGGAGAGGTTCAATGTTAGGGATGTTTTGTGGAAGATTGTCTACTCGCATTATCTTCTTCCCTTTCATCTTGTTGGGGTTGACATTGGTAGCTTGGGTACTATATGGTCTGGAGCGACACATATGTCATTTTCTTCTCGAATGTGCAGGCTTGGAGGATACAACTGTCTGGGCAGTGAATTCTGAAATTTCAACAAACACAAGGCTTTGTATTTTGCACAGTTGGCCTTGAAGGTTGGACAACTTGGGGAAACTCCTTGTGTAATCAGCCAAGGAGGTCTGATAGAGACTCTTGGTCTCGAAAGCCTTCGTAATGCATCACAATGCATAGTGTAGACTGTGGCAGCCAGCTTCTTGCTTCTTATCCATTGTCATGGGCTCAGGAATTACTGGTTACATTGAGAAGTAGTTCAATCCTTCTCTCACACAATTGTACCAGTGAGCTATTTCATGCACTAGTTGTCTCATGAGAGGGATGGCAGAGGCATATTCTTCTTCTTGCAATCTTCTAGCAAGGTTAGCATCGTCTTCTACATCTTGCAGAAAGGTTGTATTGTAGAGGGGCCTTTGGAAGGGAACAATCCCTTGATCTATTTGTAGAGGAGGAAGCTTGATCACTAGAGCTACCCTTTGTTGCTCGATTGTCTGCTTTGTAGATGGATCAACTTGAGTCTCTTCTCTATATGCTGCAGACTCAGCATTTTCTCCCATGTAATATAAGGAGAATCTCTGCATCATCTTTTAATGCCATGAGCCAGTTGGTAGAGATGGAGGAGGTGTGTTTGCTCTAAAGCAGGAGATTCGACTGGTGCCATCAATGTTGAATGGTCAGTTGTTCTAGGATGGAGTAGCATATGCTTCAGGAGAGGAGATGACGATCTACTCCTCCTGTTCAGATCTAGACGAGATGTTTACAGACTCAGTATGGTGATAGGAAACTACTGCGCTTGTTGATAGAGATTTAGCAACCCAACTTAAAGACACTTTATGTGACATTGGTAGTCCCATGACTAGGTCCAAGACTAAGAGGGTGAATCAAGCATTGCAAGGTCTAATAATGGAAATCAAGGAAAGCTCAGCTGCATGTGGATTAGAGACTATTCCAAAGTGGGTCACTTTTATAGAAGTTGATGAAGATTTGAGCCTAACCTGAAAACAACATGAAAAGCCCAAATCAAGGAACTTTCATTAGCTGGAGTTGAATTGATATTTAAAGCCCATTTTCCTAATTTTGATGTAATTTTTGTACTAAATATTGGGGAAATAAGTTCATATGTCTTTTCAATTATCTAGGGTCAGTTTTTAGTGTTTTTCAGCTTCCTAAGCCATTTTAATGGTTGGTGTGAAATAAATGCTAAGTGGACAGCTTAGTCAAAAATAAATGCTTAGTGGGCAGCTTAGTGGGAATTTGGGATTAAGGGCTGCCTATCATAGCTTATAAATAGGAGCCTTTTGTAAGCTTCCAAGGCAAAATTTTCAGATTAATCAAATTGAGTGTTTCTCTATTGTGAGAGCTTCCCCTTTGTTCTTGGGTTAAGAACTTTATAATGTTGGTTCTACCGGCAGGTCATGGTTAGGGTCACACTTCATTTGATAACTTTGGTTCTACCAGCAGGTCACGGTTAGGGTCAAGTTCCTTCTTTTCTATCTTTTACCTATTTTCAAGACGATCTGTTAGTAGATTCATATCACTTGTCATCTCAGGTATTGTGATAGGTGAGGGGGATTGGTATGGTGGAATGGCAGTGTTTGGAGGGGTTTGTGGTGAAGTTGTTGTAGCAACAGTCTGAGTTGATGGTCAAGATTGTGTTGCAGACTGAACAATGGGTTTAGCTTGAGGGCTGATGGTCTGTCCAGTGGGGACAGACTCATGGTTTTCTTCTGTTTGAATAGTGGGTTCAGATAGTGGCCTTTGCTCAATCTGTGCTTGGGCATCAGATTGTGCAGCTATTGTTTGGGTGACTATAGTCTGTGTAGGTGACATAGATGATAGAGGTTCAATAGACAGTGTGCGTCTGTTGTGGCTTCTGTTTGGGTTATGGAGGGTGTTGTCTGTGGAATATTCTTCCTAAGATGTTTACGTATGGTAGAGCAAGGGTGAGTGGGTAGAGTGAAGGTTGATGTTGGAATACCTGGATCTGTGAAGGATGGATTGAAGGCCAATCCAGACATATCATTTTCTAGCACTACCTTCCTCTTGATAGTTAGCTTCCTGGTTGTTGTGGTAGGTGGTTTGATCAGTTGAAGGTTTGGTGTAGCAGACGCTTCTGGTCTTAGTGGGATGGAGGGTCTCTTGAAGACTAGTCCATCAGACTCATCCTCCTCTTCAACCTCAACAACTACCACAGTTGCCTTTCCTTTCTTCCTCAGCTCAAGATCCTCATTTGACAACAATGAGTTATCGGATGATCTAGCAACACCTTTGCCCTTCTATTGATCCCTTGTCCTGGGCTTTGTTGTGGGTGGTCTGGGAGGAGCTTGTTGAGCAGTCTGCTTCTGTCTCTTGGCAGTTGGCTCCTCAGCAGACTATGCTACAGCCTTGCGTGTTGTCCAGACGCTCTATAGGTCTACAACAACAAGTCTTTTCATCTTGTTAGCCAGAGGCTGAATGGCAGCAACTTCATCATAAATAATCATAGCTTTTGTAACCTTTTTCTTCTTCGACTGCTTTGTTTGGCCTTCACTTCCTTCCTCAGAAGGTTGAGGGAACTTGGCAGGTTGTCCTCTTGTGATTTCAAATCCCAAATTTAGCTTTAACAAGCTTGCTGAGGTCAACATCTTCTAGTAGACAAATGAACCTTCTACAGTAATGTAGTCCAGTTCGTCTGGTCTTCCTGATTGAAGATCTTTGTATGGTCCATTGTAGTAGTGAGAGTTCCAAAGAATCTTGTTGATTAGGGTTGTGTAGTAAGTGGCCACTAAGGTAGATAGGTACTGAATGTGGCTGATCATATTGTAAAAGAGGGTGTGAGGAAGGTTGAATGGGATCCCTCTGATGATGTGGTAAAGGATGAGTCTGTGGAGGGCAGACACATGATCTCTTGATCCAATCTTGTGCAAGATGGTCTTGTTGATGATGTTTAGCAGTAGTTTGGACAATGTGGGGAACGAGGATGGATGAAGCTTCTTCTATTTGCGCGCCACTTCGTAGTTGGGTCCAAGAATGAACCTTTCTGTGATTCCTACGACCAAGTCGAAGTCCCATTGCTCCGTGAAGTAGTTGGAGTGCAACTCACACCCAATGGCTTGAGCAATGGTGGTGGGGGATATTGTAACATCACACCCATACACCTTGCTTGCTATCTCACTCCCCTTTATAGTGACATTCCTCCATAATTCCCTTATCAATCTAGGAGCTATCTTCTGGCGATCGTTGAAATAGCCTCTAATTCCAACGAACTCAAAATACTTTGAGATGTTGAGGCCGCGCTCCTCAAGATAGGGGATATTGACGTAGTATTCCATGTGGATGTTCCCAGTGTAGGAACCCCGTGGCTTGATGAGGATATTCTCAACATTGTTGAGATTTCTTTCCCTCCTGATCTTAGGATCAATATCAGTGGTGGAGCTATTTGTTTCCATCGTTGATTCTGGTTGCGGTTCCTCATAGTGCTCCTCAGAAGCTCGAGAGGTTGAGGGTGAAGGTGGTTGCTATGAAGAAGAGCCCTTGGAAGGGTTTCCTTTGGCCATGGAGATTGGTTAGTGTTTAGGGTTTGGGTTTCTTGAGAGTTGCAAAGAGTGCAATGAGAGAGATGAGAGTCTAGAAAGCTTGAAGAGAAAGTTTGAGTAACGGTAGGCTTAAACAGGCTATGAGTAGGCATTAAATATGATGGTACGGTTAAGAATGATTGAAATGACACATTAATGAAATATTGAATGTGCGTTTTGGGCTTTAATGACTCAGAACCCAATAAATGCTTAAGTTACAAAAACGTTTCATATACCACATGGTTTGGCTCATATTTTGAGTGCAAAACACGTGGCATGCACATGCCTGATCCGCTGTCGCGCACGGATCAAAACGAGTGATTTTGAAAATATAGTTACGGTAATGACAACTCGAGTATCGTTCTCAAGGATTCTTGTATTATTATTAATCAATGCAGTAACGATTAATGGGGGGTTTCGATTACGATTTCAAGAAAAAGGGATTAAAATAAATTGTGATTATCGAATAAGCTAAAGCGAATCAACCTACTGTATCGACTTCCGACTTATCATTGATCCCTATAAATTCCAATTCCCTAAACGGGTTTGATCCTATTCGACTATAATAACCACTGACAAGCGCAATAGAAATTATACGGCGTATGTTCCTGAATTCCAGATTAAGCAAACGGATTAAAAACTATTGCGAATTAAGCAAACGCAATCTGATCAAACGCGATAATGCAAAAGCTACGTTAACGCGAAATTGATTCAAGATCAAATAACCAATCGAATTTAAGAATTATATCCTATAACAACAATCAAATTAAGAAAATAATTGAGATTATTGGAATAAATCAAAGGAAACAGATTGATATGGAATTTAGAAAAGAACCTCAAAGTGGAATCTGATTACAGTAGATCGATTCTTCGGAAATTAGTTCTTCATTACGATTGTTCAAAACTTTCAAAATAATTTCGTGAACAGTGAATGAGTGAACAGGAGCCGGCCCTAGAGTTTTAACATAGTAAGGGTTTCACTAACTATCCGAACCGGGTCGGAAAATACAAACCAAGCCCATAAAATTGACCCAAAATAAATTATTTCCTAAGGTCTTCAACTTCAACGAATTATTCAAGCCTTTTACAATCCGAATCAGCTTCTGACTCCAACATAAAAGTTGTATCTCTTTCTCTTAGCTTTCCAACGAATATTAGAATGCCTCAATCTGATTCCTATAGCTCCAGTTATGAATTTTCCATTGAAAGCTGCTAATGCTGAAAATAAAATACGAAAATTAAATAAAGCTAGAAACAAACTTAAATATGAAAACACACTAAAATGGTGAAACTAATGAAATAAACTAAGGAAATGCCTAAGAATAACAATAGAAGAATGTGCATGAAGATGCACTGATCAATGCCCCACTTAAGTAATGTGCCAGACGACGTGTCCTTAGATTACTAGTGGACAACAGACAGTCAAAAACATTAAGTCACACAAACCATCCTAATCTTTTCTCTAAAAAAAATTAGTTTGTCTTCAGTAAGGGGTTTTATAAAAATATCAGCAAGTTGATCGCTTGTCTTGACAAATTCCAAGTTAATGGTCCCTTTCTGAACATGGTCACTTATGAAGTGATGTTTTATTTCTATATGCTTGGCTCTAGAGTGGATGGTAGGATTTTTTGAAAGAGATATGGCAACAGTATTATCACAAAAGATAGGAATGTTACTCTCAAATATGTTGTAGTCTTCAAGTTGATTCTTGATCCACAGAATTTGAGAGTAGCAGCTTGCAACTGAGATGTATTATGCTTCTGCTATTGATAATGCTATTGTCCCTTGCTTCTTGTTGAGCCATGACACCATATTGCCTCCAATAAAGTGGCAACTTCTACTGGTGCTTTTTCTCTCAATTCTATCTCTAGCATAGTTAGCATCATAATAGCTTGCCAGGTTATACTCTTTCTGCCTTTTAAACCATAGACCAAGATTAAGTGTCCAAGCAAATATCTAAAAATTCTCTTACAACATATAAATGTACCTCCCTTGGATTAGACTGAAATCTGGAGCAGAGGCAGATGCTGAACATTATATCTGGTCTGGATGCAGTCAAGTAGAGTAGAGACTTAATCATTCCTTTGAATTGAGTGACATCTACCTTCTTTGAATCTTCATCAATTCCAAGTGATATGGATGGATGCATTGGAGTTTTCATTGTTTTGGCATCATCCATCTTGAATTTCTTCAAGAGTTCTTTCACATACTTGGTCTGATGTATGTATATTCCCTTGTTAGTTTTCTTGATCTGTAGTCCTAGGAAGAATTTTAGTTCTCCCATCATGCTCATTTCAAATTTAGTCTACATCAAAGTGGAGAACTCCTTACAGAGTTTTTCATTAGTAGCACGAAATATAATATCATCTACATAAATTTGGATTATAATGAAATCAAAGGAGTAGTTTTTGTGGAACAGTGTAGTATCTATCTTTCCTCTTATAAAATCATGTTCAATTAAAAATGAAATGAGTTTTTCATACCATGCTCTTGGAGCTTGTTTAAGACCATCCAAAGCTTTGTTTAATTTAAATACATGGTTAGGAAAGATAGTACTCTCAAACCCAGGGGGTTGTTCTACATAAAATTCTTCTTTGATTATGCCATTGAGGAATGCACATTTTACATCCATTTGGTAGAGTCTCATATTTTTATGAGCAGCAAATGGAAGTAAAATCCTAATTGCCTCAAGTCTAGCTACTGGAGCGTATGTCTCCATATAATCCATACCTTCCTATTGTGAGTAACCTTTGGCCACTAATCTAGCCTTGTTCCTCACAACCTCACCATTCTCATCTAACTTGTTTCTAAAGACCTACTTGGCATCAACAGCTTCCTTGTTGTTTGGCAGCTTCACAAGTTTTCAGACATCATTCTTTTGAAATTGGTCCAGTTCTTCTTGCATTGCTTGGACCCAGTTTTCGTCTTCCATGGCATCATCAATGTGATTTGGTTCTATCTTAAACAATAAAGCTATTTGTTGGAAGGATGATCTTGTTTTCACAAGTGCTTGTACTTCTCCAATGATCTGGGAAGGAGGATGGTTCTTGATCATCATTCTGTTGTTGCTTTGTGGTTCTCTAACCTCTTTATCATCTTCATCTGAGATGATTTGGAGTGGAGCAGACGGTCCTTGAGCAGACGCAGACAATGATCCTTCAATCAATGGTCTGGTCCTTGTTACTGCTTCATCTAGTCTGATATCTGCAAATGAATATGCTAACTTTGATAGTTTCCTATCAGGTTGATTGTCATTAAACTTTACATGAATAGCTTCTTCAACACTTTTGGTCCTAGAGTTAAACACTCTATATGCCTTTGATGTTTTAAAGTATCCAAGTAAGATGCCTGTATCACACTTCGAATCAAACTTACCCAAGTTGTCTTTTGTGTTAATAATGAAACATTAACATCCAAAAGGATGGAAGTATGATATGTTGGGTTTCCTTTCTCTCCACAATTCATATGGAGTCTTTTTAAGGATAGGCCTAATATAAATTATGTTTTGCAAATAATAGGAAGTATTTATAGCTTCTGCCCAGAAGTGTTTAGGAGTTGAGTTATCATTCAACATGGTTCTGGTCATTTTTTGTAATGACTTGTTCTAGGTGTTGAGAAGGTGTGAAGAATTCCATTTTCTTCACTGAAAATCCTTAGTTAGAGCATTACTAGCTATGACTAATGTAGAAGTTATCCATACACTTTTTTCATTTTGAACACGTTTGTAGAATTTATAGAACGCCTTAAAAGCCTTATCATTGTGAGTGAGGAATATAACCCATGTCCATCTAGAATAGTCATCAATTATTACTAGTCCATATCTCTTCCCTTTTAGAGAGGTTGTTCTGGTTAGATCAATATGTAACAGCTCTAATGGTCTGGAAGTGGAAACAATATCTTTACTTTTAAAAGAGGTTTTCACTTGTTTTCCTTTCTGACATGCCTCACAAAGTAAGTCATCTTTATATGACATAGTTGGCAGTCCTCTTACGAGGCTGTATCTCTACAGTTTTGAGATTAATCTCAAACTTGCATGGCCAAGCTTCTTATACCATAACCAATGACTTTCTTTGATAGATAGTAAGCATGATACATTTTGATCCTCCAGTTCACCAAAGTTAATCTTATAGAGATTGCCTTGTCTCTTAGCAAAGAAGAGATGTGAACCAGCAAAATCTTTAACTATGCATGACTCATTGTTGAAGGAAACATCATATCCACTATTGCAAAATTGACTTATGCTCAGCAGATTGTGTTTTAGTCCATCAATAAATAAAACATTTTCTATAGAGAGACTAGGAGGGATACCTAATTTACTTGTACCACTTATCTTCCCTTTTTGATTCCCTCCGAAAGTTACGCATAGCAATTGAACCTGCACTCGTGAGGATACCCTCGTCCCCACCTCAATTTTGATGGGAAAAATCGAGTTGACCGGGTGCGGGTGCGGGTTTGGGTTTTCCCCGCTTAAGAAAGCCGGGGACAGGGTTGGGGTTGGGAATTTTGATCCCCGCCCCGCACCTGCACCCACACCCGTCCCCATTATTGATATAGTAAATTATATAAATATCCTAGAGTAATCTATCTATCTATCTATAGCTATATAATATTTGAAGTTTTTCTTTTGACACATGTCACACTCTCAACCTTTTTTTTCATTGTCTTTTCTTCGGTATGACTGTATCTGTCCTACTTTTTTTTGTGTTTTGTTTGATTGACACTATTTATTGTTTATTATGAAACAAATTTCCATTGATAAAATAAATGAAACAATTAGGTTTATTATGAGAAATAGAAATGTGTTATATGAGGGTGTCACGCGTAGTATTTGAGACGGTCATGTATATTTTTTTATGATTTGAGATTGTCATGTGTATCGGAAACAGGGCAGGGTTGGGTTTCAACGGGGATGGTGTGGGTCAAAATTCAATCCCGATGGGGAATGGGGACGGGGGCGGGAATGATTTGGGATGTCGAGGGTAGGGGGTGTGGAAGCTAACCCCGCCCTCGCCTCGCCCCATTGCCATACGTACCGAAAGTGACTGTACCATCATGCATTGGTGTCAGGCTTAGGAACATAGACTTTATGCCCATCATGTGATGTGAGTAGCCACTGTCTAGGTACCATGACTGATGTTTCTTTCCTGCCATCAAGGACATTTGTAACAGAAATTATTTTGCTGTTAGGTACCCAAATTCTTCTAGGTCCTTTTGTGTTAGTCTCAGAGGCAGATGATTTACCTCTTGTAGGCAATTTCTTGCTTTTGGACTTCATATGTCCAATTCCAAAATGAGATTTGCTAGAAGAAGCTTTATCCTTAGATGCTTCTTTCTTGTCTGTGAATCTAATGCCATGTGGATGTTTGTTGTATGAAATAATTTTCTTTAAATTTTCAGACCCACTAACAATTTTTTTTAGAGTGCTCTTGAGAGATACAGACTTCTTTGCGCAATTGAGCAATTTCAACTTCATCTTTACTTAGGTTCTCACCTTGTTGAGTTCATCAATTTCCTTAATCAATTCATTCAATTACCTTCTATGTTGTTCCTTTTCTACCCAGAGTTCATCTTTGCTTTTGATTAAGCATTGGTGATCTATGGTTAGTTTTTGAAAATCCTTAATTAGAGCATTACTAGCTATGACTAATGTAGAACATTTGTCAGATAGCTTAGTAAAATAAGACTCAAGTTCTTCATGCTTTTTTGAAAGTTTTTTAAATTTCTTTTTCATAGATAGATAGACTTTTGAAAGAATAGATGAGTTAGAAAGAAGTTCTTGATAAGCTTCTTGAAGAGAGAGAAGGTCATTTAGATCTACCTCATTTTCTTCTTTATCTGAAGCCTTAGATGCAGATGCTGAGGTGTTGTTATCTGTCATCAGACTTTGCACATTGTCTGATGCATCTTCTTCACCAAACACAGACGATAAACTGGTTGCGTCTGCCATCAGAAAAGGTTGACTTCCTCATCTGATGCTTCCTGACCCTTCCTCATCTATCGAGTCCTCTAGATCTTCCCATGTGGACATTAAGCCTTTCTTTTTGGGGAATCTTTTCTTGACTCTTTCTTTTCCCTTGCTAAGCTTTGGACATTCAGATTTGAAATGTCCTGACTTCTTGCATTCATGGTAGACGACAAGATTCTTCTCTTTCTTCTCATGATCTACTAGGAACTTTTTGTTGAAGTTCTTCCACCTTGAACCTCCTTTCTTCCTCCACATTTTGTGGATTCTTCTAGTCCAACACAGACATGGTTTGGCTTAACAGACATAATCTGCTCAACAAACATAGTCTGGTCCAGCAATGCATGGTCTGGTCTAATACTTATACATAGTCTGGCTCAATACTTAAATCGTCTGATCCAAGACTTCACATAGTTTGTCTCGAGACTATTGCATGGTCTGGTTTGAAACTTTGTGTAGTTTGTTCCAAGACTACTGCATGGTCTGTTCCCAGACCTGTACCGTCTGTTCTAATGACCTTCACGTGGTCTATTCTGATATTTAACTTAGTTCGATTAAAAGTACTTTGGATACTTAATATATTTTTAAAGCATTATCAAATAGTTAAAGTAATAAAGTGAGATGTAGAGATTATACCATTGTCTATGATCATTTTGATTCCCTGAAATTACTCAATTTCAAATCATTAGTTGATCAAGTATTATCACATTTATTATCATCAAAACCCATCAAAGGATTAGGGGCCAGACATCATCCAATGTCTTGGTTCTAACATAAAATGTCTTTTCTAAATGTAAAATAAAACCACTGCTTAAAACTAAACTACACGTCCTAATGGCCTCCACATGTGAACTCATCTTGCTTCCTAAATAGATGCATTGTTCACTTCCCACTAGCTTCCTTAGGTTTTCCATACCCAACAAGGTATTAGAAACATGGATTGTAGAACCAAAATCAATCCACCATGTGTTATTATTAATGTTAACCGTATTATATTCATAACAAACAAAAACAAATAGAGTACTTTTCTTGTCCATCCAAGTCTTAATTTTTGGACAGACTTTCTTCATGTTTCCACTCTCTTGCAAAAGAAATACTTTGACTCTTTCTTAATGACTGGCTAAGCAAGAATCTTTCCTTGGTGATTAACTTGAGTCCTTTTGTTCTTTGTAGAAGTAATCAAGTTCACTCTTTCACCCTCCTCCATCATCAACCTTTTCTCTTCTTGAGCACACATGGTCAATAACTCATTAATAGACCACTTATCCTTATGTGTGTTATAAGAGATTTTAAAAGGAGCATACTATTGAGGCAAGGTGCAAAGAATAAAGTGTACCAGGAAAGAATCTAACATGGTAACCTCCAAGGCTTTTAGTTGAGCCACAATATCCCTTATGCGCATGATGTGATCACGCACACCTTTTATCCTAGTGAGCTTAATGGATGAGAATTGCATTATAAGGGTGCTAGTAAGGGACTTATCATATGTTGTGAACTGTTCATCAACAACCTTTAAAAGTTCCTTGACATTATCATGGTAGTCGACAAAACCTCGGATACTAGCAACTATGTTGGTCTTTATGAATGTCACAGAGAGGCGATTAGACCTTTCCCATTTTTCATAAAGAGAAACTGCATCTTGAGTGTTGCCTTAGTAATAACCGGTGGTTCATATTTCCTAATAGCATAATCAATGTCCATCCAGCCTAAATGAATAAGAATTCTCTCCTTCCAAACCTTATAATTCTCACCCTTTAATATAGGAATATCACACTTAATATTAGAAATATTCATAGATTTGGTAACTGCAACATTCAAAACACATACTCATCATTCATAGTTTGAGACTAAATAAATTAAAAATGTCATGTTTCACCAATGTAAACCATGTCTTAAAATATGAGCCTAGAGACATGAAACTTGCATGTGGGCTAAAGTCCTACTCAATTAGACTAATCAAATCCTTATGACAAAACTTATCAAATTATGTTCTCATTCTTAATTCTTGTGGGTAAATTAAGAATCATAATCCGATATTTTATCCTAATTAATCATATAAATGCAACAAAATTCTTGTGAGTAGATTATATCACACTTAATATGATTAATACAAATAATATTTATAATGTAGTTCCAAAACTTAATACATAATCCCAATTAATCAAAGATGTTGTGGTTACTCTCTAATTGATTAAAATTATATTAACCACTTAATATTGATTATTTCTCTCTAAGAGCTAAGTATTTGCATTAATACTTATTAATAATGCAAACAAAACGAATAATGATGCATAAATAATTTCTTGTATGTATAGCAACATGAATCCATACATTAACAAAACAAAATATATACATACGAATTAAAAAGCTTTAGATAAAAAATATCATTGATAACGTACATATAATGTTATGTTAAATGAAGAAAAAATACAGTATTGCTATACTATTGGCCGAACATGAAATCATATATCACTGATGAAAGAAAATGTTCATTCATGATAAATATGAACAATCCAACAATATAATGCATTATATGAGCAAATAAACACATTACACAACAAAATAAAACTTCATGGCATAAAGGCAAAGTTACTTGTGCTGGGAAAGAAAATCAATGGAAAAAATGCAACCAACAGGGTTCAAACACAGGACTATGCATTTGTTAAAAGCAACACTCACCGTTGCGACAAGATGACTGATAGAGTGTATTTTATCAATCTAGAGTTTCATTTGGCATATCTAGACATGTTTTTATACCTCATTTTAATCATTTTAGTTGAGTTTTGTGAGATTTGGTCGTTTTGGGTCCAAGTGTCTAATATTGCTATTTGTCACGTTTTATTGATGCTTTTGACAGTGTCCCTTGTGCAGCCCATAACTTTTGACACAAGTCTCCATTTTTTATGATTCTTATCTTGTTTGAAAGCTAAGGAGGAAAGCTACAATTTTAGGGGTCAAATCAAGAATTCAATGTTTCGGCCTTACACTTGTATAATTTTTCATTTTAGTTTGTAATTAGGGACATTTTGATAATTTTAATTAGTTAAGGTAGCATTTTATTTAGTGGGTTTCAGTCCTCCTTTGGAGGCCCACTTTTTTAGTCCATCATATATATAGTTTTCCCCCTTTGTAAAGGAGGACACATTACTCCATTTGATAAAATTTCACCTTTAGAATTCAAAGTGCTCTCTTCTCTATCCTCCCTTTTCTTCTCTTTTCTCCCCTTTCTTTTCATTTTCGTGTTACCCATTTGGAGCTCCCATGAAGATCTTCATGGAGGGCTAAATCCGTTTGCAACCGAAGGATCATGTGCTTGTGGGTAAATATGAGTTCCTCTATTCTTAATTTTGAATTATGCTCATGACGCCCTTTTTCTAATTTTCAATTTCCTTGTTTAATGTATAATAATGATTAGATTAGGGAATTGAAATTTGAATTTGGGTCAATTGCAATCAATTGATTGTGATTTAATACGAAACATGCATGAATTTGGGAAAATTAGGAATGCAATAGTAATTCGAATTTTTCTGAATAAATGTGAGGTGATTGCCTTAAATTTCATATTTCCATGAGCATGAATTTGACTTATCCTTGTTGGAATTGTGATTATTTATCCATAAGCATAGATTCTTGAGTTATATCTCTTTGATTCTATTTTTGTTTATTGATTTAAGTTGCTCTGTTTGCTTAATTTTCTAAAAATCACACAAAATCCCCCTATTTTGAGTTGAATGCAAGGTGTTTGATGAATTGTATCTTTGAGAAAATGACCTAAGTTAGCCTTATATTGCTAAATTTATTGGGGAACTTAGTTGCTTTTAACGGCGTGTTCGACGAGCTCTCTTCAATGACATACACAAAATATATTTGAACTAAATAATATATATTCTATGCACAATCATTAATATTGGGTATGTTTGGACACACTACTCTAGAAGGACTTCTAGGAGAGGATATAAAAAAAAAAAAAAGGAAATTAACTTCTCTAGAAGTTAAAATTGTCTTTTTCAATAGTCAATTAGTGAAAGCTCTCTCAAATAGATTCATCTAAAAGATGTGGGACTTTCACTAGTTAACTATTGGAAAAGACAATTTTAACTTCTAGAGAAGCTAATTTCATTTTTTTCTTCATATTTTCTCTCTTAAAAGTCCTTTTGGAGTAGTGTATCTAAACAAACCCATTATCAAAGTCATCTTTGACCTCTAGCTAGATCGAACTGACCCGTCTATGAACCCACGAACCCAATTAGAAAACCCGACAGTTTGCAAGCATTTTAACATTGAAACATTGCATAAAAAAGAAAAAAAAATTAAAAGATTGTTGAAAAATGATTTACTTCATATTTTGATTTTAATTTGAACTTAAAGGAGTCAAAACATTAAAATCAAAATTTTAAGTGTACCCAAAAAGTCAAAATGTGAATCCAAAAAAAAAAAAAACAAACCCACTTATCACAAAGCAAGGAAAAGGTTTTTGTAGCTCTGATACCAAATATAAGATTTAGTAGATAATCTAAACATATAACATATTTAGATTAAAGTAATTGCGGAAGCTTGTAAATGGATTAAAGCACTAACCTCCAGCCATTGCAAAATGATTCAGGCACACGTACTTGGAACGTCTATTTTCTTTCTAAGCCTTAACTCACTCAACTTGATGGTATTCTTTTCTAAAGGAGTAGTAAGCTTAGTGACCCAACAAAGTGTAGTGACTTATATAGAGAGCTCTATCCATCATAAAGTTTAGTTACATAGAGAATAAGTGGGAACCATAAATTCCTCACAGAATTTCAACAAAATGTCAACAGATAACAATTTTATGAATCAAGACATAAAATGGATCACATATGGTGTAACCTCTTTCTCATAACCGTTACCAATTGGTTGAACAAACAGAACATGAAGTTTGTTCCTTAAGAATAGGAAATGACTAATAGCTAACATCTTTTACTTATATTTGAAAGTACAATTCTTTAATCTAGACGAAGAAATAAGTCTAGCAAGTCATAGCATATCTGACACATTTAATGAGATTGATGACATTTAACATTCATTCTGGAGGATGTGCAAATTTACAAGCACAAAGGAGGAACATTATAACTCAAAACACAAAAGAAAAAAAGGACAATCTTCATAGTTATTTTGCATGTTGTTTTTGGTTTATTTGCACACATTTTTTCAAATTTGTGCATTTTAACTTATTTTTTCAAACACAATGTTTTGATACAGATGAATATTTAAGTCAACATAGTCAAATTATTTTTGATGAATGATAATAATTTTACTCAAGACACTTATCTTCAACCTTCCATGCCAACAAATGTTGGAGGTTAGTTAATTTTGTTGTTATTTTCTATGCAAAATAATTTCTTTCATGTTATATCATTTGGTTGTGACTTGTGAATAAAATATAAATGACATAAATTTTTAAATATAGGTACATCCAGTAAAGCAACATTAGATTGCTTTGACATACTTGTCGCTAGCTCACCAATATCCAATGTTACGAATCCCACACATAGTAGGGTTTGCAAAAAGTGTAGGGTTCAGTCAAGAGGTGTAATACAATCAATTGGTTTTGCAAGGTTGCAAGGTTGTCTATTACAAATGACACGTGTGAGTTGAGTCAATCCTTAAATGCATGTGAACTTGGTAAGTAAATATTATAATATTATTTGATTAGAAAGCATTTTTAAAGGGAACTTTACATGTCATCCTTAACTTTGTATGCATATTATTCACATAAAGTTTATCTTTATAATTAGGTGTCTATGTGGGTGAAATAATGTTGGAGTACGAATTAGAACTATATTAGAGAGTTGAAAGCCAATGTATGGTGCTGATTTAATTTAATTTGTTTAAAAATAAGCAAATACACTGTCAAATAGTTATTCAATATCACACAAATTTACAATATTGTGTTTCTTGTAGTGAAATTGAATCTAGGTGATCCGTCCTTCATTTGTGATAAATGTCATGTTCATATGTGGTTTTAAGAAAAGGCTAACAAGAAAAAAATTATAGTGGGAGATGGATTTTCTGTATGTTGTATAAAGGGAAAGGTACATCTTCCACTTCTTGAGCGACCTCCTAATCTACTATTTAATTTACATAATGGTATCAGCCATAGAAGTAACCACTTCAAGGACAATATTAGGGCATATAATAGTATGTTCTCATTCACTTCAATTGGAGGAAAGATAGAGGTGGATCTTCACAATTTATTCTTAATGGGAAAAATAAGCATTATATTGGTAGTTTGTTTCCAAAAAGAGAATTGAAGCCAAAATTTGCACAACTATACATACATTATACTACTAATGAAGTAGTTAATAGAGTGGATCACTTTAGGTATTATAGTTATCCCTATTTTATTTTGTTTTTTTTTTTTTATCAATTTTCTTAATTATTCTTCCTTATGTCTAACTAATGTACTTTTTTTTCAATACCAAATAGACAATCCAAATGCTTTGATAGTTCTTTGGTTCAAGACATAACAAAAATGATTGATGAGCATAACTCGTTGGCCAAATCTTTTCACAAAGTAAGGGACTTAACGCCACAAGAACAAGCATATAATATTTTTTTATTCATAGGAATCAAAGACAGTACCATAGAGAATTTACAATACTCACTCACCTTACTCAGCCAATTGAGCTATACTCCCTTGATAAGCATATAATTATTTTGTGGGATTGCACAAAGATCACTTTAGAGATGCAAGATTATACAATAAGTCAACTTGTGATGAAATTGCTACATAGTTTGGAGGATGTTAGCAACCAACACCAAAATATTTAGACTAGAATATCCCTTATTTTTTATTTTATTTTTGTGCATTAAATAAGGGTATTTTAATAATTTAATATTTAATTAAATATAAATAATTTCTCTTTCATAATCAATTATTTTCTCCCAAAATAAATTGTCATAAATGAAGAGAGAGAAAATATATTTTCTTAATTAAGTATTAAATTACTATAATATCCTTAAAAAAATTATTTTAAATAAAAAATAAGGAATACTTTAGTACAAATATTTTGGTGTTGGTTGCTAACATCCTCCAAACTAGGGTGAACGTTAGCAATCCCCATATATATAAACCCTTACACAAAGCTTTTCAATTACTCTACAAGTAGCCTCACATAGCTCCTCAAATATCTTTATATCATTAAAAACAACACTCATCATGGAAATCGCGTTTCAAATTGGATGATCAAATTCAAGTATTTTTTGGCATAAGTATAGTCCTATGAAGTTGTTTGATAATAAGACTTGAGTTTTCCATCATGTGATGTGATTGAACCCAAGTTTGTCATATCACTATAAGAAAGTTGTTATTCGTAACGACTTTTTTGCAACGACAGTTAAATTGTTGGCAAAAATGAACATTTGACAATGCAATTTTATTGTTGTTGGGATAAATATATTTATTTCAGTGACAGATTATCATTACAAAAGTGTCTTATTATGCCAACGACGTTGATTGTCGTTGTTAAAAGTAATAATTAATGACAACACCATTCAATTTAAAAAGTGTTTTCTATTATGTGAATGTTATGTTGTCATTGGAAAAAATACTAATTAATGACAACAACATTAAAACATTTTTCACAAACTCATTTTTGAAATTCAAATTAATTAATATCCATGATTTATTTGATTGTTTTTTTTTATGAATAGTAATTTATTAGACTATTTATTTAATTGTTTTAAATTTTAATAATATACAATATATTAAAATAAAAATATACTTTAGTTAATCAATACAAAAATATATAAATACTTTAGTTAGATAGAAATAAAAAGTATATATCCATATGTTTACAATTTAATACAGAAGTATGCCTTTAGTGTAGTGGTTAATGCCTTGAAAACAATCCAAATGACTTTACTTTGAGCCCCAAAACAATTTTTTCACTTCCATAAGTTGTTTTTGCAGCTTTTATAACACCACCTATAGAAGACTTCACACACTTCATAAAAAAGTTGAAGAACAATGATGGTGACAAATTGAGAAGTAGAAGAATAATACTAGTTATTTTTAATATTTATCACTTAAAATTTAAACTAATTTTACTAAACGAATTAAAGCATCATTATGAAAATTTAGTTTTGGATCATTACCTATATTTTTTTTGATAACCATGATTGATACAAAGTAGTCTCGCCGAAACTAAAGACCAATCTTTCTCGGAGACATTGAGTGTACACAATGTGGGTAAACCTTTTTATTATTGCATTTGATAGTAATGTTAGCTTTTAATGTTTAAATAATATTTCATTTGAAACTATTCATATTCTTTATATTTAAATTATGCTGATAAAATTACATCTTTTGAAATTTATAAATAAATGAAATATTCAAATTTAATTTTTTAGTATGCAACTATATATATTAAATATTTAAATATTTAAATGAAGAACTTTATTGTTTATAATGATCATATCAATTGATTCCTTCCTTTAAAAGATAGTTGTGCTTAAAAAAAATGATATATTTAATAGTTAATTTCTAGCATTCATTAACATATCAAAGCTTAAGATTATTTTTTATTTGAAAAATGGTTATATTATGGTAGTATTAAAAAAAATCCTCATTTTATTAACTACGGTCACATATTTTGAGACAAATTCACTCTATAGTAAAAAAAAAATTAACTTTTTTTTTTGCTTTGTTCAACTTTATCATATTTGGTAAAGTTTTTTTTTTTTAAAAGTAACTATTGAATTATATTTAATTAAGGAAGAAAATAAACTATTGAATATTTTTTTATTAAAAAAAATTAAACAAATTTAATTTAATAACACCAATTAAATAAAGAGTAATAGATATTTTATAAATTAAATATAATTTAAACAGTATATAAAAATGCTTCAATTTATTTCAAAGTCAATATTAAATAATCGGTGTAGGTCCACATGAACAAGTGGATGACCATTTTTAGGCTATCATGAGATTGGTATGGAGTATCTATCAACTTCACTGATAACTAATCCTAGTTGAGAAACCTAATTGGTCATCTTTAATTTAGTCAGATCTCTCATTTTCAATTACACTTTTATTTCATGCACAAACTCAAATTTGAAAACTAGGTCACTAGGACCAAGTCCAATACCACTCAAACTAACGACTTATTATGACAAATTGGTAATCTAAAATTATAATACATTTAATAAAATAGTATAGCACTAATAGTAATACATTAATTATATTTTTAATAATATTGTATACAATAATAAAATATTTTATATACATAAAGTTTATTGACACACTATTTCTTGCCACGCCCAAAATAAGGATACCTTACACAAAACAATTACATATTTATTCATTTTATAAATAAATAATATTAATTGATGATATATTTATTGATATATTTAATATTAGTAATACACTCTATCAATATTAGTAATACCATTCTCACCTAACACATGTCTAGTTTTGGTCATATATGTTATATCTAATGTATTTTGAAATCTTTTTTAAGACAATTTATTTTTTATGTAATGTTAATTAAAATTTTTTTTAGGGAAATATTAATTATAATATTCTGCAAACATGAATCTCATAAATGTGATACGAAATTTCTTTTTTTCTCATCCATTTAGGATTTTAAATTTAATTAAAGATGTTTTTAAACAAAACAATTCTTCACTCTTTCGTATTCCACATTTTAAATATTACACTATTTATTTTATTCACTGAACTATATAATATTTAATTTATTATTTTAATATTATACTCTAGAACATCACAATGATAAATGCTACCCGTATTTATCAATTATTATTATTATTCACTCTTTTGTCTTACACATTTTGAATATTACACTATTTATTTTATTCACTATACTATATAATATTTAATTTATTATTTTAATATTATAATCCAAGAACTTCACAATAATAAATGTTACCATTGTTTTTTTTAATTATATTTTGAATAATTTTTAGGTAGACGAATTAATTTAACTATTAGTTAATTAACCTAATAAAAGTATAATGACTACTTTTTTTACAGCAAGTATAATGACTACTAAAGTGTATGTTTTTTTTACCGTATTTTAAATTGATTACAAATATTTTAGGATATGCTATAAGATTAATAATAGAATACATACTATGTAAAAAAAAAAAAAACAGTTGAAAAACTATAGTTAAATAAAAAAAATACAAAGTTTAAAATTCATAAAAAAAACACTAAAATCATAACATCTTAAAATGAATTTGTATCCATAAAATAAAATTGAAATTTATATAAAACTATCTTATAAATATTTTATTTCTGTCATTTTACATTTTCTTGCTAGTTCAAGTGTTGTAAGACTCGGCTCAACCCAGCCGGGTCGACCCATTGGCTCGAGTACTGGGCACCCAATCGGGCCGAGCAGTGCATCAGATCGGAAATGCAAGCAACCCGGTGCAACTTGGCAAGTTTGGGGGTTGAACCAGTGACTCGGGGAGTCATGCATTTTTTTTTTACTTTAAAACAATGTCATTTTGTGGGGTAAAAATTCCTAAATTGAAATTTTCAATTTTCAATCCCTAAGGCTAATTGCATTTCGTTATGCGAGAAATGAGAAGTGAGAAGTGATAAGTGATAACTGAGAAGAGAAACGGTCATAATCTCTCCTCACCATCATGACCTTTGTTGGCGGCATGGTCCCCTCGGTCCCTCACTGCCTCACCCTATCCATTAACGTGCATTCAAGAATCAAGCCTCTTCACTCTTCACTCTTCAATCTTCTATACAACGTGCGTTCGAGCCTCTATTATCTTCTCAGCTTCTAAAATCGCATTGTTTTGCTCTCATAGAGGTTTGAACTTCAAACTGTTAACCTTGCTATTTTTGGCCTCTCATATTTTGTTTCTTTTTTTGGCTTCCAATTTCTAAAAACTCATTGCTCTGTCTATTATAGTTACTATCTTTCTGAAACATTTTCTTATCAAATAAAAAATAATAATTTATTAATGACTATACTATACCAGGAAGGAGAATTGAATAGGAAACTACTGGCACTCCCATAAGAAACTAATTGCCTTGGAAAGATTAAAGTAAAGTATAATTATGTTATAAGTTATAACTATTGTCTTATCGAATTAAGAAAATAAAAGCCAAGAAGGGGAAAACTATCAGTACAAGGAAGACAACATTTATAAATTATAGGTCATGACAATTATATTATAGCAATCTATATATATTAATTATATAATGTAAACTTCATCATTGAAAAGATAAAACTATACTACATAAGAAGTTGTTGTCTTTTGCCAATTTGATTAGTTTGTAATCAATTAAATGAAAGTTCACAAGTTGAAGAGAGTCTTGTGCACAATGATAATTTTTTTTTTTATCATTTTAAGCTTTTTACCTTTGCTTGTCCTAGTGGAACTGCGAATTTTCATGTCTTGCAATTGACTTGCATTCTTCATGATGTATTTTGGCAATCTTTATGTTGATTTATTATAGTGCTTTGAAAGCAAATTACTTTCAAATTGTCATGGTGTTCGATCATAGATTGATTATAGTGCTCTGAATTTATGATTTGCTTTGAACAAATTGCAATATTTAATTCTTTGTTGATTTATTATAGTGTTATGAATTGTTATTATTTGTGATTATGTTATGCTTGAATGAGTTATGAGTTTGTGACCTTGCTATTTAAATTTAAGGATGTCAATGCTTGAACCTAAAAACCCATCATCACAAGAAGCATCAACTCAAGCTTCAAATCATAAGGGGAAAACTGATCCAGCTTGGGCACATTGCAAACAACTTGTTGGGGAAAAAGGAAAAATATTTCTAATGTGTCTTTATTGTGATTAAGTTATTAAGGGAGGTGGAATTAATAGATTGAAGACTCACTTGGTTGGGGAAAAGGGGCAAGTTGAAGCATGCAACAAAGTGTCTATAGATATTCATTTCAAAATGAAAGAAAACATAGATGAGAATAGGAACAAGAAAAGAAAAGCTCAAGAAGAGGACTAAGAGGATTGTGCATTAGATAAAGATTATTTGGGAGTAGAAGTTGATCCTTCACCAAGACCAACAACTCCTACATCTTAAAGGGGGAATAATATCAATCACATAGGTGATTATTTTGCTCCAAGAACAAGTGTGGGTGCTCAACCAACCTTAAAAAGTGTGTTGCAAAGTAAAGAAATTGTATAAAAGTGTGACATTGCTTTTACAAGATGGACGCTTAATGCTACTGTGCCTTTCAATGCAGTTAATTTAGCATATTACCAGCCTATGGTTAATGCCTTTTGTAGCATGGGTCCAAGATATAGAAGTCCAAATTTTCATAGTGATTGTGGTTATTTGTTAACTAAGTGTGTTGGTGAGGTGAAGAATCTTATTGAGAAGTACTGTGAGATTTGGAAGAAAACTAGTTATACTCTTATGGTAGATAGTTATACTAATCAATGTAGGTAGACTCTAATAAACTTTTTGGTTTATTGCCCTAAAGATACCGCTTTTTTAAAGTCCATGGATGCTTCTAATGCTTCTAAAACTTCTGAAAATTTGTATAAGCTTTTAAAGGATGCAGTGATGTATGTTAGCCTTGAAAATATTGTTCATGTAGTCACAGACAATACTTCAAATTATGTTGCTGCTGGTAGGTTATTAGAAGCTGAGTTTCCGAATCTATATTGGTCTCCATGTGTAGTACATTGTATTAATTTAATGTTGCAAGATGTTGGAAAATTACAAAAGTGATACTGTCTCACATGCTTCCAACATTACCAAATACATACATAGCCATTGTTATGCATTGTATTTGATGAGAAAACACACTGGTGGAAGAGAAATACTTCGTCCAACTCCAACTCGTTTTGCCACTAATTTCATTGTTTTGCAAAGTATTTTGACTCAAAAATATGCATTGAAGGTTATGGTAACTTCTAGAGATTGGACAAGCTCAGATTTTCCGAAGAAGCCAAGGTGAAAAGATTTGTGGAACAAGTTTTAAATTCTAGGTTTTGGAAAGTATGTGCTAAAATTGTGAAAATAATTGAACCACTTGTGTGTGTGTGTTACACATTGTTGATAGTGAAGATAAACCAGTTATGGGCTTTCTTTATGATGCTATTTTTAAGGATAGGGTGGAGATGGTGAGGAGGTTTCAAAGAAATAAGAAAAAAGTGGAGCCTTACTTGGCAATCTTAAATAGACATTAGGATTCACAACTTAAAAAGGATCTTCATGCTGTTGGTTATTGGTTAAATCCCGCTTGTTAGTTTAATGTTAAAGAATTTGACACACATATGCATAGAACAATTGGTCTTTTGGATATCATTGATAAGTATTCTTATGGAGATTTTGGGTTGAATTATAAGTTGACAAGTCAAATGAGAATATACAAAGATGCAGAGGGAGATTTTGGAAGACTATTTGCTGTGCATGAAAGAAATACAATGATGCCAGGTAACTGTAGTTGTTTATAATTTAAATTTAAATTTTAGTTTAATATGTATATTGATTTATTTCATTAATCCAATATTCTAGATCAATGGTGGGAATCTTATGGATGTGGTGCACGAGAATTGCAAAAGAGGGCTATCTGTATCTTGAGTCAAACTTGTAGTTCTTCTAGTTGTGAGCGGAATTGAAGTGTATTTGAGCATATTCATTTAAAGAAGAGAAATAGGCTAGAGCATCAAAAGCTCAATGATTTTGTCTTTGTTCGCTATAACCTGAGGTTGCAAAGAAGGTATAATTGTGTTTATTCTATATTGATTGCTTATATATAATGTTTGGATTTTTTTTTTATGTTGATTACTTGTTTATGACCAATTTAATAATCTTAGCAATCAATCAAAGAAACAAAATTATGATCCTATTAATTTTGAAAATATTGAAGATGATGTTGAGGTCGATGAACATGCTAATTAGGTAGTGGTGGATAATCCACCTAACTTAACTATTGAAGAGATCAATGAATTATGTAATGGCATTGCAAATTTGACTATCCAACCCATTTCAAAAGATATTGGTAATTTTTTTTTTAATCTATTTTTTAATTTTTATATAATTGACACCACTTGATATTAGTTGCTAACTTATATTTACATTAATATTGTCTCAGGTGAGTTACATTTGGATAATGATGAAGATGATGATGCACAAGAGAATGCTATGGAAGATGTGAACCCAAATGAAAATGTTGGGGAATGTTTCTTGAATGAAGAACAAATAGGAGAGCCTAGATTTGATGATGCGCCTTTCACTTTGACTCTTTAGGCATAAATACATTATTTGTTATTGTAGACTTGTAATTTTTTGAAACTTTATTATGGTTATTTTCTCTAATTATGACTTATGTATTGCCAATGGACCACTGAATTTAGTATAATTTGAGTTGTGAATTTTTTTAGATATTTTAAGGTATGGTTTGATTATTTATGATTTTTTAAAGTATAGAAATTTATAAGTTATGATTTTTTTTTTATTTTTTTAAATAGAGACCAAGTCATGCAAGTCAATTACTGACTCATTGGGTTGACCCCTGACCCAACCCAATATCTTGACCAGGTTGATGACCGGTCCAAGTCTGATAACATTCAACAAATAGTTTCAGAATACTTATAATTTAATAAGTTAGCTTTAAAAATTTCAACTTTCAACTAACTTTTTAACTAGTTTTTTAGTTAGTTTTCTCAAACATAGCCTAAATATATAATATTAATTTAATTAAAAAATCTTAATTTTTTTAAGGAAACATCATAATAAGTTAAATGGAAGTTTTATGGTCCTTCTAAGAATTAGGTTAAGTGGTGTTGGACTTTTGGTTGGGCCTTGAAACGAGTAAGTGTGATCCAAAGGAAGAAGTATATAGAGAAACTCTTAAATCCCTAATTCATTCTAAAAGACAGAAAACCTAAAAGATTTGTCGGCGATTGAAGTTATGGATCTTTCCCTCTCAAGGTAGAGTTTGCTTCTCTCCATCTTATATTGGAGGACCCTTTTATGCCTGGTAAATCGTTTCTTTCTCTCCCCCCTCTTCTTCCTCCTCCATGGATTGGAAAGGGGAAATATTTTGACTTGAAAAACCTAATTTAGGGTTTTTGTATAGGTTATTTATGATCTTCTAGTGTGCAATTACTTTAGTTGAAGTGTTTACCTTCCTATTCTCTCCCTAAGCTTGAAGACCTAGCAAGTAAAGGAAACCTAACCTTTGTAATTAAATTTTATAATTGTTAGAAATGATTGCAAAATGATGTAAGGATTGCGATTCCCCTAGTAAGTATTCTTATAGGGGTAATTTTTGCCACCTAGCATTCATGAGATTTCATGAGTGACATCTTTCTCACCTTTACTTGTTTTTATACTGAACACGCCACCTAGTGTGTCACCTCCTATTTAGGTTCATTGTCAGCAAAGGAGGTGTCTAGACCCTATCAACTTGAAATGAACCATTTTGAAACTAAGAAATCTTTTTATTTTCTATGCACACCATAATTGACGTTAAATCCTCCTCGCTTGTCATTGTTGTGATTTTCAAAACTTCAAATTCATCAAAAAATTTTGGGAGATTATAAGAGCAGATGTTATGATATTTATAATGGATTTCCATTCATATGACGCTTTTCCGAGAGGAAGTAATGCTTCACTTCGTTCATCGCTTTGATCCCCAAAAGTGAGAACTTGCAGGGACTTGGGGACTTTCAACCTATCTCACTGGTGGGGTAGATGTACAAGATTGCGACTAAGGTGTTGGCCAATAGGATGAAATCTGTACTCAAAAGGCGAGGATTTAGGGATAGAGGGAGATCATGGGTGGAGGGATGTCTCACATCCAACTTTGTCAAAGACTTCAACTGCTCTTTTGTGCAATGGATGGCGAATACATGGACTTGCATATTCCCTTTTACGCCATATTTGTTATGAAGTTTGATTGGCTGGGATAGGCTTAATGCCTACTTACTACTAATTATTCGAAATTTTGTTACTTTGGTCTTGTCTTTTGTTTATGTTTTTCTGTCCTTCTCTTAGCTGTGTATCTTCTTATATGCTCTTTTTGGGGTATACTTAAGATCCATTGCTGCTAGGGGTCCTTTTGGTTTGTTTATGTTGGTTTTGGTTGCTGTAATTATAGACTAGGCACCCCTTGTGTTGTTGTATGCTGTTGTCTCCTTTAAATATATACACATTGACTTCTTTTGCTGACAAAAAAAAAACATACACACTTTAACTCTTCTCATGTATATCTCATTGACACAGAAAGAAGAAAGTAGAGAAGAAGAACAATGGCAAGAGCAGTAGAATAAAATGAGACAAAAGATTTCATCAGCTCTCTTCCTGATGTACTCATTAGAGATATCATTTCTCACATTCCTAGCAATGAAGGTGTGAGAACCTATGTTCTTTCCAAGAGATGGCAAAAGATGTGGATGAACCTATCACACCTTACCTTTGACCAAGTCCAAATGCTGAAGAAGCATTCGAATTTGGTCCAAGAAGATGATTATAATAATTATTACTGTTATACTTGTAAGTCAAACGGTGAGGGATGTCATGGAGATGATAGTAGTAAGGAAAAGCCCAAAAAAACTTAAAGAAAAAAAATTTGATGTGGTTGCAGAATCCGAAAGGATGATTAACTTAGCACTAGATTCACATACCGATCATCCCTTAGAAAGTTGTTTCATTTGGCATGTGCTTGAAAGCAATGTGAATGGAAAAATTGTTGCTTTTGCTAGAAAGCTTCTAGCAAAGAATGTAAAGAGGCTATCACTGGAGTGTTGTGACCCTTTTGACGTGAACCTCATGCAGGATTATTCACTATATGTGGAATACTATGGATAAACTCTGGATTTGCCTTTTGAGATTTTCTCAAGTTTTGTTAAGCTCGAGCTTAACAATTATTACCTAAGAACAAACCCCACAGGTATGGTTTATTATGAGAAATTAAAGCATTAGTAGCAAAAAAAAAAAGTTATAATGACAATTTTGTTGTTCATTTTCGTGTGTAAATTCTTATTATCAATTTTTTTTAGTGGTTTCTACTCAAGTTCTAAGAACATTGACATTCAAGAAAATTCTTATCAAGCAGACTGAATGGGATGAGATCATGTCTCATTGCCTGTGTCTGGAAAACCTAACCCTTGATAATTGTGACACTTACATGGTTAATCTCAGTAGCACAACACTCAAATTTCTTAAGATTTGTAGAATGGAAGTGACTGAGATTAAGATGTTTGCCATTAACCTTGAGATCTTTGAGATTGATGCTGTTTATTGTGACCCTAAAAACATTACTTTTGAGACCCCAAAAGTTCATTTCCTTCGTTCTTGTTGTGATGATTCAAAAATTGGAAAGCAATATGTTTGTTGGGTTGGAAGCAAGCTTTTGCAATCAAGAAATGGTAGCAACCAAGTAAGTGTTTCTCTTCCTGCTTCCAAATTTTCTCTAATGGTTTTTTCAATGATCAATCACATTTTGTTGTTGCATTAATATGTTTGGCTACATTTGTATTAATAGGGTTGTCATATATATATGGTAGCAAAATTGCCTATTTTTTGTCATATGAATAGTTTTTACATTTCATTGTAACATTTTGTCATAATTCTTTAATATGTTTATTATGATCTTGCGCCTTAACATTTTGAATACAACACTTGAGTCATTGTAAATTTAACTACAATACAAACAAATGTTATAATCTATAGGATCAATGTGTAATATAATTGCTTAATATTTCCATCTATTTCAATTTTTTTTATAATTGTATTAACATATTGTTTCAGATACCTCAAGGTTCAACTTCAAGTTTTTCCAATAAATTTGAGAACCTTGATACTTTATGCATTGATTTAGATTTGGAGAAACTTGAGAATTCAATAGCTCTCTATTCAGCTCTAAAGTCATGCCCTAAGTTGAAAAATCTAGAAATTAATATTCAGGTGCACTTACATTGGCCATATCATTCTTTTTATTCTTCTAAATATATAAGCTGAATAAATGCATTTATTATATAAGAGTTTTTTTTTCTTACTTTCTTAGGTTAATAATGATGTTGTAAGGGCTGGTAGTGATGGTGATGGACATAATGGGGGTGATTATTTTTCTCACCCAGAAATCTTCTTCTAGTGGAGAATGGAGCCATGTGATTTGGTAACTCACCAACTAAAGACCCTTAGCATAAAGAGATTTGCAGCAAAAGAAGTTAGGTTGGAGTTTCTTAAATACATAATAATGACGGCTAAGGTGAAAAAGAAAATTGGAATTTGGTTTTTTGATGATTGCACATGGGCTCAAGTCATTGAAACTAGGATGTTGCTTTCATTTCCTACTGCCTCTCCAAACTTGTCCATCATTCTCTATCTTGGACCATCATACAAGCCAAATGCAGATGGAAACAACTTTCAAACATGGCTCTCTACTCTGAGAAACCACTGATCATGTTACCAGTGACCATGATGACCAAACTGTATATCTTTCATTTTGGATTTTGTTTCGTTTGTTTTGAACTTTAATTCACATGCACATTTCTAGTTTTAATGTTACTGGTGACCATGATGACGAAACTATATATTTTTTATTTTGGATTTTGTTTCTTTGTTTTGAACTTTAATTTGCATGCACATTTCTTGTTTTATTTATATCATTGTTAAATATTTGACTTTATGCATTCATTAATTTGAAAGCATGTTTAAAGAGTTTCAAAACATCTTCCTCGAGACCCATTTGGGAATACTCGTATGTGCCACTCTAGTAGATGACATTTTTGTGAGGCATTTCGTTGAACACCTTGAAGACCCTTCCGTTTGGACTTTGTATGGAGTTTAGACACAGTGCAAGTTAGTGTGTTTTTGCTTCGTGCTGATGGATAAAGCTTGATTTTTTAGTTTTGTTAGCAATGTCTGCAGAAAGATTTGAACCTACTATCTATCTGTCCCTTCTTTTTTACCTTTTTTTCTTACCACTCAACCTACCTTATATCTACTAGAAGGTGAGGAAGTAGTCGATCCCCACCACTATTCTTTGACTCCCGCAGCACCTCATCCCTTTTGTTGTTCGAGTCTCGCCCTCCATTAACCAATATAGTCTCTCCATTAACCAATATATTTAAGCTTATTATATTGGTTACTAAATTCTTAATTAAGTGATGGATGCATAAATCGGTCATGTGTTGAGTTGTTAATGGTATAATTCTATGATAATTTAAACTAGATAAGAACCCACTAAAAAAATTCTAAACACATAAATTTTTTATTTAATATAATATATTAATTTGTTTATGAAAAAATTAAGAAGATAGTTTCTTTATTTCTTGAGAAGCAATTTTGATTTTATTATTTTTATTGAAATGTCAATAGTAAGTACATCTTCACGTTCAAGTCCATAAAATATATTAATCATATTTAAAATAAAATATTAGATATATATATATATATATAATTTATTTTGTTTTTTTTTATGTCAAAATGATATTATTTTATTATAATTACGTGTAAAATTATTTTCGTATGACATATTTATCATCCTATTAAAAAAAAAGACAACTATATCATAGGGTTTCGAAAGAATCAAACTCAAAATAATATTATGCTAATTGACAAGTAATTGATTATGTTGACAACAATTTAAAGAAAAAATCACTCTCTCATGGTTAAATGGATTATAGGTATTATCTGTTAGGACTTTTTTAAATTGAGAATAAGGATAATGCACTGACAGTGTAACAAAATTTGATGTAAATTGACTTTTAAACAATTATTTTAAAATTCATATAAATGGAGGGTTGTAATTGTTTAACAGTGTAAAACTTTGTTACACTGTGAGTGCACTACCCTTATTCTCTTTTAAAAATTTTTATGATAAATAAAAGCATTACGTAGTTGAACTATTGGAATTTTTAGAAACCAAACGCTATTTTCTAATAGTTCTATATTAAGGTCTTGAAAATTTGATATTTGATTTTAATTTGTTGGATAAATTGGTATTCTATGGGTCTTTAAAATTTAAGTATATTTTAAAAGTATAAATTAAAAAATATATATTATTAGTCAACTATTTAAATTATTTTAAATATACGGTCTCATACATTAGAGAAAATAATAATACAATTAAAGATTTGATTAAATATCAAATATTTTATTAACTGAAAATAATTCAAACAATTTTGTTATAATGAAATCTAATAATTTTATTAGAATTTGTATTCAATGACTAATAATTTGTATTCAAAGAAAAATTATGGTAATAATTTGTAATTAGAATTTATCTTTAATTTGAAATTATCTATGATAATAAAGAGACTCAATTTTATTTAAATTCATGTAAGTTATTGGAAAAATAATAAACAGTATGCGACAATTATTATATAAAAATATCATAAAATAATGTAAATAGGAAAAGATATTTGTAAAATAAAAAGATATATATAGGGGATAATATAAAATAATTTTAAAAAGGAATAACAACTTTGCTATTACATTTGCATTTCATAACATACATCTTAAATTGCTTATCTAAAACTCTCATCTTCCATTCTTAACTCAGTTGATCTAATCCTTGTATGTTTACCTTGATTAATATCTTCAAAATTAGAAAAAATGATTTATTTTTGTTTTAAATATAAAAAACAATAGTAATGTGTTGAAAATTTGAAAAAAAAAATGAAAAACAAGAGTAATATCTTGAAATTTTGAAAACAAATAAAAATATTAAAAAACAAGTCTAATTTCTGATTCATTACTCTTGATTTTCCATATTTTTAAACTTTCAATATTTCCAATTTTTTATCCAATTCTTTCACTTTTGTAAGCCATTACTCTTGCTTTTTTCATATTTTAAAATTTTCATTTTTTTAAATTTTATTTGCATTCAATGTTCTTAAATTTTTAGGATATTTCTATTGGTTTTCATATTCAGGGTTTAAGGTTTCAATTATTAGGGTTTCATGGTTTATTGTTTTGATTCATTGTTTTAAGCTTTAAGGGTTTAAGGTTTAGTGTTTTTTCATGGTTAAGGGTTTGTGTCTAGGGTTTTTTATTTAAGATTTTATGAATTATGGTTTAATGATTTCATGTTTAGGTTTTTAAGGTTTAGAGTTTCAAGATTTATGATTTATGTTGTAAGATTTTATATATTTGTGTTGCATGGGTTATGGTTTCATGTTTTAGGTTTTAAGGCTTAAGGTTTCATGTTTTATAATTTAGGACTCTTGAATAAAATTTGAAATATTTAGAGTTTTATTATTGAAACCCTAAATAATTAGGATTTTATTTCGTGGTTTAGTATTGAGGGAAACCATAAATGAAACCCTAAATTGAATCCCTAAATATTTAAGATTCAAAATCCTAAGTACTTAATGTTTCATTAATGAAACCTTAAATATTCAGGATCATATAAATAAAACCATAATTGAAACTTTAAATATTTAGCATTTCATAAATAAAAGCATAAATTAAAACCTTCAATATTAAGGATTTTGTTAATGAAACCCTAAATATTTATGATTTCATAAATACAACCCTAAATATTTAGTTTCTCATAAATGAAACCCTAAATTGAAAAATTAAACATTTAGGATATCATACATAAAACTATAAATTGAAACCCTAAATGTTTGGGTTTCATAAATAAAAACACTAAATACTTGAGGTTTTTGAAATGAAAACTTAAATGTTTCATAAATGAAACCTTAAATATGTACCAAAAAGGAAGACTTTTGGACCTAAGGGTGGTGTGACCAAACCCAAGAACAATAAGGCCAAGGTTGACCAAATTGGTGCTGAATGTTTCTTCTGCAAAGAGAAAGGACACTGGAAGAGAAACTGTAAGAAGTATCTTGATTCTTTGAAAAATAAGAAACAAGGTGAGATACTAGTGAAAAATGTTTTCATGCTTTCTTTAACTGTTGTTGATGCTTTAATGTGGGTATTAGATACTGGCAGTAGCTTTAACATCTGCAATATGTTGCAGGGGATGCAGATAACTAGATGGTTAAAGAAAGGAGAGATAAATCTTCAAGTAGGCAATGGAGCAAATGTTGCCGCCTTAGCTGTAGGATCTATTTCTTTAAAAATGCCCACTGGCAAAGTACTGGTGTTAGATGATTGCTATTATGTTCCAAAATTTGTTTCAAACATTATTTCAATCTCTATGTTGGATAAGCAAGGTTTTCGTATTATTTTTAATAATAACATTTGCTCAATTTATCGTAATGACGATTTATATGTGAATGGTTATCTCCAACATGGCATTTATGTCTTACCTGATGTAAATCGTAACTCGATTGTACATGTTTCTTCTAATTTTAAAAGAGAAAGAGATAATCAAATAAATAAAACATATCTTTGGCATTGTAGGCTTGGTCACATTGGTGAGAAAAGAATTAACAAGTTACACAAGAAAGGTTACCTTGATAATTATGATTATGAATCATATGCAACTTGTGAGTCTTGTCTCAAAGGAAAAATGACTAAATCCCCATTTATTGGAATTAGGGAAAGAGCCTCTGAATTATTAGGATTAGTTCACACAGATGTTTGTGGACCAATGAGAATTCAAGCCAAAGGTGGATATTCTTATTTCATAACTTTCACTGATGATACATCTAGGTATGGGTTTTTATATCTAATGAAACATAAATCGGAATCATTTGAAATGTTCAAAAGATTTCGTAGTGAAGTTGAAAAACAAACCGGAAAAAGTATCAAGATACTTAGATCCGATAGAGGTGGAGAATATCTTAGTACTAATTTTATTGATTATCTAAAAGAAAATGGAATTCTTTCACAGTGGACACCTCCGAGAACACCACAACACAATGGTGTATCCGAAAGAAGGAATCGAACCTTATTGGATATGGTGAGATCTATGATGGGGTTCACTGATCTTCCAGAGTACTTATGGGGATATGCTTTAGAAGCAGTAGCTTACTTGCTGAACAAAGTTCCTACAAAATCAGTCTCTACAACTCCATATCAGATATGGAAAGGACGTAAACCAAATCTCAAACACATTAGGATGTGGGGTTGCCATGCTTACGTTAAGAGATTGTTAACCGATAAACTTGAGGCAAGGTCGGAAAAATGTAGATTCATTGGTTATCCTAAGGAAACAATGGGATACTATTTTTACCAACCCTCTGACCATAAAGTGTTTGTGGCAAGAGGAGGAACCTTTTTAGAAAGGGAATTCCTTGCAGGAGGAATTCATGGTAAAGAAATTGAGCTTGATGAAACTCAATATTCCAATGAAACAACTCGGGAACATGAGATGGAAACTGAGAGACCTTTCTTTGATGTTTTAAAATTGCCACAAAGGTTGTTACCTCCCAGAATTATGGTTCAAGAACCAATTGTAGGTCAAGAACAGGTTAATGGACGGTTGATGAACCAATCCTAGAACCAGTTCAACAACCTATAAGCCCAATACAAGAGCCTCTTAGAAGATCCACTCGAGTGCATCGTGTACCTACTAGATTGAACTTAATGGTACAAGAGGACACGTCGAATGAGGTTTATCATGATGATGATGACCCCAAGAGTTATGAAGAGGCTCTAAGAAGCTTAGACTATAAAAGATGGCAAGAAGCCATGGAATCCGAAATGGAATCAATGAAGATCAATAAAGTATGGACTTTAGTTGAAACTTCAAATGATATAAAACCAATTGGTTGTAAATGGGTTTACAAGAAAAAGATTGGTATAGATGGAAAGGTTGAGACCTACAAAGCTCGCCTTGTTGCTAAGGGGTATCGTCAAAGGGAAGGTATAGACTATGACGAAACTTTTTCTCCTGTGGCAATGATAAAATCCATTCGGATTCTACTTGCAATAGCAGCATACTATGATTATGACATATGGCAAATGGATGTGAAAACGGCTTTCCTTAACGGTGAGTTGAAAGAGGATGTGTACATGACACAACCTGAAGGATTCACATCTATGAATGATCATAATAAGGTATGCAAATTGCAACGATCCATCTATGGATTGAAACAAGCTTCTAGAAGTTGGAATATTTGTTTTAACAAAACAGTCGAAAAGTTCGACTTTGTTAGATGTGAGGAAGAACCTTGTGTGTACAAAAAGGTTAGTGGGAGCATAATCATTTTCTTAGTGTTATATGTAGATGACATATTACTCATTGGAAATGATGTACCAGCAATGCAAAGTACAAAGATTTGGCTATCAGAACAATTCTCCATGAAAGATTTAGGAGAGGCAACCTATATTCTAGGAATAAAGATTTATAGAGATAGATCTAAAAGGTTGCTTGGACTCTCCCAATCTATGTACATTGATACCATTCTAAAGAGGTATAACATGGAAAACTCCAAAAGAGGCTATTTGCCAATAGGAAGTGGAGTTACTCTCAGTAGGGAGGATTGTCCTAAGACCCATGAAGAGAGAGAACGCATGACTAGAGTTCCATATGCTAGTGCAGTGGGAGCTATCATGTATACCATGACTTGTACACGTCCTGATATCTCTTATGCACTAGGTGTAACTAGTCGATATCAAGCAAACCATGGTGAGGAACATTGGAAAGTGGTTAAGACCATTCTTAAGTACTTACGAAGGACTAAAGACCAATTCCTCGTTTATGGAGATTCTGAATTGAACCTAAAGGGTTATACGATGCAAGTTTTGCATCGGATAAAGATGATAGCAAATCTGTTTCAAGATATGTTTTCACCTTGAATGGTGGTGCAGTAAGTTGGAAAAGTTCCAAGCAGGCTACAGTGGCAGACTCAGTGACTGAGGCGGAGTATATAGCGGCAAGTGAAGCTGCTAAAGAAGCAGTTTGGGTTAAAAGGTTCATATCTGAACTTGGTGTGGTTCCTTCAATAAATGAACCAGTTCCACTATTGTGTGACAATAATGGAGCTATTGCTCAAGCAAAGGAACCAAGATCACACCAGAAATCCAAACATGTTTTACGAAGATATCATTTGATTAGAGAGATCATTGAACGTGGCGACGTTAAGATTGAAAAGGTAGAAGGGAAGGATAATGTGGCAGACCCGTTCACCAAAGCACTTGGCACAAAGGAGTTTGATAAGCACAAGTGGGAAGTAGGAATGAGATACATGAATAATTGGCTCTAGTGCAAGTGGGAGATTGTTGGGAATAATTTTGTATGCCCAAGTTCCAATTTATCATGTAGTCAAATTCTATTTTCAAATAATAAAGTATTATTTCATTTCTTTATCATTTTATACTAGTTTGATAAATTGATGAAGTCCTTGGTTAAAATTGAAGATTGTTATCATAATAGAGATTATGATAAATGAGAAACAAGTCTCTTGAAATTTTAATCTAAAGTGTTCTTGATCATAGGATTATTTTGAATAGGATATTAATAATCCGGATAGATTAATATATGTGTAATAGTATTCATTGGATGAATATTAATAGATCTCATTTATTAATTTACACATATAGATGATGCACATAGGGATGTGATCATTGAACTGACTCGATATTGAGATTTTTCTAATGGTTAATATTACCTTAATTTGTCAATAGAAAAACTCTCAAGAAGAAATATAACATTTCCTTTGACATGAGATTATCATAGTAATTAACAAGTCATTTGTTATATTTTAATTCGGACACCTAATGCTCTAGAGCACTAGTTGAATGGATATTGGATATAATTAAATACTTGTAGAATTAATGATTATTCAAGAAGGAATCCATTAACTCTAGGTAATGAGTTTGAACTCTATAAATCAAGACCTTGGCCAGGGCAATTGAATGAATGAAGAAATGAGTTTCTTAGAGTCATTCATTGATTAACGTGATTGAATTTGACAATAATACCATATTCTAAAGTTAATCTAGAGTTGGAAATGATGGAAGGAAATATTATATATTACTCTTCTAGTGGTTCTTGAAAGTAACAACAAATTACTTCATGCTATCCGGACGTTGAGGAGTGTTGCTAGACGCCTACCTTGATTAGTAAAATTAATTTGATTAATTTACTACCAGCTTAGTATTGAACCTACGGGGTCACACACAAACGAGTGTGTTAATCTTTACTAGAGAATAATCAATTTGATTGACAAAATCTCTATGTGGAATATTATTATATTCTTTGCTAGCACCAAGAATATAATTAATATGTATACTAAAGATAGACATCTTTTTATTATTGTGACATTTATGCATAATAATATTTTAATGAGCAATATAAAATGATGAGAGAGTATCTTATTAAGAGAATATATTATTTTTGTTAATAAGTTTGAATTAATTTGAATATGTCAATGGGTTGACAGATTAAATTCAAATTTGAAATATCTTATTAAGATAATATATTATCTTTGTTAATAAGTTTGAATTAATTTGAATATGTTGATAGACTGACAGATTAAATTCAAATTTGAAATATATTATTAAGATAATATATTATCTCTGTTAATAAATTTGAATTAATTTGAATATGTCGATAGACTGACAGATTAAATTCAAATTTAAAATATATTATTAAGATAATATATTATTTCAATTTGAATTAATTTGAATATATATTCATGGGCTGGGCTATGGGATAGCATCAGTATTCCTATAAATAGGAGCTCTCACCACGTCTATTGTAAATTAGATTACTGAAGAGAATTCTTTAGTAAAAGTATACAGTTCCATATTCAAGAGTTTTGAAGTAGAGATCAACTCTCGGTGTGGATACATGTAGAGTCTTCACATTATTGAAGAACATTTGCACCTCAGAGACGATAACAAGGTACATGTTTACTGTAATTTTATATTGCGATAATATTATTCTAAATCCAAAAAAGATCCTAAATTCCGCTGCGTGTGTTTTGAACACCAGAATGAACTAACACTTACATCTATCCCCTTGCATCTCACATCATTAACAGCCCTACTAAAATCTGCTAATAGAATTAAAGGTAGACAATGCAAAGAAGTTTTTCTTTCTATCATAATTCATATTGTTTGGCTGTTATGGACCAGCAGAAACAATATTAGATTTCGAAATGAGCATGTTCCCTTTTCACAGCTACTCTTCCAGCTCAAATATAATATTACTTTCACTAGCATAATCACTACAGGAAAGACAATTACTATAGCTGAAGGTGATCTTTTGCTCAAGCTTGGCATCTACCCCAAATATGCAGGACCTGAAATTATCTTACCTGTTATATGGCTGCCTCCACCGCTGCATTGTATTAAATGTAATATTGATGGGGCTGCTACTGGGGCTCCAGGACATGCATCAGTTGGAGGTCTTTTTAGAGATAATGAGGGCAGATTTATTGGTGGATTCACTAAATACATTGGCATAAAATTAGCACTAGAAGCCGAGCTCTATGCTGCAATGTTGGCTATTGATCTATGTCTTGAAAGGGGATGGGACACCTTATGGCTAGAATGTGACTCAAGCACGGCTGTCTTAGCATTCACCAAACCAAGTCTTGTGCCTTGGCGACTAAGAAGAAATTGGAATATAGCTATTACCAAGTGTCAAGTACTTAATTTCAAAGTTTCTCATATTTATAGAGAAGGAAACCAATGTGCTGATTCATTGGCTAGTTTTGGTCTCAAACATAGGTTGTCTATTACATGGTTTTCAGCTGCCCCTAGTTTTTTGTATAGGCACCTTGAGAGAAATCAAAATACATTGCCAAATTATAGATTTGGCTGACTTTAGGATATATTGTTAGTCTTTATTGGATTTGGCCTTATGTCCTCCCAATTGTCGTAAAAACTACTCTTGTATTTTCATTCCATTTCTTTCTTCTTTTTTTTTAATAAAATTAGCTGGGTTGGGTTGTTTGCTTAGGAGGTGCCAACATAGTTGGAATGTTCTAATCTTACTTTCCTTCCTGAACTTCATTTCCAAAAAAAATAAAAAATAAAAGAAACCCTAAATTTCACCTTAAATATTTATGGTTTTATACATAAAATCTTAAATATTTAGGTTCATATAAATGAAACCATATATTTTGCACTAAATATTTAGGGTTTCATAAAAAAAATTAAATTGAAACTCTATATATTTTGGGTTTCATAATTGAAACCCTAAATATTTAAGGTTTTGTAAATGAAATCTTATTTATTTAGGGTTTCATTAATGAAACCCTATATTATTTCAACCTAAATTAAACCTAAATATTTAAGGTTTGATAAATGAAACCATAAATCAAAATCTTAAATAATTATGTTTTCATTTATGAAACCTTAAATAATTAGGGTTTCATAAATAAAATCATAAATTCCAAATCTAAATATTTAGGATTTCATAAATGAAACCCTAAGTTTCACCATCAATATTTAGAGTTTTATTAGCGAAACCTTAAATATTTAGAGTCTCATAAATGAAACCCTAAGTGAAAGCCCTAAATATTGAAGGTTTCATAAATCTTATTTTCATATATTAAAAATTTAAGTTGATATTTTTAAAAAAATATACTACTATTGTTTTTTTATATTCTTAAAATTTTTATTTTTTTATAATTTTCAAGACATCCATCTTGTTTTTTTTTTTATATTTTAAAATTTTCAAGACATTTCTCTTATTTTTTTCCACTTTTTTTTTCATATTTTTCCAAATTTTCAATTTTTTTCAAATTTTCAAGACAATACTCTTGATTTTTCATTTTTTAAAAATTTTACATTTTTCAAATTTTCAAGACATTTCTCTTACTTTGTCATATTTTAAAAATTTTCAAGACATTACTCTTGTTTTTCATTTTTACAATTTTTGCAAGACATTCCTCAAATTTTTAAAAATTTTCAAAACAATATTATTCACAGCCCATATCCAAGTGATAATGAAGATTAAGTGAAAAAATAATTTGTATGATCCTCATTAGTGAAAACTAATTTTCCAAAGAAGTGAAACAAGGTAGAATGCAGGAGATTGAAACTCACTAACTATCTCATAAATCACTTAGTTTAGTAGTTATGATTTGTGGTTTTAGTTGTACAAGACAAGTGAAGACTCTCATATATGACGACAAAATTAGGACAAAAATCTTGGAGCCAAAGCATCAATATTTGAATTAATTCTTCATATTATATAAATTTTTATTTATATATTTTAGATGAATTAATTATCATAGTTAAATTTTGATCCCCGATGCCGTACCCTTCATGTGTTCATGAATGTACGTCCACGTGTACAACTTGATGACCATTTTTGGGTTAGCATGAAATTTATAATTTGGTAAGGAGTATTCAATAGCTTGTGTTTCATTGATAACTAATTTTCGTTGAGGTTGATCACTTTTATAAGTGAGATCTCTTTTTCTAATTATATTTTTTTTTATCACAAACTCGAATCAGAGACCTTGTTCACGGGAATCAAGTATTGTATCAATGGAACCAATGAGTTGTCATTACAAAGATGATCCAACTCTATAATTCATTTAATAAAATTAGTATAATGCTAATACATTAACTAACATTAATTATATGTTTTATAATACTTTATACAGTAATAAAGTCTTTTTTTATACATAAATTTAACACACTATTTCTCGCCCAAAACGAGGGTACTTTAGACAAAAAAAAATCTTATTTATTTATTTAATAAATGTACAATATTAATTAAAAATATATTTAATATAAGCAATACACTAATATGTCAATATTAGTAATACGATTATCACCATACATGTCTTGTTTTGGCTATACCTAGTTATCTAATATATTTTGAATCATTTTAAGACAAAAATTATTTTTAATGTAATATTAATTAAATTAATAATTATATAATTATGAAAACATGACTCTCATGAATGTGATACAAGATTTGTTTTTCTCACCCATTTAGGATTTTAAAAATAATTAAATTTATTTTGAAACAAAACAAGATTTTATTATTATTTTTCACTCATTCCTCTTACACAATTATAATATTACACTATTTATTTATTTATTACTGTACTATTTATAATATTTAATTTATTATTTTAATATCATAGTTCAGAAAATTCACAATGATAAATGTTACATATATTTTTTGAATAATATTTTGGTTTACGGATTTATTTTATGATCTCTTTAAGAGTGTGCATTTGTTTTTACTTTATTTTAAATTTGATTAAAAGTATTTTAAGAGATATTATAAGAATAATAGTAGAATAAATTATATGAAAAAAAAATCAACAATTGAAAATATCTATTTATAAAAAAAAACTAAAATTGTAACACCTCAAAATTAATTTCTATCCATAAAATAAAATTGAAATTTAGAACACTTATGTTTTAATAAGCTAGATTAACGGATAGTTTTACAACACTTATGATTTAATAAGTTTGCTTAAAAGCTTACAACTTTATTTTCATAGAGGTAGCAAAAAATTACCACATTTAAAGAATTTACACTATATATATATATATATATGTAATACCATATTTTATTATGATTAAGTGATTTTGATTAAAATGCAATAAAAATAAATTGATTTTATGTTATTGAAAAAGATAAATTAAATGGAATTATTATGTTCTTAGTAAAGAATTAGGTTAAGTAGTATTGGGATTTTTTTATTTTCTTTTGCCTTAAAATGGGTGATCGTGGTCAAATGAAAGAAGTCTCTAGAAACACTATGAAATCCCTAAATCCTATCTTAAAACCTAAAATCTTTCTCTCCATCTCAAACCACTACAATCACCTCTTCTCTCTAAAGGTTGAAGCTATGGATCCTTCCCTCTCAAGATAGAGTTACTTCTTTCCCCCTTAGATATGAAGATCTTTTTATGCTTAGTAAGTCCTTCAATTTCCTTCTTTTCCCTCTCTTCTTCCCCTTCCATGGATCGACCAAGGGGAAATATTTTGACTAAAAATCCAAGTTAGGGTTTTTGTTTGGGATTTTGTGATCTTCTAGTGTGCAATTATGCTTGGGTCAATGGATAGCTCGCGTATTTGGCTCAAGTGTCTACCTTTCTCTTCTCTCCCTAAGCTTGAAAATAGTAAGGGAAACTTAACCTTTATAATTAAATTTTATAATTGTTATAAATGATTGAAAAATAATTAATGGATTGGGATTTTTTTCACTAGTAATTGATTTTAGGAAAGTATTTACCAAATTCGATTAGCATGAAAACAATTTACTTTGTACGGGTGATTTTTACCGACTAGGATTCATGAGGTGTTAGGCTGAGTGGCACCTCCCTCACCTCTACTTTTCTTTGTACTGAACAAGCCACCCAGTGTGGCATCTCCTATTGAGGTCCTTTACTAGCAAAGGAGGCGCCTAGACCTTTCAACTTGAAACGCATCGTTTTGAAACTCAGGAATCTTCCTATCTTTCGTGCATCCCATAATTGTTGCAAAATCCTCCCTGCTTATCATTGTCATGATTTTCTTTGGCACCATGTGTAACCTCCTAACCTTACACCTAGAGCTTCAAAAAGTGTCTATAATACCTTGTGTCGTTGTGCCAACATCGAAACCATGCGCATTACTACAGTGGCGAATGGCGTTGTGAGGGCTACCGATGTCATAAGGATATCAATTAAACATATACAAATAGTATAGCATTGAAATACCTTATTTTTCTTTTATGAATATCGGGGATATAACTCGGTAGAGCTCGCTCTTGCAATTGGGTTGTTGCTATTATGAGTTGGATGTCTAATTGTCTAGGCTATAATGATAGTATCTTGTACCTGAACTAGTGGATCACTTTTACTAAGTAATGGGGAAGAGGACCAAAACCTACCACTAAAGACTCTATACTAAGACAAAGGCAAGTTGTCAAGAACATAGAGTAGGTAGGATGCGTATTTGGTTAAATCTAGTATGGACCATACATGGACGGTAGTTGGAGTCGATCCCAAAGAAGAATAAAAGGGTTTGTGGGTGAAGTAGAGGGAGAGATAAAGGGAGTTGATGAGAATTTCATCTTCCTTGGCAAAGAAATATGATATTTGTTGTGTTCTGGATGCTTCTTGTTGTTCTTCTTTTCCTTGTTCTTCATTGATTGGGTGGAAAAGGGTGGAATTTCATATTTTGACACGAACTAGGATGATGTGTCAGCCCCTCTTTCATTACACTGGTTGCCACTAATACTTATTAAAGACCCTTGATCCATGACAGGATTAATTGATCGTGATTGAAACATAGGGAATTGATAGGGATGAAATGGGAGTGTAGCATATTGATAATTTTCCATATTAGAATTACTTTGTGGGTTGGATGAATTGGAAGAATTTTGAAATTTTGGATTTGTGAGAGGTTAAAAATTTGACATAAAATTAAACCACATATCCATATTGAATGGATTATGATTTGGATCCATTGAATGAAAACAAATGAAAGAAGTTGATAATTTTTTTCGAGTCAAAATGAGAGAAGTTTGGGAAGTTTTAATTGTGTAAAAACATATTGAAGTGTATCTTATTTATAAAAAAAAAATTCAACGGCTAATACTAATACTAATATTAACGACTATTTCCCAACATTCATTTTATTAAAATTATTTTAATATTATAAAACTCAAATTTGTGGCAATCAAGCATAGTGCTTGATGTAACAATTTTGCTTGCAAAACAACTTTATTCGCATTGAAAGGTGTTTAGTATCTGAAAGAACCCCACCCCTTGCAAAGTGAGTGAGCAAATCTTTTTCCAATTTAGACAACAGACCATTTACTAATTCATTGAATAGAAACTGAGTTTTAATTGCACATTTATTATTATGCATTGGGAGAAGGATAATGGATTTTAATACTATTCATTAATTCGTTATTATGTTTTCATTTGTTATATTTATAAACTTTAATATAAAAAATAAAAATATAAAATTTTAAAAATAAAATAAAAATAACTAAGGAGTGTTTGACAAGAGAAGTTATTTTAGTTTCTTGGAAATCATAAGATGAGAATCTTGGTTTCTCAGTTTGATATTCATTTTAGAAAAAATAGCATTGTTGTGTTTTTCGTAAATGTTATAATTTTAACTAGAAATCTTTTCACAATAATGTAAAAGTATAACATTTTCGAGTAGGAAGAAAGTTTTAATTATACAAGTAGCAATTAAATAAATCAAAGTTTTTTTTTTTAAAGTGATGTAGATTGTCCAATTCTTTATTTTTACTAAGGATACATTACTCTAACAATTGTGTGGGTATATCACCCCCTTATACATAAAGCTTTTCAATTATTCTACAAGCAACCTCAGATAATTCCTCATATATCTTCATATCCTCGAAAACCTAACTTGGCACTTCATGATAGAAACCACTCTTCATCAAATTTGAGTGGCAAGTAAGATCAATAGTTTGGGCTCTAGTCACAGTAGATTTAGCTTCGTCATATTTGTGGTGCCTCAAAGAATTCTACGTTGAATTAAACTCCTTATTGGCAATGTGGTAGCCATAGTCTCTTGCACATTTTTTAGAAATGGACTTAAGTTTCATATGTGATGTAGTGGAAGCCAACTTTGCCATGTTGAGTGCCAATGTATTTGCCTTTTCCTTGATGCAATACACAATAATTTTGGCTATTCCAACACTGTTATTAGCCTTAACAACACCACCTTTGAAAGATTGCACACACTTCATGCAAGTTTCAAGTGTCTCAGAGTTGTGGCACAAAGTTTGAATCAATTTGTTGTTTGCTGCAACAAAGTTTTTAGAATGGTTGATGAAGAATTGTGGTGACAAAATGAGAAGTAGAAGAAGAACATTTACTCCACCCATATTCATTGTATTGTTGTGAATTCAAAATACTCTAGTTGTAATGTATAAAACTTGTAGTAGTATGTTGTCACTTATATGAAAAAATATCAATACTTATTTATTTATTTATTGTACAAAAAAAAGAATGAGTTATTTTTAATTAATAGTTATCATCCAACCATTAACTTATACTTTTATATTCACAAGTAAAATCATTTATATTATTTTGGGAGATGAAAATTAAAATTTTTAGCTTCTTTGAAATAATAAAAATAAATATATTCATAAATTATTTTATATATGACTATTACTCTTAATTAAATTCTTCAATTAGAATTAGAACTTCATCACAAACGAACTTCTTCAAATTATACACATAACTTGTCTTTGTACCAATCCCACATTTTTTTTTATATTAAACGTGAATTAAAATAGTTATATAAATTACAATTTGGATTTTTTGAAAATATTTTAAAATGAATTTTGTAACTATATTATTGATAGAAATTAAAGAAATAGTCTTTTAGATATTTTACATTCATATAAAACTAATAATAATAATAATAAAACTAATACTAATTCTTCTGGTTATAATATTTGAAATACACAAGAACATACTTGGGGGGGGGGGGGCGGGGCGGGTTGAATAGTGAGTTTTTTGTTCTTGAATATATGTTAGTTTAAATCAACAAATATATGCTTGTAAGGCAAAGCTTTAAAAGCCTTTCCAAAAGAGCACAGTAGGCAAGATAAACATATGTAATCACAAGACAGCAAATGAGAGCTTGTTTTTATACTAATTCACTCAACCTGAGCTACGTCTAGTTCTCCTTTAACAACTGTTAAAGGGTTTCACTATAATCAACTGATTACAAAACAAGTATTTTTCACTGCCACTTCTGGTTCAAGTATTCTTTATGTCACTACTGGCTACAAGTATTCTAAACCACTTCTAGTTATCAGTATGAATCTCCCCCTGAGATTATACTTTCGAAGTATTCTTTTATCACTAAGCCACTCCTGGCTTTCTATACAAATATGTATAAGATTAAAATAACTCTCAAAGAGAGGATAAGAACAAGTGTTGAATCTATGTGAGCTTGTAAAGGATGGGTATTCTCTTTTTTTCTCAGCTCATGTCTCTCACAGGGTTTTTCTCAAAGTGATTTGCTTGCTGTACAGATTGCTTTGAATGAGTTTTTTTTTTTTATTGTTCATTAGTCTTCTCATTTCATGGAAGCTTCCTTTTATAGTGAGTTTCATGGATTTGAACGTTGGAGAAGGCTTGTTTCCATTGTCTTATAGAAAAGTGTTGAGGTAGCTTTGACTGTGCTTGATATGATAGGAGAAGGTTGTGTTTTTGTCACAGTTGACTTTTAGCTTAAGGTGTGCATCCTAATGTTGATTAATCTTTTGGTTGTACCTACACACTTCACACAATTCGAGACATGCAAGCAATACGAGGAATAGAAGAAAGTAAGATCAAAGAGTATCTTCCTTTCTTTGTGTAACAACATAGCCTTTATTTGTGTAAAGAATTAATTATAAAGCACATATTCCTCAACACATATGACAGAACATATTTTGTTCCTACATAGACAACATCTGGCTTAACAGACATAGTCTGGTCTTGATTAAGTATGGTCTATTCGTGCACAGACAACATCTGGCTTAACAGACACAATTTGGAATGAAAGACATGGTCTAGTCTAGCTTCAGACATCGTCTGGCTTATCCATGCATTGTCTAACCTTGTTCCATACATGGTTTGGTCCAGTACATATGCATAGTTTGGTCCAAGACTCGTGTTGTCTGTCCTAAGACTTCACATGGTCTGTCCGAGACTGTTGTATGGTCTAGTCTTAAACTTTGCATAGATCTTTCCAAGACTATATCGTTTGACCTTATGAACTATGCATGGTCTATTTCAGGGCTTATTTTAGTCTGATTAGAAGCAATTATCGTGCTTGATTAATCATTAGGAGTTATCAGATAGTTAGGACGTAAGTGAGAGTTTGAGTGATTTTACCATTGTCTGTTCTCACTTTGATTTCCTAAAACACTTAGTCTGAAATCATTAGTTGATCAAATATTATCACATTTGTTATCATCAAAATCTATCAAAGTATTAGGGGTCAGACATCATCAAATGTCTTGGTTCTAATAATATTAAGCCAAAACAGTTTGAGTTGATTTTATAAAAAAATATTATTTTCTATCATATAATAAATTAATGCTCAATAACAATTAATGGATACATGAAATCAAATATTCATTAATGATATCATTAAAATTTATTATTTTTTACTTGATATATAATAATACATGTGAATTTATTAAATAGTTAAAAAATAAAATAACTAAAAAGACCTTGTCTATCGTGCCCTTGTTTTAGCTTTTCATTGTAATATTTATTTTACTATAATATCCCTAATAAATGTCATTTATTTTTTTAATATAATGTTAATACTAAAATAAATTTCTTAAAATTATCCCTCTCTCTCATCTATACTAAGCTAATTAAATATATCACACCTATCTATCTAGGAACAGGGATAAAGGTGGCACTTGTTTTTAAAAATGAGTGCATCAAATCATATATTCATTTATCATACCATTTTTTTTTTTGATAAAATTCATTTATGATACCATTAACACTTACTACGTATTAGGCTTCCTTCAATATTTAATAATAAATGTGAATTTAATACTTATATAATTAAATGCCATGTTATATATTTAATACTATAATTTACTGCATCCCTTCTAAAAATATACGACGAGGAAAAAAATATGTTTCAAAATATATGATATTTTATAAAATCAATGTTGTATTAAATATTTTTTCCAAGAATACCCTTAATTAATACTTATTAAGAGTAGTGTATAGTAAAAATAACATAATAATTAATTAGAGAGATAAATGGTATATTAATAAATTATTGTTCTAGAAAATTTAAAATATTAATTGCATTCCTAAATACCTGTGTATAGACCTAAAACGTCATATATTTTATAACAAAGAGTATTAAATAATTCGAGGAATGGGGGTATTGGTTAGAAACCTTATGTTCACACGTTGTGAAAAATACCACATGATAAACATGATTTAGCTTTTCAATATAATATTAATGCTAAAATAAATTTTGTAAAATTATCACTCTCTTTCATCTAAAATGACACACCTAGGGATAGAGGGAGTACTTTTCAATATTTATGATAGCATTAAAACTTACAAAGTGTTATCCTTCCTTCGATATTTAATAATAAATATGCATTTAAAAGTTATTACTAATATATTAAATGCCTTGCTATATATTAATACTATAATCTATTAAATAACTCGAGGAATTGAAGTATTGGTTAAACAACTTGCGCTCACACGTAGCGTAACGATCTCTTTAACAAGAAGTTATGTATTTGATCATGTCATACATTAAAACTTTTCAGATCCATGATAGTCATAGTATCGTAAATGAGATTAGTATTTGGCTTAATGTAAAAGATACATGTGGTATGACAAAAAAATACTATAATTTATTAAATAAATAAAAAATAAAATAACTAATAAAAAATTATTTAAGGTGTCCTTAATTTTTAGAAGGGAAAAGGTGCCTAAAACTTTCTTACTAGTTTTTCACTTTAGCTCAACCTTTAAAACTATTTTCAAACCTTTCAAGATTTGAATTTATCATTGAAAATTCAACAATAATAAAATAACAAGTTTTGGTGATATTGAGTAAAAATAAAAACCCTAAAAATTAAACTCATACTATTTGAAATTACTAACTTGCAACATTTTATGTGCCTTGTCTTTAAATAAGATAAAATAAAATATTTGACTTTCATTAATTGCATGTTGGGTGAAAAAATGTCTAAGCTTGACAAGTGTCTATAATCTAGTCTATATCAGGTTTGGCTAGGCTAGATTTTTTTAAAAAATAAAAAAAAAATAAAGACTTTTATTAAAACATATTTAGTTAAAAAGGATAGGCCTTAGGCCATTCAAAAAGTCTTTTAGGCCTAATAGTCTAAAAGTCTTTTACACACTGTAATCTTTTCAATGTGTTGCTAATTGTGACCAAAAACTATGATGTTGAATTAAAACATATATACCCACAAAGTGTGTTGTTTGGAGGCAAATTTGAATGAGAAATGTTACTAAAATATTCTTTGAACACACTATTTATTATTTGTAAAAATGAAAATCACAAATTTAAATTTTAATAGGTTTCACTTCTTATTTTATGAATCTTTTTTTAATTTTGTAATTTTAACCGGTGAAAGAGGACATGTTAGAAAGATTATATAAGAAGGAAGGTTTGTTGTTAATATGTACTATCCCTCTAGTCATATATATAAATAATATGCGATAAATATATGAGAGTAATGATTATATCTAATTATGTTATATATTTATGTTTTATTCCAAAAATGTACTTTAATTTAAATAAAGTGAGTGTATAGTAAATAAAGTTAACAATGAAGTAAGGGTATAAAAGAAATTTTATTCAAAAAATAAATATTATTGCATATAAATATGACCAAATATAAAGTGAAAATGTTGCTTACATATAAGACTAAAGGTAGAGGTAGTATTTCTTAATGGTCAGTTTTTAAAATAGTCACTTTTTATATTTTATAAAAAGTAACAAAATAAAGTACTTATATGTTTAAATTAAACAACACGAACTACATACTAGATATTTAAAATCCTTTTTAAAAAAAATTATTTATGTAATTGTAAAAAAATAATTAAATTAGATTATTGGATTATTGGATCATAATTATTAAAAAAAAATATGTGCTTGAGATTAAAAATTATTCTTAAATTATTTTTTAATCTCATACACATTATTTTTTTATTCTTAATCTAATAGTTAAAATTTTTTATTCTCATGTTTTTTGTTCTCATTTAAAACGTTCCATATATATATATATATATATATATATATATATATATATATATATATGGACGAGGTCAAGGCTAAATAAATTTTTTTAGATTTATAATAAATATAAGTATTAATTTGAATAAAATATTTATAATTATGTATTTTTGAAATAATTTAAATAAATATAATCTAAAACATATTTATACGGAAAAAAATATTATTATCCACACTACTATGATTTGGTTCCAATATGTATTTATTTTTTTAAAAATATATTGAAACTATACAAATAATTAAAAATATAAGAAAATACACATTTTGATGATCTAAAACTATAATTCATTTAATAAAATTAGTATAACACTAATAGTAACACATTATTATATCTTTAATAAAACTGTATATAGTAATAAAGTCTTTTTTTCATACATAAAGTTTGAAAAACTGTTTCCCACCCAAATAAGGGCACTTTAGACAAAAAAAATTTATTTATTTAATAAATAAATAATATTAATTAATGATATATTTAACATAAAGTAATTTGAAATGAAATTTTATTGCTATTATGTTTTGGAGAAAGAAATAATAAATTTTAATTGTGTCATTAATGAATATTTGATTTCATAGTTAATATTTTCTATATAATCAATCAATAAAAAATATTTTGGCATAATATTTATAAAAAAAAATGGCTAAATACACATTTTAGTTTTCAAGTTATAATTAATTATTCGATTTGGTCCCCAAATTTAAAAAAAATTCAATTTTTGCTCCTAAATTAGTTGAAATGCATCAATTTGGTACTTTTGTGTCAAAAATTTTCTATTTACATGCCTCTTTAATTAAGTACATCTCGCATTTTTTTATAATTGTAGGAGAGTTTATTTAATAAAAAGGGAGTGTAAATAGAAAAATCTTACAAAAAAAGAGAGCAAATTTAGACATTTAAAATAATATAGGGACCATATTGAAACTTTTTAAAATCTGTGAGCCAAATCAAACAATTAATTATAATTTGGGAAAAATGTGTATTAAGCCTGAAAAAATAGTATTATATATAAGTCAAAATGAAATACTACATCCTTCATACTAAATTATAAGTCAAAATTTCTATAAAAATAATATAAGTAAAATTAATTGTTTGTTATGCTAATTAAGAAAGATTGATAATTATCATTTAATTATATGATTTAAATAGCTTTTTTTTTTTTTTATCTAGATTCCTAGAATATATCTTTTGTGTTGTTAGGACCCATAATAAATATTTATTTTTTATTTTGAATCTTTGTCGATAACATGATTGTTAGAACCAAGACATTTGATGATGTTTGACCCCTAATACCTTGATAGGTTTTGATGATAACAAATGTGATAATACTTTGATCAACTAATGATTTCAGTAAGTTATTTCAGGAAATAAAGTAAGAACAGACAATGGTATAATCTTCTAACTCTCACTTTTGTCTTAACTATTTGATAACTGATAATGATCAAGTCACGCATTATAAATTCTTGAAATCAGACTAAAATAAAGTTCTCAAAAAGACCATGAATATCTTGGAAGGACTCATGCAAGTCTAAGATTAGACCATACAACAGTCTTAGACAGACCATGTGAAGTCTAAGACCAGACTATGCATATGTACTGGACCAGACCTTGTATGGAATACGATTAGACAATGCATTGCTAAGCCAGACGATGTCTAATGCTAAGCCAAATGATGTTTGATGCTAAGCTAGACGATGTCTAAGGCTAGGACAGACCATGTTCTTCATTCTAGACCATAGTAAGTCAGACCAGACTATGTTTGACGCTGTCTGTGCAGGAACAAGTGAAGTCTGTCATATGTGCTGAGGAATACGTACTTTATAATTAATTCTTTACTCAAATAAAGACACTGCTGTAACAGAAAGAAATGGAGGCTCTCTTTGACATTACTTTCTTTGATTCCTCGTATTGCTTGTATGTCTCGAATTATGTGAAGAGTGTAGGTACAACTAAAGGACAAATCAGCATCGAGATGCACGGCTTATGCTAAAAGCTAAGTGTGACAGAGACATAAACCTGCTCCTGTCACATCAAGCACAGTCAAAGATACTTCAACACTCTACTGTGTGAGACAATGGAAAGAAGTCTTCTCCAATGTTCAAATTCATGAAGCTCACTATATAAGGATGCCTTCATGCAACGAGAAAGAAGGGAAGGAACAAGAACGGAATAATTCAAATCAAACTAGACAGCAAGCAAAAGCACTCTAAGAAAAAGCCTTGAACACGAGCTGAGACAAAAGGAGAACACTATCTTCTATAAGCTCATAAAGATTCAAATTTTGTTTATATCCTCTCTTTGAGAGTTATTTGAATCTTATACATAATTGTATAGAATGTTAGGAGTGGCTTAGTGATAAAAGAATACTTGGGAAGTATAATCTCAGGGGGAGATTCATACTTGTAACCAGGTGTGGTTTAGAATACTTGTAGCCAGAAGTGGCAGTGAAGAATACTTGTTTTGTAATCAGTTGATTATAGTGGAACCCTTTAACAGTTGTTAAAGGAGAACTAGACGTAGCTCAAGTTGAGTGAACCAGTATAAAAACAAGCTCTCATTTGCTGTCTTGTGATTACTATATTCATCTTACTTGCTGTTCTCTTTTGAAAAGATTTCTCAAACTTTGCTTTACAAGGATATATTTATTGGTTAGAACTTACATATATCCAAGAAAGCAATTTGTGAACTAATAGTGTCTAAAAGATTTTTTAACACACTATTCAACCCCCCCCCCCCCCCCTTCTAGTGTATTCTTGTGTATTTCAGTTGGTATCAGAGCCTGGTCTTTAGTAACTATCTTCATAGATACAGAGCTAAAGATCCTACACAAGGATGGAGAAGGGTCTACACAAACCTTCACTCTTCAAGGGTGAAAACTTCACATAATGGAGACAAAGAATGGAGACATACTTTGAGTCATGCCATATAAACATGCTGGATGTCGTAGAAAATGGAAACTACATTCCAGTTGATGAAAGTGGAACTGAAATTCCAAAAGAGCAATGGATTGAGGCACAACAGAACAGATTCGTCCTAAACTCCAGAGCAAGAAACGCAATACATGCATGTATCTCTGAAATTGAACATAGAAAAATAAGCTAGTTCAAATTTGACAAGGACATATAGGACACATTCATAATAACTTATGAAGGGTCCTCACAAGTAAAAAGGAACAAGGTAAGTGTTCTCACTAAAGAGTATGAACTTTTTACCATGGAAGAAAATGAAACCATAGCTAATATGATGTCTAGATTTCAAACTATTTTGAATGAGCTTTGAAACCTTGGTAAAAGTTTCAAAAATTTCGAGCATGTTGACAAAATTATTCATAACTTGCCCCGACAATGGAGACTTTAGGTCATAGCCATTAGAGCTTCCAAAGATTTAAATTATATGCTTCTCGAAGAGCTTATGGGAATTCTAATGCTACATGAGCAAGAACTACATGGAGATGCCAAGCTGAAAAAGGGCAAGTCTCTAGCTCTGAAAGCTCATAAGCCAAATTAGACAACACCTAAAGAGTCATCTTCATAAAAAAGTCAGTCCTCCAGACCATCCAAAAGACAAACCACCAAAGCTTTAAAGGTAGAAGAGTTAGAAGTAGAGTCCACTTCTTCAAGTGAAGAAGAGTCAGAAGATGATGATGAGCTATCTTTCATCTCAAGAAAAATCCACAAGATGTGGAAAAAGAAAGGTAGTTTGAGATGAAAGAACTACAACAAGAAATACTCAGCAGACCATGAAAAGAAAGAAAAGAGTCCTATCATCTGCTATGAGTGTAAGAAGCCCAGACACTTCAAGTCAGAATGTCCTAAGCTCAGCAGGGAAAAGAAAAGGTCAACAGAAGATTTTCCAAGAAAAAGAAAGGATTGATGTCCACATGGGAGGATCTAGATGACTCAATAGATGAAAAAAATTCTGAAGCATCAGATGAAGAAAACTCTCGAAAGAGCATGAAGAACTTGGGTCTTCTTTCACTGAGCTATCTGACAAATGCTTTACATTAGTCACAACCAGTAATGCTCTAACAGATGATTTTCAAAAACTAACCATTGATCACCAATGCTTAATCAAGAGCAAAAGTGAACTCTGGATAGAAAAAGAACAACATAGAAGGCAATTGAATGAATTGATTAAGGAAACTGATGAATTAAACAAGGTGAGAGCCTTTAGTAAAGATGAAGCTGAAGTTGCTAATTTACGTAAAGAAGCTACATCTCTCAAGAGCACTCTAAGCAAATTTGTCAGTGGGTCTGAAAATCTAAAGAAAATTCTTTCATATAACAGACATCCAAATGACAAATCTGGCCTTGGATTCACAGGAAAGAAAAAAGCAACCAAGAAGAAAGCTTCCTCTAATAGATCATATTCTGAAAATGGACATGTAAAGTCCAAAAGTAAGAAATTGCCTACAAGAAGCAAGTCATGTGCTTCTAAGACTAACACCAAAGGACCCAAAAGAATATGGGTACCTAAAAACAAAATAATTCTTGTTGCAGATATCCTTGATGGCAGGAAAGAAACACCAATCATGGTACCCTGGACAATGGCACTCATATCACATGAGGGGCATAAGGTCTATGTTCCTAGACCTGACACCAATGCATGGTGGTACAGTCACTTTCGGAGGTAATCAGAAAGGAAGAATCAAGGGTACTGGTAAGATAGGTATCCTTCCAAGTCTCTCCATTGAGAATGTATTATTTGTTGAAGGACTAAAACATAATCTACTAAGCATAAGTCAATTTTGTGACAGTGGATATGATGTTTCCTTCAACAAGGAATCATGCATAGTTAAGAACTCTAATGGTTCACATCTCTTCTCTGCAAAGTGACAAGACAATCTTTATAAGATCAACCTTGGTGAACTAAAGAATCAAAATGTATCATGTTTACTATCTGTTAAAGAAAGTCACTAGTTATGGCATAAGAAGCTTGGCCATGCAAGTTTGAGATTAATCTCAAAGCTGCAAAGATATAACCTCGTAAGAGAACTGCCAACAATGTCATATAAGGATGACTTACTTTGTGAGGCATGCTAGAAAGGGAAACAGGTGAAAGCCTCTTTTAAAAGTAAAAACATTGTTTCCACTTCTAGACCATTAGAACTGTTACATATTGATCTCTTTGGTCCAACAAGAATAGTCTCTCTTAAAGGGAAGAGATATGGACTAGTGATAGTTGATGACTATTCTAGATGGACATGGGTTATATTCCTCACTCACAAGGATGAGGCTTTTAAGGAATTCTATAAATTCTACAAACGTGTTCAAAACGAAAAAGGAGTATGTATAACTTCTATCAGAAGTGACCATGGAGGAGAGTTTGAAAATGAAAGTTTTCAGAGGTTCAATGAAGAGAATGGAATTCTTCACAACTTCTCAACACCTAGAACACCATAACAAAATGGTGTTGTTGAGAGGAAGAATAGGTCATTACAAGAAATGGCCAGAACCATGTTGAATGATAACTCAACTCCTAAGCACTTCTGGGCAGAAGTTGTAAATACTTCCTGTTATTTGCAAAATAGAATTTATATTAGGCCTATGATAAAAAAGACTCCATATGAACTATGGAAAGGAAGGAAACCCAACATATCATACTTCCATCCTTTTGGATGTCAATGTTTCATCCTTAACACAAAAGATAATTTGGGTAAGTTTGATTCGAAGTGTGATACAGGCATCTTACTTGGATATTCTGAAACATCTAAGGCATATAGAGTGTTTAACTCTAGAACCAAAGTTGTTGAAGAAGTCATTCATGTAAGATTTAATGACATTCAACCTGATAGGAAACTATCAGAGTTAAAAGACTCATTTGCAGATATCAGACTAAAAGATGCAATAACAAAGACCAGACCATCGTCTGACACACCACCTTCTAGGTCTGGCACAACATCGTCTGCTCGTAGATCATTTGTTTGCCATCAAACCATCTCAGATGATGAAGAAGAAGAAGTTAGAGAACCACAAAGCAATAACAGAATGATGATCAAGAACCATCCTCCTTCTCAGATCATTGGAGAAGTTTGAGCTCTAGTAAAAACAAGATCATCCTTCCAACAAACAGCTCTATTGTTTGAGATAGAACCCAAGCACATTGATGATGCCATGCAAGAGGAAAGTTGGGTACAAGCAATGCAAGAAGAGGTGGATCAATTTCAAAAGAATGATGTTTGGAAACTTGTGAAGCTGCCAGACAACAAGGAAGTTGTTGGTGCTAAGTGGGTCTTTAGAAACAAATTAGATGAGAATGGTAAGGTTGTGAGAAACAAGGCTAGATTAGTGGCCAAAGGTTACTCACAACGGGAAGGTATGGATTATACGGAGACATACACTCTTGTAGCTAGACTTGAGGCAATTAGGATTTTACTTTCATTTGCTACTCATAGAAATATGAGACTTTATCAAATGGATGTAAAATGTGCATTCCTCAATGGTGTAATCAAAGAAGAAGTTTATGTAGAACAACCCTCGCAAAAACTACTCTTACAATTTTATTATTGTTCAAATCTATGTAGATGACATTATCTTTGGTGCCATTAATGAAAAACTTTGTGAAGAGTTCTCAAAATTGATGCAGACTGAGTTCGAAATGAGCATGATGGGAGAACTGAAATTCTTCCTAGGATTGCAAATCAAGAAGACTAACAAAGGAATCTTCATACACTAGACCAAGTATGTGAAAGAACTCTTGAAAAAGTTCAAAATGGATGATGCATAAATCATGAAGACTCCAATGCATCCAACAACATCACTTGGGCCTAATGAAGATTCAAGGAAAGTAGTTGTCACTTAGTTCAAAGGAATGATTGGGTTACTACTCTACTTGATTGCATCCAGACTAGACATAATGTTCAGTGTCTACCTCTGCTCCAAATTTCAATCTGAACCAAGGGAAGTGCATCTGTCTACTGTTAAAAGAATATTCAAATATTTAATTGGTACTTCTAATCTTGGTCTTTGGTTCAAAAGGCAGAAAAAGTATAAGCTGATAGGCTATTGTGATGCTGACTATGCTAGAGATAAAATTGAAAGAAAAAGCACCAGTGGAGGTTGCCATTTCATAGGAGGTAACATGGTGTCATGACTCAGCAAGAAGTAAGGAACAATAGCACTTTCAACAGTAGAAGCAGAATACATTTCAGCTACAAGTTGCTGCTCTCAAATATTGTGGATCAAGAATCAACTTGAAGACTACAACCTATCTTCTGTATTAATACTGTTGCTATATCTCTTTCGAAAAATCCAACCATGCACTCTAGAGCCAAGCATATAGAAATAAAACATCATTTCATAAGAGACCATGTTCAGAAAGGGACCATTAATTTGGAATTTGTCAAGACAGACGATTAGCTTACTGATATTTTTACAAAACCCCTCACTGAGGACAGACTGATCTTTTTGAGAGAAAAGATTGGGATGGTCTGGGTGACTTAATGTTTTATCACTGTTTGCTGTACACTAAATAAAACTAAGGACACATCGTCTGGCGTGATACTTAAGTAAGGCATGTGCATGCCACATGTTTCGCGCTCAAAATATGAGTCAGACCATGTGGATTTTTGAAAACATTTTTGTAACTTAAGCATTTGTTGGTTTTGAGTCATAAAAGCCCAAAACGCACATTCAAGTTTGTCTTAAATGTGTTGTTTCAATCATTCCCTAACCGTACCATCATATTTAATGCACACTCATTACCTATTCTAGCCTATTGTTGCAAAACGTATACCCCAAGCTTTCGAAAACACTCATCTCTCTCACCCATTCTCTCTGTAACCAAGAACTTTAAGAAACCCTAAACACAAATCCTCTCAATGGCCAAAGGTAACCTGACCAAGGGTTCTTCCTCCTCCCAACAACCTGCCTCACCTTCATCCTCTCGTGCTTTTGATGAGCATCCTAAAGATGTCATGCCAGAGTCTACGACAAACACCAACAACTCTACGTCCAACATTGATCCAGAAGTGAGAAGAGAACGCAACCTCAACGATGTAGAGAACATTTTAATCAAGCCACGAGGTTTCTACATTAGGAACATTCACGTGGAGTACTACATTGATATACCCTACCTTGAGGAACGTGGCCTTAACATCTCAAGGTATTTCGAGTTCGCTGGGATCAAGGGCTACTTCAATGATCGCCAGAAGATTGCCCTGGACTCATCAGAGAGTTTTGGACAAATGCTACGATCAAAGGAAACGAGATTGTCAGCAACGTCTTCGAGTGTAACATCACTATCTCTCCCTCCTCCATTGCTCAAGCTATTGGGTGCGAACTGCACTCCAACTACTTCACAAAGAGATGGGACTCTGAAATTGTTGAAGGGATAGTAGAAATGTTCATTCTTGGACCTAACTATGAGGTGGCCAAAAATGCCAAGAAGTTGCACCCAGCCAACTTCCTACCTTTGACCATATTAATGTTGAACATCTTCAACAAGACCATCTTGCACAAGATTGGGTCTAGGGATCATGTGTCTGCCCTTCACAGATACATCCTCTACCACGTCATCAGAGGGATTCCATTCAACCTTCCACACACACTCTTCTACAACTTGGTTAGCCACATTCAATATTTGTCAACCACTATGGCCACATACTACACAGTCCTGGTAAACAAGATTCTCTGGGATGCTCACTATTACAACAAACTATACAAATAAATTGAATCAGGACGTTTGGATGAGATGACGTATGTGAATGCGGAAGGCCCATTCGTTCAACAGAGGATGCTAACATCCTCTAGTTTGCTTAAGTTGAACATGGGATTTGAAATCACTAAGGGATCACTTGACAGGTTCCCTAAGCTTTTTGATGATGAAGGTGAAGGTTAGAAGAAGCAAACCAAGAAGAAGAAGGGTGGAAAAGGAAAGAGCCTAGTGATTTATGATGAGGCTACTTCCATCCAACCCTTGGCAAGCAAAATGAGGAGGCTTGCTGTTGCGGACCAACAGACAGTCCGGAAAACACGCAAGGCTATAGCATAGTCTGCTAAAGAGCCACCAGCCAAGAAGGGCAAGCAGACAGTCCAACAAGCACCACCCAGACCACCCACTTTGAGGATCAAGACAAGAGCCCAATAAAAGGGTAAGGGTGCTACTAGAATGACTGCTGAACCTCAGGTGTCTCTGAAAGAAGTAGCAGACATTGGACTAGAAGTTGTCAATGTTGCTGAGGCTGAAGAAGAAGGCTCAGACGAGGGACTAGTCTTCAAGAGACCTAGAAGACAACTCAGGGCGCAATAGACCACTGAGTCAGAAGGTCTGACCATCAGACCACCCAACACCACAGCAAGGAAGCTGACCGTAAAAAGAAAAGTGGTGTTGGAAGAAGACACACCTGGACAAACAACCACCTCAACCATTGATCTAGGTATCACACTCCCTACATTCACTTTACCCACTCACCCTCGTTCTACACATAAACGTCCAAGGAAGAATATTCCTCAGACGATACCAATCTTAGCCCAAATATAAGCCACAACAAAAGCACCGTCTGTTGAACCCCTATCGTCCGTGTCACCTACACAAACCATTTTAAGCCAAACAGTAGCTGCACAATCTGATGCCCAAGCACAGACCATGCAAGAGCCACTATTTGAACCCACTATTCAGACAGAAGATCAACCTACGTCTGCCCCCACTGGGCAAACGATCACCCAACAGACTAAACCCATTGTTCAGTATGAGACACAGTCTGATCCCATAACTTAGACTGTTGTACCAACAACATCCCCACAAACTCCACTAGACACCACCATTCCTCCCTACCAATCTCCCTCTCCAGTGACAATCCTTGAGATGTCAGACATAGTGGTTTCCTACCACCACACTGAGTATGTTACCATCTCCTCTAGGTTAGATGAAGAGATAGTTGTTCTATCTCCTAAAGCGTCTGTTGTTCCCTCATGGGACAATAGACCATTCAGTCTGAACAAAAACACTCCTCTGTCCAGATTTAGAGAAGACACACCTCCTCCTCCTCCTTCCTTAACCTCTTGGCATTAGAAGATGATGCAAAGATTCTCCCAATGCTATGTGGGAGAGAATGCTGAGTCTACAACATATAGAGAAGAGACTCAACTGGAGCCAGCTGCATAGGACTCAATTGTTGCTGTTATCAAGGAAGCACCACTAAAGAAGCTTCCCCCTCTATAGATTGATAAAGAGATCATACCCTTCTAAAGGCCACTTCACAACACCACTCTTCTGGATACTGCTGAAGATAATGCCAATTTAGCAAGCAGGCTACAGTAGGAAAAGTATGCCTCTGCCATCCCTCTAATGTGTCTGTTAGTGCATGAGATTGCACACTGGTACAACTGTATGAGAGAAGGATTGGGCTACTTAACAGTGGAACCAACCCTACTAGTTGAGCTGACAAAAGATGAGAAAAAGCAACTGGAGGCCACTGTTAGAACAATGAATCGTGATGCATTGTACTATCTGTAAAGACCAAGGGTCTTTATTCGCCCTCCTTGGATGTTCACACGAGGAGTCCCTCTTGTTCATCCAAACTTCCAGGCCACTTATGCTGAATACAAGGCTCTTTGCAATTTGAAGTTTCAAGGTAAAGCCCCTAGATAGTTGTATCCTCTAAGCTTGCACATTTCTGAAGACACTGATATACGTGTCGCTCTAGATTGTATAGTCACCAAGCTCCCAATCTGTCAACCCCAACAAGTTGAAGGGGAAGAAGATTGCAAGAGCAGACAATCTTTCCACAAAGCACATACCAGACATTGAGCCCCTGTCTCAACAGGAGCATGTTCTGCCACCAGAGAACACAAAAGCAGATGCTGGCATTTACTGGCAAAATGTGATGAGTAATATGCTCCACACCACAAGGTCATCCAATCTCTCAAAAGAAGAAAAGTAGAAGATTGACACTGTTGGTGAAGGCTCCTCTTCCTCTAGTAGTTTCATTCACGTGTCAAACACAATGGTAATGCCCACTCTGTTGACCCCTCACACTCCTGGAGATGAAAAGGAAGCTAAGAGGATGCTTGCTGAGTACTGATCTGCTGTCGCGCACGGATCAAAACGAGTGATTTTGAAAATATAGTTACGGTAACGACAACTCGAGTATCATTCTCAAGGATTCTTGTATTATTATTAATCAATGCAGTAACGATTAATGGGGGGTTTCGATTATGATTTCAAGAAAAAGGGATTAAAATAAATTGTGATTATCGAATAAGCTAAAACGAATCAACCTACTGTATCGACTTTCGACTTATCATTGATCCCTATAAATTCCAATTCCCTACACGGGTCTGATCCTACTCGACTATAATAACCACTGACAAGCACAATAGAAATTATATGGCGTATGTTCCTGAATTCCGAATTAAGCAAACGCAATCTGATCAAACGCGATAATGCAAAAGCTACGTTAACGCGAAATTGATTCAAGATCAAATAACCAATCGAATTTAAGAATTATATCCTATAACAACAATCAAATTAAGCAAATAATTGAGATTATTGGAATAAATCAAAGGAAACAAATTGATATGGAATTTATAAAAGAACCTCAAAGTGGAATCCGATTACAATAGATCGATTCTTCGAAAATTAGTTCTCCATTACGATTGTTCAAAACTTTCAAAATAATTTCGTGAACAATGAATGAGTGAACAGTGCACGGCCCTATAGTTTTAACAGAATAAGGGTTTCACTAACAGTCCGAACTAGGTCGGAAAATACAAACCAAGCCCATAAAATTGACCCAAAACAAATTATTTCCTAAGGTCTGCAACTTCAACGAATTATTCAAGCCTTCTACAATCCGAATCAGCTTCTGACTCCAACATGAAAGTTGTAGATCTTTCTCTTCTCTTTCCAATGAATATTAGAACGCCTCAATCCGATTCCTGTAGCTCCAGTTATGAATTTTCCATTGAAAGCTGCTAATGCTGAAAATAAAATACGAAAATAAAATAAAGCTAGAAACAAACTTAAATATGAAAACACACTAAAATGGTGAAACTAATGAAATAAACTAAGGAAATGCCTAAGAATAACAGTAGAAGAATGTGCATGAAGATGCACTGATCAAGTACTATGCTGAGTACAAGCTACTTAAGCACTGATAGCTGCAGCTAAGGCAGCAGCTGAAGAAGCAAGAATCTTGGAAGAGGCTGCTAGACTGAGAGCTATGTTAGCTGCTCAAGAAGAACAAAGAAGACTTAATAATCTGGCTCAAGAGCAAAAGGCCAAGGAAGAAGAAAAGAAAAAGCTCAGGGAGTTGACCTTGAAGCAAGAGGCTGAGGCAGCTCAGGCTATTGCACTTGCTACTAAGCAAGCTGCAGACTTGGCTGAAAAGTCTGCAAAATCCATACCATCCCAAAAGTGCACTGATCTAGTGTCCACTCAGTCCAGGTCAAGTACTCCAATTGCATCCCTACCACTAAGTGCTGCAGTACAGTCAAACCCTTTACCTGACTTAGCTGCCCTTGAATTTGCATTGGAAGCCAAGTTGGGATCAAGAATATCAGCTAAAGTTGCTGCTCAAGTCCAAGCTCAACTGAATGTCAAATTAGATGAGCAAAGAGCTAGCATCATCAAGGAGGTGACACTTGCCTTCAATGCCTCCATTGTTGCCATTCTTACACCCAGACCTGTGACTACTCAAGCTCCACCACTGCCGTCAAAAGATCCTCTTACAACAGAAGCACCATTAGAAGCTGGAGAATCCTCAACCAAACAGTCAACCCCCCCATCCAAAACCTGACTGTGATGAAATTTTCTACTCCATCCTCCACCTTTTTGTTTATGAGAAAGGGGGAGAGAATTTTGGATGTACAAAATATTACCAGACAATGCTTGAGTTTCTTTTAATAAAATAGTGATGGATTCACTAATTTTTTTACTCAATTCATTTACTATCTATTATTATCCGTTTTAATTATTTCATGCCTTAATTTGTCATATGCATCTACATGTTAATAATTGCGCATTCTTAATTGTCATGAAATAATTCACACTCTGATATATAAATGTCTGTGATTTATTGTCCGTTAAATCAAAATTATAACATGAGTTGTCATCATAAAAAACGGGGAGATTGTTAGAATCAAGACATTTGATGATGTCTGACTCCTAATACCTTGATAGGTTTTGATGATAACAAATGTGATAATACTTTGATCAACTAATGATTTCAGATTAAGTGATTTCAAGAAATAAAGTAAGAACAGACAATAGTATAATATCTCTAACTCTCACTTTTGTCTTAACTATCTGATAACTGATGATGATTAAGTCACGCACTATAAATGCTTGAAATCAGACTAAAATAAAGTTCTCAAAAAGACCATGAATATCTTGGAAGGACTCATGCAAGTCTAAGACCAGACCATACAACAGTCTCGAATAGACCATGTGAAGTCTAAGACCAGACTATGCATATGTACTGGACCAGACCATGTATGGAACACGGTCAGACAACGCATTGCTAAGCCAAACAATGTTTGATGCTAAGCCAGATGATGTCCGATGCTAAACCAAATGATGTCTGATGCTAAACCAAACGATGTCTAATGCTAAGCCAGACGATGTTTAAGGCTAGGACAGACCATGTTCTTCATTCTAGACCATAGTAAGTCATACCAGACTATGTATGTTAAGCCAGAAACTGTCTGTGCACGAACAAATCATAATAAGTCAGACCAGACTATGTCTGATGCAGTATGTGCAGGAACAAATGAAGCATGTCATATGTGTTGAGGAATACGTATTTTATAATTAATTCTTTACTCAAATAAAGGCACTACTATAATAGAAAGAAAGGGAGACTCTCTTTGACATTACTTTCTTTGATTCCTCGTATTGCTTGTATGTCTCGAATTATGTGAAGTGTGTAGGTACAGCTAAAGGACAAATCAGCATCGAGATGCACGGCTTATGCTAAAAGCTAAGTGTGATAGAGACAGAAACCTACTCCTATCACATCAAGCACAGTCAAAGCTACTTCAACACTCTACTGTGTGAGATAATGGAAAGAAGTCTTCTCCAATGTTCAAATTCATGAAGCTCACTATATAAGGATGCCTTCATATATCCAAGAAAGCAATTTTTGAACTAATAGTGTCTAAAATATTTATTAGTTCACAATATTTGTGAACTAATAAAATTGAAGCTTATATAAAAATATCATATAAATATTTCATTTTTGTCAATTTACATTTTCTAGCTAGTTCAACGGATAGTTTTATAACATTTATGATTTAATAAGTTAGCTTAATGTTTCAAGCTAACTTTTAACTAGTTTTTAGTTAATTTTGTCAAACATAACCTAAGCAAACCACCCCTCTTGGAGGTGAAAGTAATGGTTAAAAAAAAGCAAGGGATGCTTGTGTAATTACACAAAATCTGAGAGGTTATTGTTGTAATTTTCTATAAGTTAAATGAAATGAAAATTTTATGTTCCTTTTGAGAATTAGGTTAAGTGGTGTTGGGCTTTTTGTTGGGCCTTCAAACACGTAAGTATGGTCCAAAGGAAGAAGTATATAAAGAACCTCTTTTTCATAAATCCATTCTAAAAAAGCACAAAACCTAAAATCTCTATCGCCGACCACCTCAAATCCCTCTAATTTCCTCTTCTTTCTAGAGGTTGAAGTTAGGATCCTTCACTCTCAAGATAGATTTGCTTATCTCCCTCTTAGATTGGAAGGCCCTTTTATGCTTGGTAAGTCCTTTCTTTCTTTCCCCGCTCTTCTTACTCTACCATGGATTGGCAAGGGGAAATATTTTGACTTGAAAAACCTAATTTAGGATTTTTGTTGGGTGTTATTTTTTATCTTCTAATGTGCAATTATTCTTGTGTCAATGGAAAGCTCACTTCTTTAGCCTAGGTGTTTACCTTTCCGTTGACCTAAGAGTAATTCTCCCTAATCTTGAAGAGCCTATAGATAATAAAAACTTAACCTTTATAATTGTTAGAAATGATGGTAAAATGATGAACGGATTGAGATTTTTTTCCCTAGTAGTTAATTTTAGGAAAGTATTTACCAAATTGTTTTTAACATGAAAATGATTTTTTTGTTGTTGTGGCTAACTTGGGTGACACCTCCTTCACCTTTACTTCTCTTTATACCAAACAAGCAACCTAGTGTGTCTCCTCCTATTTGGGTGCTTTGTCAGCAAAGGAGGAGTCTAGACCTCGTCAACCAAAAATGCACTGTTTTGAAACTAATGAATCTCAATTTTTGAGCATCCCATAACTATTTCCAAATCATCGCTGCTTGTCACCATCATGATTTTCTTTGATGCCTTGCATTGCCTCCCACCCTTTAACCTATAACTTCTAAGCATGTCGTTATGCCAACACAAGAATCACCCCACATTGCTTTGGGGGCGGAGGGTGTTACCGTGGTGCAAGAATCCATTCACGAAGTAGGCCTCGCATAAGCCAAGTGACATAAGCCATGACACTTTAAAAAGTGAGACTCATGTGAAAAAGGTGTGAGGTGTGTGTCTTGTTTGAGTTTTGATAAAGAATATGAGGGTTTTTGGTTGAAGTAGAGGTTGAGATAGAGGGAGTTGAGGACGGAGAAGCAAAGGTGAGGGAGGTGTGGCAAATATCACCCTACAAGATATTAAGATAAACTTTCTACTTTGGAGAGTCTTTACAAACAAGCTACATGTGACAATATACTAAGAAGGAATATTGAGGTTGGTGAAGGAAATCAAATTATAAATTTGGTTTGACTCACATTGAAACTATTGATCATATTTTGTTTTTGGTGCTCGATTTTCATGGACATTTGGAAGACCTATTATGGATGGTTACATGTTTCTTTGGTGCTTCCGCAGCTGGCCACTATCCATTTTTATCGACACCAGTCATGACAGATGGAAGATTGTATGGTGTGCGATTGTTTAGATGATTTGAAAGACTTGAAATGATATTACTTTTAACAACAAAGTGTTTTACTCATAAAACCTGTTGCAAGACATTCTGTTTCATGCATGGAGTTGGTTAAAAGTAGTAGATAAGTCATTTTGTTACTCTTTTACTCTATGGTGTTTGGTGTGTGTATTATGGGACCTTTTATTCTGGTGTAAGGACAACTGAGATGATAGTTGGTGAATATTATGATGTACAGCTTTTGGTAGATACATGGGTGGTATATATTTAGCCAAGGATTCAAAACTTAGCTTAAGGGGGGTTGATTTTTTTTTTTTTTGATACTTTAACTATTTAATTCTTAACAAAAAAATATTTAATAAATAATAACTTTTACAAAATTAATTATTAGGTTTACACATATAATTAAAATTAATTTTTAGTTCAAATAATTCTCTAATATAATACATGTATTTATAACTTGTTAATTAAAAAAAATGAAATACTTTTTTGGTCTCAAACACACTCACATTAATAATTTCACAATTAAAAAGAGACAGAAACTAATCAAATTTTATAACAATTATAATATATAGATAGATAAATGAGATTGATAATAATGCAAAAAACATAATTAACATAAATAATAACAATAAAAATCATAATGATATGATTGTGATTATATCTATTAGTTAGTATATTATATCTTTTTTTAGTTAGATTATAGACAACAATAATAGATTTTATTAAAAGATTACAATTATACCATCAATAATAATATATTATCATATTTATTATTAAAATATATATTTTAATGAAAATAAATATATTATTAATTATTTATTTAATTATTAGATAGAGGGAAGGGGGAGGGGCTGAAGCCCTTGCTTGCCCCTCTAAAATCCGTATTACTAGTGTTATGTGAATATATGGAGAGTTTTGTAGAATTTAGCTTTAGGGTAAGGCTTTTTGATGGTATAGTTGTATTCATTTTTTGGCTATGTATTGCTTTGCTTCTGTTGTCACAAGTTATAGTTTGTTTTACTATACTAGTACTTTCTTTGCAACATAGGATCATGATTTGTATCTCCAAACTATCATGTATTTTGGGTACTTCTAGTACCTCTTTTGCATGTTATATATACATATAGATACCTCTTTTGCATGTTATATATATATATATATATATATATATAGATTGTGTTTTGCTGACAAAAAAATAAGTTATTTTCATGCTAACTCTTTTGATAAAAAGTTCAACCCATGTTTTTTTTCTCCCGTTCTATTCAAATATTCTGAAGTTTAGGAAACTACGATGTTTATGAAGACTTCATGCATATTTTGGGGAAAATTATTTCATATAATTAAAAGGAAATAATTAGTTACCTAAAAAAAAAAAGGAAAATAATTAACCTTATAAATAAAAAATTTCTTTTGAATTTGGAGACTATATACATGCATAATTAAAAATAATATAAAACAATAAATTAAATGTATTCATAAATATTTCTAATAATATAACTTAAATACAATTAAAATGTTTATATTTACTTGACTTTTCATGAAAAGCATGTATATTTTTAAAAATGTACATTCATTAATTCATTTCTTTAAACATTAACTCATAAGGAAATGTTGTAAACGGCATATATTTAAATAGGGAATATATATATACATTCCTTCTAAGAAATTTAATAGAATATATTAATTAAAGAAGAAAAGAAGCTACAAAGTTAATGTTACATATGCGTATTCTACAATAAAGGAAAGCTTGCAAAACCATTATATATATTGTCATTAACGGTATAAAATAATTTTACAAAAAACCACGACCTTCCACTTATAATAAGTCACTTGATTATTATAAAATTATTTAAAAATTCATATAGTATCCCTATGGTAGCTTTGATACACTTTTAACATCACTTCTCATGTATATTGAAATACACAAGAACACACTAGAAGGGGGAGGGGGGGGGGGGTTGAATAGCTTAACAAACACATTTTTAATTAAAAGACATGGTCTGTTCTAGCCTTAGATATCGTCTGACTTTGCGTCAGACATCGTCTGGCTTAACAAACACATTCTTAATTAAAAGACATGATCTGTTCTAGCCTTAGACATCGTCTGGCCTTGCATTAGACATCGTCTAGCCATTGTCTGTTCTTACTTTGATTTCCTGAAATCACTTAGTTTGAAATCATTAGTTGATCAAATATTATTACATTTGTTATCATCAAAACCTATCAAGGTATTAGGGGTCAGACATCATCAAATGTCTTGGTTCTAATATATATCTCATTGACAAAAAGAAGAAAGTAGAGAAGATGTACTCATTGGAGTTATCATTTCTCACCTTTCAAGCAATGAAGGTGTGAGAACCTGTGTTCTTTCAAAGAGATGGCAAAAGATGTGGATGAGTATGTCACACCTTACCTTTGACCAAATCCAAATGTTGCAGAAGCATTTAAAATTGGTCCAAATGGATGATGATGATTACTTCAATTATCTTAATGCACACTGTAAGAGATGCTATGAAGTTGCTTTTCCTGATAATATACATCTTAGTAGGGCAAAAGAATTTGAAGTGGTTGTAGGAACTAAAACAATGATTAACTTTGCATTGGATTCACACACTGATCCCTTGGATAGTTGTTTCATTCGGCACGTGCCTGAAAGCAATGTTAATGGATACATTGTGGCTTTAGTTATAAAGCTTTTGGACAAGAAAGTGAAGAGGCTCTCATTGGAGTGTGGTGAGTCTTTTGTTGTCAACCTCTTACAGAAAGCTCCAAGATGTGCAAAATACTATGGATACACTCTGGAGTTGCCTTTTGAGATTTTCTTAGGTTTTGTTACGCTCGAACTCAACAACTATTACCTGAGAACAAAACCCACAAGTAATGTTTACTACCAGAAATTAAAGCATCAATGACAAAAAAAAAATATCGATTATAATGAAAATTTTGTTGTTCGTATTTGTGGTACTAAACTTTCACCACAATGTTTTTAGAATTAAATGTAAATTGTTTTGTCATTATGGTTAATTTTTTTTATTTTGTAGTGGTTTCTCCCAAAGTTCTAAGAACATTGACTTTGAAGAATGTGATTGTCAAGCAGTCTAAATGGGAAGGGATCATGTCTCATTACTTGTGTCTGGAAAATCTAACGCTTGATAACTGTGAGATGAACATGGTTAAGGTCAGTAGCACAAGCCTCAAATTTCTTAAGATTTGTAGGATGATGGAGGGTGAGATTCAGGTTTTTGCTATCAACCTTGAGATCTTTGAGATTGATGTTGTTTTGTGTAACCCTCAAATGTTTACTTTTGAGACTCCAAAAGTTCATTTCCTTCGTTCTTGTTGTGATGATTCCAAAACTAGAATGCAATATGTTTGTTAGGTTGGAAACAATCTTTTGCAACCAAGAAATCGTAGCAACCAAGTAAGTGTTTCTCTTCTAGCTTCCAAATTTTCTCTGATGGATTTTTCAATGATCACATTATGTTGTTGCATTAGTATGTTTGATTGCTTTTGTATTCATAGGGTTATCATATATCTTAGTTAAAATTGCCTATTAGACATTTAAGCCATTAAATGAAGATAATTAAATATTTTTTTATATTAATCTCTAACACCTTTCCATGCAATACTTGTTTACATTTGAAGGGCACGTAGATAATTCTTAAATCCACTTACCTTTGTTGAATTTTTTGTTGTTGGGACAATGGTGTTAATGAGATTTTAGAGTTGTTTTGTCATAGATACTATGAAACCATGTTATGACTCAATAATTACAAAATCATTGGTTATTAAGGGATTTCATGTATATGAATAGTTTTTACATTTAATTTCTATCAATTTGTCATAATAATTTAATATGTTTATTATAATGTTGGGCCTTAACATTTGAATACAACAATTTAGTCCATCTAAATCTAAATACAATACAAGCAAAGGTTATAATCTATAGGATCGATGTGTAATATAATTTCTTAATATTTCCATCTATTTCAATTCTCTTATAATTGTATTAACATATTGTTTCAAATACCTCAAGGTTCAACTTCAAGTTTTGTCAATACATTTGAGAACCTTGATACTTTATGCATTGATTTAGATTTGGAGAAAGTTGAGAATGCAATTGCTATCTGTTCAGCTCTAAAGTTATGCCCTAAGTTGCAAAATCTTGAAATTAACATTCAGGTGCACTTACATCAGCAATATCATTCTTTTTATTCTTCTAAATATATGTGTGTGTGTGTGTGTGTGTGTGTGTGTGCATGCGCTAAATAATGCATTTATTTCATAAGAGTTTTTTTGTCTTACTTCTTAGGTTAATAATGCTAGTGCTGTTGGTGGTGATGGACATAATGGGGGTGATTATTTTCCTTACCCCAAAATCTTCTTTTGGAGGGGAATGGATCCATGTGATTTTGAAACTCACCAAATAAAGACCCTTAACATGAAGGGATTTGCAGGAAAAGAACTTGAGTTGGAGTTTCTTAAATACATGATAACAATGGCTAAAGTGATTAAGAAAATTGCAATTTGGTTTGTTGATAATTGCACATGGGCACAAACCATTGAAACTAGGATGTTGCTGTCATTTCCTAGTGCCTCTTCGAACTTGTCCATTGTTTTTTATCCTAGACCAACATACATGGCAAATGGAGATGGGAGGAGCTTTGAAGCATGGCTCTATACTCTGAAAAACTAGTAATGTTACTAGTGATTACCATGACCAAACTATCTTTTGGATTCTATTTCTTAGTTTTGAACTTTAATTTGCATGCACATTTCTAGTTTTAATAATATCATCAATGGATATTTGACTTTATCATTCATGGAAAAAAAAAACATAAAAACTAAGAAAGTTTTGATGCACCTATTCCCATTTCAAATAAGGGTGATGTGGATTATTTTTTAATTAATATTTATTTAATAAATTATATTAATTTGCAAGACATATATTTTATAATTTTAAGATATTTTTTTTTTGGTATGTATCAACCCTTATACATAAATCTTTCATTTAAATATGTTTTTAGTATTTTAAATTTAGGGTTTTTCTGTTTTAGTCTTTTAAATTAAAAGATTTTTTTTAAATATGATAAATGTTATATTTAGTCATTCTATTCAAAATTCTCAAATAAGAAATATAGATTTTACAATATGTGACAGTTTTTTACAGTCAAAGTCAAAATTGTAACTACAAAAAATCGTCACAAATTGTAAAATTTATATACTTTACTTGACAATTTTGAGAGTAGGACTTAAAAACTACATTTATTATATTTGAAGGACTAAAATAAATAAACTTTAATTTCATAGACTAAAAAAAATAGAAACTTAATTTGAGGGACTAAAAACATAGTCAACCTTAAATCCTTTCAATTACTCTACAAACAACCTCACATAGCTCATCACATATCTTTATATCATTAAAAACAACACTTGGCACTGTATCATGGAAATCATGCTTCAAACCCTACATACAAAAAGCATTAGCTTCTTGAGCCCTAACCACAAAAGGCTTGCAGGGCTGAAATCAAGTATTTTTTTTTTTTGGCATAATCAGTCCTCTTGATGAATATTTTTGATAATAAGACTTGAGTTTTCCATCATCTGATGTGGTTGAAGCCAAGTTTGTCATGTTGAGTCCCAAGGTATTTGCCTTGTCCATGATGCATTTCAAAATGACTTGGGCTATTCCAACTCTATCAGCTTTCACAGCTGCATTTTTAGAAGACTTCACACACTTTATACAAGTTAAGGTGTCTTAGAGTTGTGGCACAAAGTTTGAATCAATTTTCTGTTTGCTAAAAAAAAAAATGGATTGGTTAATGAAAAATGGTAGTGACGAATTGAGAAGTAGAAGAAGATATATAATTGCTATAATAGACATGTTCTTAAAGGCCATATTCGTTGGTGTTAAGAATTCAAAGTGTTAAGCCTATATATGTAAACGTGTAGTGTGTTGTCATTTATATGAGACTAAATTATCGTGTTATTAAAATAAAATTAGTTATTTTTAATACTTATCAGTTAAAAGTTGAACTAATTTTATTAAATGAATTAAAGCATCATTACTAAAGTTTAGGTTTAGGTCATTAACACTGATATAACATAATTATTTCTTATTGTCTTTTTTTATTTGTGTTCCCACGTGTATTTCAAGCCAACCAAATTAAAAACTAGGGCTCACTCAAATTCAATGTTTATATTTTTTAGTCAGTGAAATTAAAGTTTATTTTTTAATCATTCAAATGTGAATCATTATGTCCAAATTGTCAAACAAAATGTATGGATTTTATAATTTGTGACAATTTTTATCACTACTATTTGACTTCAATAGTAAAAAACTATCACAAAATACAAAATTTGTATACCTTGTTTGGTAATTTTTTACACTAAAAATAACAACCTTTAATTTGAAGAATTAAAACAAAAGAGCTATATATTTATAATATTTGAAGTACTAAAAATATATTTAAACAAAAAAAAATTAATCATGTTGAGGTACTATGAGTACCCTCGATACAAAGAGGTTTCAAACACTGTGAGGGATCAAATACTGGTGGTGGAGTGTCCTTGACCGCCACAAAATTCCTTTCTACAAAACACCTCTCCACACCAATACATACATAAAGCATTGATAATAGAAACTAATTTTATACTGTAAGATAATAGCCACCCTTTATTTAAAAGATTTTTAAAATAATTTTATATAATTAAGTTAATAGACATATCATAAATGAAATATTCATATTTAAATTGAGTATGTAACTATATTATATATTTAGATGAAGAACTTCATTGCTCATATTAATTTGGATTTATTCTTTCCTTAAAAGAATAGTTGTGGTTAAAAAAATGATATATTTAATAGTTAATTTTCTTGCATTCATTAACATATCAATGCTTGAGATTATTTTTTATTTGAAAATGGTTATATTTGGGTTGTACTGAATAAAATAATTAATAATTTCTTCATTTTGTTAATTGAGATGAAAATATTGTGCAACTTTATTGTATTTGGTAAAGTTTTTTTTTAAAGAAGTAATTAATGAATTTTATTTAATTACGCAAGAAACTATTGAATATTTTCTTTTATTGACAAAGTTAAACAAATTTAATTTAATAACAAGGGTTAAATAAAGAGTAATAAATAGATTATGAGTTAAATATAATTTAGGTTAAATTATACGTTTGTTCTCCTAATTTTCCAAATCCATGATTTTGATCCCCTACTTTTTAATTATAACATTTGATCCACCTAGTTTTACAAAACTATAATTTTAGTCCTCTAGTCAATTATTAACTAATATTTATGATAAATAGAATTTTTAAACTAATAATAAATTAGCTAAAAGTTATTAATTATTAAAAAGGATCATAAGTGATTTTTTAAAAAAACAAATTATTATTTTTTAATGTTAAAAATGATTTTTTTAAGTGTAAAAGATAATTAAAGTTTTTAAATTAAATTAATAATTCTATTAATTACAATTATTAATTGATAATCAATAGGGGGACCAAAACCACAAATTTTTAAAAATAGTGTCCAAATGTTATAATTAGAAACTAGGAGGAACAAAATTACAATTTAGCCTATAATTTAAACAATATACAAATATATATATATATATATATTAAATTTATTTCAAAGACAATAATAAATAATCAATGTAGGTCCACATGTACAAGTTGATGACCATTTTTGGGATAACATGACATTGATAATTTGGTATGCAGTATCATCGATTTCATTGATGACTGATCTTCGCTGAACAATCAGGTTGGTTACCTTTAGAGAGATCTCTTTTGTTAATCACATTTTTTTCATCCATAGATTCTAATAAGAGAGACCTTGTTCATAAGAACCAAGTCTTGTATCACTCGAATCATCAACTTATCATTATTGTTAATGTAATTCACTTTATTTAATTAGTATCACACTAATAGTAATACATTAATGGCTTAAATAAGTTTTGGATCCCTATAAAATACATCATTTTTACTTTGGATCTTTATAAATTTTTTGTTGTATTTTGGGTCCCTATAATTTATTTTTTGGTTTTAGGTCTCTACCAATGATGTAACATCATCTCAACCGTTACTTAAGTGATGACGTGACACCATCTCAACATATATCAATGGTTGAGATGATGCCATATCATCAGTAGGGACCCAAACAAAAATATATATATTATAGAGACCCAAATCATAACAAAAGTTTTATTTAAACCTACATTAATTATACCTTTTTATAATACTTTATAATGTAATAAAGTCTTTTTTTATACATAAAGTTTGACATACTATTTTTTGCCCAAAATAAGGGTAATTTAGACAAAACAGTTACTTATAAATAATATTAAGAGCACATTATACTAACACCCCTAGGATTTTCGTTAATTACATGTGTATCCCCTAACTTTTGCATTTATGTTACAATGGCACCCCCTCTATCTTAAACAGTGTTAATAAATTGTGCATGTGAGTAACACATGATGTTTTAATGATTTTTTTTTTACCAAATGTCCTTTTCCTCTTACTCAGTGTTATTTCATTTTTTCAGAAGATACATGAACAATTAAAAAACAAATTGATTGCAATTCTTCAAACATAATTCCTACAACAAAAAGCACCAAAAAAATGAACTTTCAAAAGGAGTGTAGAGCACTTGCAAGTAATTAAACGTCGTAATGTTCCAATCCAACTCTATGTTTTTTATAAATGGTTCAACACTTTTATGACATAGGAAAAAAAATTATTAAAGAAGAAAAGAAACATGTAATGGCATCGCCATGAAATTCTTGAGCTATTCATATGACTTCATTGTTCAATTAAAAACCAGCTCCTACAATGTGAACATTTTCTTTTGCACAAATTGTAACAATAATACAAAAATTTGGAAGGCAATAGCATCAATGGAATTCAAAGAAGACGAAAGATCATCTTCATAGGCCTCCATAATGACAATGGGGATTTTAGGAAGGAGGACCATGAGATGCTCAAGTACGAGAGTCTCAGAAAGTCAATGGAAGAAAAATGGGTCTGGATTGAAACCCATCACCAGATTTGATGAAGTCGTCTCACAGGGTCGCATTATTGAAAGGGTTCACCAACAACATCACTAGATCCAGCGAAACCACCCAAAATCTAAAACATAGTCGGACCTCTCACCGTTGTCGCTCTTTACACCTTAGTCGTCACCCTAACGGATGAGAATTGAGACTAGAAACAAATTTGTCTTGGGAACAAGAGGGGGGAAATTTGGATTTACAAAAAAAGATGATGATGTTAATTAACCGTGTTAGAGAAGGGAGTGCAAAAGTAACGTGAAAAAAAAGAAGGGATGCACGTGTAATTGGTAAAAATATTAGGGGGTGCTGATGTAATTTGCTCAAATATTAATTAATGATATATTTAATATTGGCTATATCTGTTATCTAATGTATTTTGAATCCTTCTTAAGAAAAATTTTATTTTTAATGTAATATTAATTAAATTAATTAATTATATAATTATGAATACATGACTCTCATAAATGTGATACCAGAATTCTTTTTTTGTTCTCACCCATTTAGGATTTTTAAATTAATTAAACTTATTTAAAAAAAACAACATTTTATTATTATTTGTCACTCATTCCTCTTATACATTTTTAATATTACACTATTTATTTTATTGACCGTACTATTTATAATACTTTTTTTTTTCTATAGAAATCAAACACGGTACTATAGATATTTATAATACTCATGTATTTGCTCAACAAACTCAGCTAACTTATTATTTTAATATTATACTTCCAAAAATTCACAATGAGAGATATTACATTTATGTATTTTATTTTATTTTTTGAATAATTTTACAGTAGCCAATTTATTTAAACTATTATCTGATTAACCTAATAAAGGGTAATGTCTACTTAAGTGTATGTTTTTTATTTTACTTTATTTTAAACTTGATTAGGTACAAATACTTTAGGATATATTATAAGATTAATAGTAGAATACATAATATGAAAATAAAACAATATATAAACTATATATAAATAAAAAATTACAAGAGTTTAAAATTAATAAAAACAAATTATAAGACCTTAAAATAAATTTTTATCCATAAAATAAAAAAATAAAAAATATCATAAAAATATTATATTTCAGTCATTTTTAATTAGTTTTGTCAAACCTAACCTAAATATGTAATATTAATTTAATAATAAAAAAAAGTTCTTGAATATTAATTGTAATAATTAAATGGAATGGAAGTTAAATAGAAGTTTAATGTTTTGTGTGAGAATTAGGTCAAGTGATGTTGGGCTTTTTATTGGGCCTTGAAACGGGTGAGTGTGGTACAAATGAAGAAGTATATAGATAAACTCTTGAATCCCTAATCCATTCTCAAGATAAAGCTACTTCTCTCCCTCTTAGATTAGAAAACCCTTTTATGCTTGGTAAGTCATTTCTTTCTTTCTCTTCTTCTTCCATGGGTTGACAAGGGGAAGTATTTTGAATTAAAAAATCATAATTTAGGATTTTTGTTTGGTTATTTGTTATGTTCTAGTGTGACAAATATCACCCCTAAGTGATAAAGTTTTTCATCGTGCTAATCCATTTTGATAAATGCTATCCTAAATTCAACTACCGAGGCAAAAATGCCTATGGATTGTGTGGAAAGTGAGTTTTTCTCATAATTGAAGTTTTTGTGTGTTTGGGGATAATTTGAAAATAAAAAATGGCCTTGGAATGAGTTGTTTGTATTAAACTCTGAAAATTTGATAATTGTGTTTTTCTTCAGTTAAATTTGTTTCAAAATAATTAACCTTATAATTAAAATTACATTTTCTTATGAATTTGGAGACTATATACATGCATAATTCAAAATAATATAACACAATAAATTAAATGTAATCATAAATATTTCTAATAAAATAACTTAAATACAATTAAAATGTTTATATTAACTTGATTTTTCATGAAAAATGTATATTTTATTTAAAAATGTACATTCATTAATTCATTTGTTTAAACATTGACCCATGTTGTAAATGACATATTTAAACATAGAATACGATATTCTTTCTAAGAAAATTAATAGAATATATTAATCAAAGAATAAAAGAAGTTACAAGTTAATTAATGTTATGGATTGGGAAAGTAATGTAATGATAGTTAGATATCATAACCTTTTATTTATATGACGTTTAAAATGGTTTTATAAAAGTCTCGCTAGCTTTAACACTTCTCATGTATATCTCATTGACAAAAAGAGGAAAGTAGAGAAGAAGAACAATGGAAGGAGCAGAAGATGATGAGGCAAGAGATTTCATCAGCTCTCTTCCTGATGTACTCATTGAAGATATCATTTCTCGCATTCCCAGTGATGAAGGTGTGAGAACCTGTGTTCTTTCCAAGAGATGGGAAAAGATGTGGATGAACATGTCCCACCTTAACTTTGACCAGGTCCAAATGCTGAAGAAGCTTTTGAATTCGGTCAAGGATTATGATAAAGAATATTATTATAATCGTAGGGCACAAGGTAAGGTATGTTATGGAGGTAAGGGATATTATGGAGCTGATTTTTTTGTCAATATACGTCATCATAGAAATAGGGCAAAGCCTAGAAGAACTAAAAGAAAAAGCAAAGAACTTAATGTTGTTGAAGAAACAGAATGGATGATTATCTCAACACTGGATTCACACACTAATCCCCTTGAAAGTTGTTTCATGAGGCATTTGCCTGAAAGTAATGTGAATGGCAACATTGTTGCTTTTGCTACAAAGCTTCTAGAAAAGAAAGTGAAGAGGCTCTCATTGGAGCATTGTGACCCTTTTGATGAGGACCTCATGGAGAATTCTTCAGGATGTATGAAACACTATTATGTAGATACTCTGTATTTGCCTTTTGAGATTTTCTCAGGTTTTGTTACGCTAGAACTTAAGAACTATTACCTGAGTACAACACCCATAGGTATGGTTTATTACGAGAAATTAAAGTATTAGTAACAAAAAATATATCAATTATAATGAGAATTTCATTGTTTGAATTTGTGTTAGTGAGAATTTTTTAAAACTATATGTAAATTGTTTTGTTATTATTGTTTTTTTTTTGTTGTAGTGGTTCCTACTCAAGTTCTAAGAACATTGACATTCAAAAAAATAATTATCAACTCGGTTGAATGGGAAGGCATCATATCTAATTGCTTGTGTCTGGAAAACTTGACCCTTGATAGTTGTCAGCTGAACATGGTTAAGGTCAATAGCGCAAAACTCAAATTTCTTAAGATTTGTAGAATGGCGGTGGGTGAGATTCAAGTGTTTGCTATCAACCTTGAGATCTTTGAGATTGATACAGTTTTTTGTAACCCTCAAATGTTTACTTTTGAGACCCCAAAAGTTCATTTCCTTCATTTTTGTTGTGATGATTTCAAAACTGGAATGCAATGTGTTTGTTGGGTTGGAAGCAAGCTTTTGCAATCATGAAATAATAGCAACCAAGTAAGTGTTTCTCTTCCAGCTTCCAAATTTTCTATGATGGATTTATCAATGATCACATTATGTTGTTGCATTAGTATGTTTGGTTGCTTTTGTATTAATAGGGTTGTCATATATTGTACTTGAAGTTGCCTATTAGAAATTTAAGTCATTTAGTGAAGATAATTAAACAGATTTTATATTAATTTGTAACACTTTCCCATGCAATACTTATTTACATTTGAAGGGTAGATAATTCTTAAATCCACTTTAGATTTATTTTGTCGGGACAATGTTGTTAATGGTGTTAATGCAACTTTAGATTTATTTTGTCATAGATGCTATGAAACCATGTTATGATCCAATAATTACAAAATCATTGGTTATTAAGGGAATTCATATATATGAATAGTTTTTACATTCCATTTCTAACATTTTTTCATAATAATTTAATATGTTTATTAATGTTGCACCTTGACATTTTGAATACAACAATTAAGTCAATCTAAACCTAAATACAATACAAACAAATGAACAAAGGTTAATTGCTTAATATTTCCATCTATTTCAATTCTTTTATAATTGTGTTAACATATTGTTTCAGATACCAGGTTTAACTCCAAGTTTTGCCAATAAATTTGAGAACCTTGATACTCTATGCATTGATTTAGATTTGGAGAAACTTGAAAATGTGATATCTCTTTATTCTAAAGTCATGCCCTAAGTTGGAAAATCTTGAAATTAATATTCAAGTACACTTACATTAGCCATATCATTCTTTTTATTCTTTCAAATATATAATCTGAATCAATGCATTTATTTCATAAGAATTTCTTTTTCTTATTTTCTTAGGTTAATAATGTTGCTGCAAGGGCTTATGGCAATGGTGATGAACATAATGAGGGTGATTATTTTGTAACTCACCAACTAAAGACCCTTAGCTTGAAGGGATTTGCAGGGAAAAAATTTGAGTTGGTGTTTCTTAAATACATAATAACAACGACTAAGGTGATAAAGAAAATTAGAATTTGGTTTGTTGATGATTGCACATGGGCACAAGCCATTGAAACAATGATGTTCCTATCATTTCCTAGTGCATCTCTGAACTTGTCCATCATTTTGAATCCTGGACCAACATACATGGAAAATGGAGATGGAAAGAGCTTTGAAACATGGCTCTCTACTCTAGAAAATTAGTAATGTTACTGGTGACCATGTTGACCAAACTATATATCTTTTTGTTTTGGATTTTGTTTTGAACTTTAATTGGCATGCACATTTCTGGTTTGAATGGTTTTAATGCATTCATTAATTTGAAAGGAAGTAGTTCCAATTACCATACATCCTCTAACATTATCATTTTTTTAGTAACTATGTTATTGGTACAAAGTACTCTAACTATAGTTCAGGGGTGGAACCAAACTACTTCCTACACATAGCATTATTCCTATAATTTTATAACATTGTATTTCTTAATGGTCAATTTTGAAAATTGTCATTTTTTTTATTAGTAACAAAATAAAGTAAGGGTATGTTTTAATTAAATAACATGAACTACATACTAGTTATTTTAAATATTTTATTTAAATACTTTTAAATTAGTCAGTGTGTTGGGATGTTAATTGTACAATTCGGTGATAAATTAAACTATAAACAAGCCACAATTGAATTTTTCCTAACTAGTTATTTAGATTGTCCAATATAATTAATTGTTATATATATATATATATATATATATATATATATATATATATATATATATATATCAACCCTTACACATAGCTTTTCAATTAATTTACAAGCAGCCTCACATAGCTCCTCAAATATCTTTATATCATTAAAAACAACATTCATCATGGAAATCACGTTTCAAATTGGATGGTCAAATTCAAGTATTTTTTGGCATAAGCATAGTCCTCTGAAGATGTTTGATAATAAGACTTGAGTTTTCCATCATGTAATGTGGTTGAACCCAAGTTTGTCATATGTTGTATTTCACTGTGACTTTGGCTAGTCCAACTGTATCAGCTTTCACAGCACCACCTATAGAAGACTTCACACACTTCATAAAGAAGTTGAAGAAGAACAATGGTGGTGACAAATTGAGAAGTAGAAGAAGAACAATTGCTCCAGTAGTTAGGTAGCTAGGCATGTTCATAAATAAGACCATATTCGTGATTGTGTTTGTTGGGAATTCAAAGTGTTAGATGTATATGTAAACTTGTAGTGTGTTCTTAAAATAAAACTAGTTATTTATAGTACTTATCACTTAAAATTTAAACTAATTTTATTAAATGAATTAAAGCATCATTATCAAAGTTTAGTTTTGGGTGATTAACTATATTTTTTTTGGTAATCATAATATTGATACAAAGTAATCCTGCTAGAAGTAAAGACCGATCTTCATCGAAGACATCAAGTGTACACAATGTGGGTAAACCTTTTTATTATGGCCTTAGATAGTAATGTTAGCTTTTAATGTTTAAATAATATTTCATTTCATTGAAACTATTTGTATTCTTTATATATAAATCATGCTGATAAAATTACATCTTTTGAACTTTATAAATAAATGAAATATTCAAATTTTTTTTTTTTAGTATGCAACTATATATATATATTAAATATTTAAATGAAGAACTATATTGTTTATAATGATCATATTTGAATTGATTCCTTTGTTTAAAAGATAGTTGTGATTAAAAAAAATGATATGTTTAATAGTTAATTTTTAGCATTAATTGATATATCAATGCTTAAGATTATTTTTTATTTGAAAAATGGTTATATTATGGTAGTATTAAAAAAATCCTCATTTTATTAATTAAGGTGACATGTTTTGAGACAAATTCACTCTATAGTGTCAACAAAATTTAACTTTCTTTTTTTACTGTGTTCAACTTTATCATATTTGGTAAAGTTTTTTTTTTTTTTTTAAAAAGTAACTATTGAATTATATTTTTTTTATAAGCAACTATTGAATTATATTTTATTACAGAAGAAAATAAACTATTGAATATTTTTTTATTAAAAAAGTTAACAAATTTTATTTAATAACACCAATTAAATAAAGAGTAATAGATATTTTATAAATTAAATATAATTTAAACAATATATAAAAATGCTTAAATTTATTTCAAAGGGAGTAATAAATAATTAGTCTAGGTCCACATGTACATGTTGATGACCATTTTTAGGTTATTATCACATTGGTATGGAGTATCTATCGATTTCACTAATCATTAATCTTTGTTGAGAAATCTAATTGGTTATCTTTAATTTAGTAAGATCTCTCAATTTCGATTACATTTTTGTTTCATGCACAAATTCAAATCCAAAAACTAGGTCACGAGTACCAAAGTCTAATACCATTCAAACCAACGACTTATTATTATTACAAATTGATAATCTAAAACTATAATACGTTTAATAACATTATTATAACACTAATAGTAATACATTAATGATAATTTTAATAATATTGTATACAGTAATAAAATCTTTTTTATACATAAAGTTTGTTGACACACTATTTCCCGCCCAAAATAAGGATACCTCACCCAAAACAATTAGTAATAAATAAATAATATTAATTAATGATATATTTATTTATATATTTAATATTAGTAATGCACTCTTTCAATATTAGTAATATCATTCTCACCTAACACATGTCTAATTTTCGCCATATCTGTTATCTAATGTATTTTGAATCTTTTTTAAGACAAAATTTATTTTTGATGTAATATTAATTAAACTTATTAATTATATAATTACGAAAACATGAATCTCATGAATGTGATACAAAATTTCTTTTTTTCTCATCCATTTAGGATTTTAAAGTTAATTAAAGATATTTTTAAACAAAGCAATTCTTCACTCATTTGTCTTACACATTTTGAATATTACACTATTTATTTTATTCACTGAACTATATAATGTTTAATTTATTATTTTAATATTATACTCCAAGAACATCACAATGATAAATGTTACCTTTATTTATTTATTTATTATTATTATTTTTTACTCATTCGTCTTACACATTTTGAAAAATACAATATTTATTTTATTCACTGTACTATATAATATTTAATTTATTATTTTAATATTATAATCCAAGAACTTCACAATGATAAATGTTACCTTTATTTATTTTTTATTATATTTTGAATAATCTTATGGTAGACAAATTATTTAAATTATTAGTTAATTAACCTAATAAAAGTATAATGACTAAGTATAACGACTACTTAAGTTTATGTTTTTTTTTTATTGTATTTTAAATTAATTACAAATATTTTAGGATATGTTATAAGATTAATAGTAGAATGTTAGAACCAAGACATTTGATGATGTCTGACCCCTAATACCTTAATAGGTTTTGATGATAACAAATGTAATAATATTTGATCAACTGATAATTTGAGACTAAGTGATTTCAGGAAATCAAAGTAAAAATAGACAATGGTAAAATCTTTCAACTCAAATCCTACGCTCTAACTATTTGAGAACTTATAATGGTTAAATTTAGCACAGAAATTGGCTATAAACAAATTTAAATAAGTTCTTAATGGATCATGCAATGTCCCCAAGCTAGACAATGTTTGATGCCTAGGCCCAGACGATGTCTGATGCCCAGGCTAGACGATGGTTGATGCCAAGCGCTAGACGATGGCTAAGGTCAAGCCAGACAATGTCTAAGGCTAGAATAGACCATGTCTTTTAATTAAGAATGTGTTTGTTAAGCCAGACGCTGTCTGTGCACGAACAGACCATACTTAATCAAGACCAAACTATGTATGTTAAGCCAGACTTTGTCTGTGCAGGAACAGAACATAATCCGTCATATGTGCTTTATAATTAATTCTTTGCTCAAATAAAGGCACTACTACAACAGAAACAAAGGGAGATACCCTTTGACATTACTTTCTTTGATTCCTCCTATTACTTGCATGTCTCGTACTATGTAAAGTGTGTAGGTACAGTCATAAGAACCAATTAGCATTGAGATGCACACTTTTAGCTAAAAGACAAACTGTAACAGAGACAAGAAACCTGCTCTCGTCAGATAAAGCACAGTCAAAGCTACTTCAACACTCTACTGTGTGAGACAACGGAAAGAAGTCTTCTCCAACGTTCAAATTCATCAAGCCCACTTTATAAGGAAGACTCTTTGAAACGAGAAGACAGAGATGAACAATTGAACGTGAACTGAATAACAAAATCAATCTAGATAGCAAGAGAAAGCATTCTGAGATAAGGTCTTCAACTTGAGCTGAGAGAAACAGAACACCCATCCTTTACAAGCTCACATAGATTCAACATTTGATTATATACTCTCTTTGAGAGTTATCTGAATCTTATACATATTTGTATAGAAAGCCAAGAGTGGCTTAGTGATAAAAGAATACGTGGGAAGTATAATCTCAGGGGGAGATTCATACTTGTAACCAGAAGTGGTTTAGAATACTTGTAGCCAGGAGTGGTATAGAGAATACTTGTAGCCAGAAGTGGTAGTGAAGAATACTTGTTTTGTAATTAGTTGATTATAGTGGAACCTTTTAACAGTTGTCAAAGGAGAACTGCATGTAGCTCAGGTTAAGTGAACCAGTATGAAAACAAGCTCTTATCTGTTGTCTTGTGATTACATATATTTATCTTGCTCACTGTGCTCTTTTGGAAAGACTTTCTAAGCTTTGCCTTGTAAGGATATATTTGCTAATTTAAACTAACATATATCCAAGAAGGAAACTTGTGAACTAATAGTATTTACGAAAAAGTTTTAAACCTACTATTCAACCCCCCCTTCCAGTGTGTTCTTGTGTATTTCAGTTGGTATTAAAGCTTGGTCTTTGATAACTATCTTCACAGATACAGAGCTAAAGATCCTACACAAGGATGGAGAAGGGTCTACACAAACCTCCAATCTTCAAGGGTGAAAACTTCACATGTTGGAGACAAAGAATGGAGATATACTTTGAATCATGTCATATAGAGATGTTGGATGTTGTAGAAAATGGAGATTATATTCCAGTTGATGATAATGAAGTTGAGATTCCAAAAGAACAATGGACTGAGGCACAGAAGAATAGATTCGTCCTCAACTCCAGAGCAACAAATGCAATACATGCATGCATCTCAGAAATTGAGCACAGGAAGATAAGCCAGTTCAAATCTGCCAAAGACATATGGGACACATTCATAATAACCTATGAAGGGTCCTCATAGGTAAAAAGGAACAAGGTAAGAGTTCTTACCAGAGAATATGAACTCTTTGCTATGGAAAAAGATGAAACCATAGCTAATATGTTGTCTAGATTCCAAATTATTTTAAATGAGCTTCGAAACCTTGGTAAAAGTTTCAAAAATTTCGAGCATGTTGACAAAATTCTTCACAACTTGCCCAGGCAATGGAGACCTCAGGTCATAGCCATTAAAGCTTCCAAAGATCTAGATTACATGCCTCTCGAAGAGCTAGTGAGAATTCTAATGCTGCATGAGCAAGAACTGCAAGGAGATGCTAGACTGAAAAAGGGCAAGTCTCTGGCTCTAAAAGCTTACAAGCCAAATCAAACAACACCTAAAGAGCAATCTTCATCAAAAAGTCAGTCCTCCAGACCATCCAAAAGACACACCACCAAGGCTCTAAAGGCAGAAGAGTCAGAAGTAGAGTCCACTTCCTCAAGTGAAGAAGAATTAGAAGATAATGATGAGCTATCCTTCATCTCAAGAAAAATCCACAGATGTGGAAAAAGAAAGGTGGCTCGAGATGGAAGAACTACAACAAGAAATACTCAGCAGACTGTGAGAAGAAAGAGAAAAGTCCCATTGTCTGCTACAAGTGTTAGAAGCTTGGACACATCAAGTCAAAATGTCCTAAGCTCAGCAAGGGAAAAGAAAAGGTCAATAGAAGATTTCCCAAGAAAAAGAAAGGACTAATGTCCACATGGGAAGATCTAGATGACTCAACAAATGAAGAAAATTTTGATGCATTAGATGAAGAAGCCAATCTCTGTCTGATGGCAGATGCAACCTCCACATCATCTGTGTCTGATGATGAGAACACACTAGACAACACCCACTTTGCGTCTGCGTCTAAGGCTTCAGATGATGAAGAACAAGAGGTAGACCTCAATAATCTTATTTCTCTTCAAGAAGCTTATCAAGAACTTCTCTCTAATTCATCTATTCTTTCAAAAGCCTATTTATCTATGAAAAAGAAATTAAGAAAACTTTCAAAAGAGCATGAAGAACTTGGGTCTTCTTTCACTAAGCTATTTGATAAATGTTCTACATTAGTCGCAGCTAGTAATGCTCTAACAGATGATTTTCAAAAACTAACCATTGATCACCAATGCTTAATTAAGAGCAAAAGTGAACTCTGGATAGAAAAGGAACAACATAGAAGGCAATTAAATGAATTGATTAGGAAACTGATGAATTAAACAAGGTAAGAGGCTTGAACAAAGATGAAGCTGAAATTGCTCAATTACGCAAAGAAGCTACATCTCTCAAGAGTACTCTAACCAAACTTGTCAGTGGGTCTGAAAATTTAAAGAAAATTCTTTCATACAATAGACATCCAAATGACAAATCTGGCCTTGGATTCACAAGAAAGAAAGAAGCAACCAAGAAGAAAGCTTCTTCTAATGGACCACATTTTGAAAATGGACATGTAAAGTCTAAAAGTAAGAAATTGTCTACAAGAAGCAAGTCATTTGCCTCTGAGGCTAACACCAAAGGACCCAAAAGAATATGGGTACCTAAAAACAAAATAATTTATGTTGCAGATGTCTTTTATGGCAGGAAAGAAACACCAATTATGGTACCTAGACAGTGGCTGCTCACATCACATGATGGACGCAAGGTCTATGTTCCTAGACCTAACACCAATGCATGGTGGTACAGTCACTTTCGGAGGTAATCAGAAAGGGAGAATCAAGGGTACTCGTAAGATAAGTATTCCTCCTAGTCTCTTTATTAAGAATGTGCTATTTGTTGAAGGGTTAAAACACAATCTATTGAACATAAGTCAATTTTACGACAGTGGATATGATGTTTCCTTCAACAAGGAACCATGCATAGTCAGAGACTCTAAAGGTTCACATCTTGTTTGGTTCTGAGTCATAAAAGCCCAAAATGCACATTCAAGTCTGTTATAAATGTGTTGTTTCAATCATTCCCTAACCGTACCATCATATTTAATGCACAGTCATTACCTATTCTATCCTACTGTTGCCAAACGTATTCCCCAAGCTTTCAAAACCTCTCATCTCTCTCACCCATTCTCTCTACAACCAAAAACCTCAAGAAACCTTAAACACAAACCCTCACCATGGCCAAACGTAATCTGATCAAGAGTTCTTCCTCCTCCCAACTACTAGCCTCACCCTCATCCTCTCAAGCTTCTAATGAGCATCTTGTAGACGTAATGCCTGAGTCTACCAGAGACACCAACAGTTTCTACGTCCAACATTGACCCCGAGGTCATGAAAGAACGAAGACTCAATGACATAGAGAACATTCTGATCAAGCCACAAGGTTCCTACACTGGGAACATTCACGTGGAATACTACATTGATATACCCTACCTTGAGGAATGTGGCCTTAACATCTCAAGGTATTTCGAGTTTGCTGGGATCAGGGGCTACTTCAATGATCGTCATAAGATCGCCCCTGGACTTATTAAAGAGTTCTGGACAAATGCTACAATAAAAGGAAACAAGGTTGTCAGCAATGTCTTTGGGTGTGAAGTTATTGTCTCTCCCTCCTTTATTGCTCAAGCCATAGGGTGCGAATTGCACTCAAACTACTTCACAGAGGCATGGGACAAGGACCTTGAGAAAGGTACAGTAGAAAGATTCATTCTTGGACCTAACTACGAGATGGCCAAGGATGTCAAGAAGTTGCACCCAGCCAACTTCCCACCTCTAACCAAGTTGATGTTGAACATTATCAACAAGACCATCTTGCACAAGATTGGGTCTCGAGATCATGTATCTGCTCTACACAGGTTCATCCTTTACCACATCATCAGAGGAATCCCATTCAATCTTCCACACACTCATTTTTACAATCTGATTAGCCACATCCAATACTTATCAACTTTTGTGGCAACATACTACACAATTTTGATAAACAAGATCCTCTGGGATGCTAGTTACTACAATAGATTATACACAGAAATCCAATCAGGATATTGACCACTTAATGCACAACAGGCCACTGAGTCAGAGGGATTGACCATCAAACCACCCAGCACCACAGCTAGGAAGTTGATTGTGAAGAGAAAAATGGTGTTGGAAGAAGACACACCTGGACAAACAACCACCTCAACCACCAATCCAGGTATCACTCTACCCACTCACCGTCGCTCTACATACAAACCTCCATGGAAGAATATTCCTCAGACGATACCAGTCTTAGCCCAAACACAAGCCACAACAGACACATCGTCTGTTTAACCCCTATCGTCTGTGTCACCTACACAAACTATAGTAAGCCAAACAGTTGCTGCACAGTCTGATGCCCAAGCACAGACTATGCAAGAGCCACTGTCTGAACCCACTGTTCAGATAGAAGATTAACCTGCATCTACCCCCACTAGACAGACAATCACCCAACAAACTGAACCCATTATTCAGTCTGAGACATAGTCTGATCCCACAACTCAGACTGTTGTACCAACAGCATCCCCACAAACTCCACCAAACACTACCATTCCTCCCTACCAATCTCCCTCTCCAGTGACAATCTCGGAGATGTCAGACGCAGTGGTTTCCTACCACCACACTGAGTCTATAATCATCTCGTCTGGGTCAGATGAAGAGATAGTTGCTCTATCTCTTGAAGCGTCTTCTGTTCCCTCATGGGACAACAAACCATTCAGTTTGGACGACAACACTCTTCTATCCAGATTCAGAGAAGACACTCCTCCTCCTCCTCCCTCCAGCTCCTAGCATCAAAAGATGATGCAACGCTTCTCCTTGTGCTATGTGGGAGAAAATGCCGAGTCTATAGCATACAAAGAAGAGACTCAGCTGGAGCCAACTGCAGAGGACTCAATTGTTGCTGTTGTCAAGGAAGCACCATTGAACAAGCTTCCTCCTCTACAAATCAATCAAGGAATCATCCCTTACCAAAGGCCAAATCACAACACTCACCTTCTAGACATTGCTGAAGATGATGCACATCTAGCTAGAAGGCTACAATAGGAAGAGTATGCCTCTGCCATCCCTCTGATGCGTCAGTTAGTGCATGAGATTGCACACTGGTACAACTGCATGAGAGAGGGATTGGACTACTTTGTAGTGGAACCAGCCCTACTAGTTGAGCTAACAAAAGTTGAAAAGAAGCAACTAGAGGCCACTGTCAGAACAATGCATCGTGATGCATTGTCTTATCTATTGAGACCAAGGGTCTCTATTCAACCTCCTCAGCTGATTACTCGAGGAGTTGCTCCCAACAATCCAACTTTCTAGGCCACGTGTGCTAAATACAGGGCTCTGTGCCACTTGAAGTTTCAAGGCACAACCCCAAGACAGTTGTGTCCACCTAGCCTGCATATCTCTAAAGACACTGATATACGTGTTGCTCCAGACCGTATAGTCATTAGGCTCCCAACTGTCAACCCCAACAAGTTGAAGGGGAAGAAGATTGCACGAGCGGACAATCTTCAACAACACATACCAGACATTGAGCCATTGCCTCAACAGGAGCATATTCTGCCACTGGAAAATATTGAAGCAGATGTTGGCATCTACTAGCAGACTGTGATGAGTAATATGCTCCACACCACAGGGTCATCCAATCTTTCAGATGAAGAGAAGTAGAAGATTGACACTGTAGGTGAAGGCTCCTCCTCCTCTAGTAGTTTCATTCATGTGTCAGACACAGTGGTTGTGCCCACTCTGCTGACCCCTCACACCCCTTGGAGATGAAGAGGATGCTTGCTGAATACTATGTTGAGTTCAAAGCTGCTCAAGCACTGATAGCTGCAGCTAAGGCAGTAGAAGAAGCAAGAATCCTAGAGGAGGCCGCCAGATTGAGAGCTATGTTAACTGCTCAAGAAAAGGAACAACAACTCAATGATTTGGCTCAAGAAAAGAAGGCCAAGGAAGAAAATGAGAAAAAGCTCAAGGAGTTGGCCTTGAAGCAAGAGGCTGAGGCAACTCAGGCTGTTGCACTTGTTGCTAAGCAAGCTGCAGACTTGGCTGAAAAGTTTGAAGAGTCAACACCAGCCCAAGAGTGCACTGATCTAGTGTCCACTTAGTCCAGGTCAAGCACTTCAATTGCAGCTCTACCACTAAATGTTGCAACACAGTCAAACCCTCTACTTGACTTAGCTGCCCTTGAATCTGCATTGGAAACCAAACTAGGATCAAGAATCTCTACTGAGGTTGCTGCTCAAGTCGAAGCTCAACTGAATGCCAAATTGGACGAGCAAAGAGCTAGCATCATCAAGGAGGTTACACTTGCCTTCAATGCCTCTATTGCTGCCATTCTTACTCCCAGACCTGCAACTACTCAAGCTCCACCACTGTCGTCAGAAGATCCTCCGATAGCAGAAGCTCCATCAGAAGCTGGAGAATCCTCAACCAAATAGTCAACCCCATCTTCCAAACCATGACTGTGGTGGCATTTTCTACTCCATCCTCCACCTTTTTGTTTATGACAAAGGGGGAGAGAATTTAGGATGTATAGAATTTACAAACAACGCTTAATAAAATAGTGATTTGGTTCACTAATTTTTATACACCTCTATTCACTGTTTATTATTATCCGCTTTAATTATTGCATGCTTTAATCTATCATATGCATCTACATGATAGACTCAAGGGGAGTTCATCATGTTAATAACTGTGCATACTTAACTGCCATGAAATAATTCACACTCAGATACATACATGTCTGTGATTTGCTGTCTGTTAAGTCAAAATTATAACATGTATTGTCATCATCAAAAAGGGGGCAATTATTAGAACCAAGACATTTGATGATGTCTGACCCCTAATACCTTGATAGGTTTTAATGATAACAAATGTAATAATATTTGATCAACTGATAATTTGAGACTAAGTGATTTCAGGAAATCAAAGTAAGAACAGACAATGGTAAAATCTCTCAACTCAAATCCTACGCTTTAACTGTCTGAGAAGTTATAATGGTTAAATTTAGCACTGAAATTGGCTATAAACAGATTTAAATAAGTTCTTAACGGATCATGCAATGTCCCCAGGCCAGACGATGTCTGATGCCCAAGCAAGACGATGTCTAATGCAAGGCCAGACGATGTCTGATGCTCAGGCCAAACAATGGTTGATGCCAAGCGCCGAGACGATATCTAAGGTCAAGCCAAACGATGTCTGAGGCCAAGCCAGACGATGTCTAAGGCTAGAATAGACCATGTCTTTTAATTAAGAATGTGTTTGTTAAGCCGAGATGTTGTCTGTGCACAAACAGACCATACTTAATCAAGACCAGACTATGTTTGTTAAGCCAGACTTTGTCTGTGCAGGAACAGAACATAATCTGTCATATGTGCTTTATAATTAATTCTTTGCTCAAATAAAGGCACTACTACAACTGAAACAAAGGGAGATACCCTTTGACATTACTTTCTTTGATTCCTCATATTACTTGCATGTCTTGTACTATGTAAAGTGTGTAGGTACATCCAAAAGAACCAATCAGCATTGGGATGCAGACTTTTAGCTTAAAGACAAACTGTAACAGAGACAGAAACCTGCTCTCGTTAAATAAAGCATAGTCAAAGCTACTTCAACACTTTATTGTGTGAGACAACGGAAAGAAGTCTTCTCCAACATTCAAATTCATGAAGCTCACTTTATAAGGAAGCCTCTTTGAAACGAGAAGACAGAGATGAACGATTGAACATGAACTGAATAACAAAATCAATCTAGACAGCAAGAGAAAGCATTCTGAGATAAGGTCTTGAACTCGAGCTGAGAGAAACAGAACACCCATCCTTTACAAGCTCACGTAGATTCAACATTTGATTATATCCTCTCTTTGAGAGTTATCTGAATCTTATACATATTTGTGTAGAAAGCCAAGAGTGGCTTAGTGATAAAAGAATACGTGGGAAGTATAATCTCAGGGGGAGATTCATACTTGTAACCCAGAAGTGGCAGTGAAAAATACTTGTTTTGTAATCAGTTGATTATAGTGGAACCCTTTAACAGTTGTTAAAGGAGAACTAGACATAGTTCGGTTAAGTGAACCAGTATAAAAACAAGCTCTTATTTGCTGTCTTGTGATTACATATATTTATCTTGCTCACTGTGCTCTTTTGGAAATACTTTCTAAGCTTTGCCTTGCAAGAATATATTTGCTGATTTAAACTAACATATATCCAAGAAGGCAACTTGTGAACTAATAGTATTTACGAAAAAGTTTTAAACCCACTATTCAACCCCCCCCCCCCCCCCCTTCTAGTGTGTTCTTATGTATTTCATAGAATACATACTATGTAAAAACAAAAAAAAAAAAAACAGTTGAAACTATTGTTAAATAAAAAAATACAAAGTTTAAAATTCATTAAAAAAAACACTAAAATCATAACATCTTAAACTAAATTTGTATCCATAAAATAAAATTGAAATTTATATAAAACTATCTAATAAATACTTTATTTCTATCATTTACATTTTCTATGTAGTTCAACAAATAGTTTCAGAATACTTATGATTTATTAAGCTAGCTTAAAAATTTTCAACTTTCAGCTAACTTTTTAACTAGGTTTTTAGTTAGTTTTCTCAAACATAACCTAAATATATAATTTTAATTTAATTAAAAAATCATAATTATTTTAAGGAAACATCATAATAAGTTAAATGGAATGGGAGTTAAATGGAAGTTTTATGGTCCTTCTAAGAATTAGGTTAAGTGGTGTTGGGCTTTTTGTTGGGTCTTGAAACAAGTAAGTGTGATCCAAAGGAAGAAGTATATAGAGAAACTCTCAAATCCCTAATTCATTCTAAAAGACAGAAACCTAAAAGATTTGTCGGCGGTTGAAGTTGTGGATCCTTCCCTCTCAAGATAGAGTTACTTCTCTCCGTCTTATATTGAAAGACCCTTTTATGCTTGGTAAGTCATTTCCATGGATTGGAAATGGAAAATATATTGACTTGAAAAACCTAACTTAGGATTTTTGTTTGGGTTATTTGTGATCTTCTAGTGTGCAATTACTTTGGCTAAAGTGTCTACCTTCCTTTTCTCTCCCTAAGCTTGAAGACCCAATAGGTAAAGGGAACCTAACCTTTGTAATTAAATTTTATAATTGTTAGAAATGATTGCAAAATGATGTATGGATTGCGATTCCCCCAATAGTGTATTCTTGTAAGGGTAATTTTTGCCACCTAGCATTCACGAGGTCATGAGTGTCATGATTGCAAAAGTTAGGTATGTGTCTTGTTTGAGTTTAGAAAGAGAATAAGAGGGTTTGTTGGTGAAGTAGAGGGTTAGATAGAGGAAGTTGAGGATGGAGAATTAGAGTTGGGGAGGCATGACAAATATCAGTACCCAAACAAAATAAATTGTATTCATACCTAACCCATTTTTTATAAATGTTATCCTAAAGTCAACAACCGAGAAAAAAAAAACCTATGATTGTGTGGAAAGTGATTTTTTTCATAATTGAAGATTTTGAAGTGTTTGGGGATAATTTGAAAATAAAAGTTGGCCTTGTAATGAGAAAGATGATATATTAGGAAGTTACATAATTTATTTATAAAATGATTAAAATATTAATTATATTTCTAAATAGTTATGTGGATACCTTAAATGTCATAAAACTCTATTTTAATGAATTTAAAAATGATAAACCCATATTTTTTTCTCTTTCTATTCAAATATTCTAAAGTAACAAAAATTAAATGCAACCACGATATATGTTTGTAAAAAAGAATTCATATATATTTGAAAGAATATTCTTTATATAATTAAAAGGCAAATAGTTAACCTTATAATTAAAATTACATTTTCTTCAGAATTTGGAGACGGTATACATGCATAATTAAAAATAATATAAAATAATAGATTAAATGTATTCATAAATATTTATAATAAAATAACTTTAAAACAATTAAAAATGTTTATCCTGACTTAACTTTTCATGAAAAAGAATATTTATTTTTTATTCCAAATTAGCTAGGTATAAAATCAATAGGCATTAATACACACTTTAACATGTAAGGGTTACATAAGAAACACGAGAGATGGTGAGAGGTGGAGAGACTGTGAGGGGGTTTGGTATAGGGTCACGCCTCGCAAGAATAGGAATTTTGAATGTTCACTTAGGGGAGTCTCCACTTTCTTCTTCACCAAATTTCCTAACAACTTCCACCGCATGAATTTGTGCAACATCTTTCGTAAATTTGGTAATGTCAAAGATGTTTTTGTTGCTAATAGACGAAATAGGAACGATGAGCATTATGGTTTTGTCCAATTCAGAGGGGAACAAAATGTTGTACAACTGGAAAAGCTACTGGACAATAGTCACATTGGAGGTGTAAAACTACATGTGAATATCCCTAAGTTCACTAAGGATGGATCTTTTGGCCAAGGAGGGCAAGGCACACATGGCACGAGTAGAAATGATACACACATGAGAGACATCAAGAGGACAGAACAAATGCATAAGGGCAGACCTGCAGGTGTTAGAGACGAATTGTCCTATGAACAAGCAATTTGTCATGAACTAAAAGGAAAAAGGATTCAATGGTGTGACAAAACTGTAAACTGGCAACTTAAGGGTAAGGAAGTAGCTGGTGACCATTGTTTTACTGTTGTCGAAGCAAACGGGGAGTGGCTTGACAAATCCTGGGTGGAGATACTTAGAGATCCTTCCTGCTTTGATCAATTACATCAAGTGTATGCAATTGAGACTTTGGGGGAGATTAAATTGAGATACTTGGGAGCATGGCCTGGTTTACCCAATACATTCTAGACAAAAACATCCTTGATCATAACCCCATCATGGTGAAGAATAAAGTTATCGACTGGGGGCCAAAACCCTTCAGGGTACTCAATGCATGGCTTCGGCAACCATAATTCCATAAATTTGTAATAGAGGAATGGGGCAATCTAGAGGTAAGTGGATGGGTGAATTCGTCCTAAAGGAGAAATTTAAGTTTATTAAGGGTAGCTTAAAATGGTGAAACCATAACCTATTTGGATGTTTAGAAAAAAAAAAAAAAAAAGGAAGGGAGGTATCGAAAAGATTGAACAATATGGAAAGATTGGAAAAGCTTAAGCAACTATCAATCGCTAAAATCAAGGAGGATTGAGCTCCAAGAAGAATTTTGGCAAGTCACGTGTTACAACGACTCACTCCTCCACTAGAAAGCAAAAGGGAGATGGCTACTAGAGGGCAATGGTAACTCTAAGTTATTTCACTTAATAGTTAACTGGGAAAGAAAGAATAGCTCACTCAATGAGTTATTGATTGGTGGACCATGGGTGGAGGATCTTGTTCGAGTTAAAGTAAAGGCAAAAATGTTCTTTGAAAATAGATTTTCTTATTCGAGTTACAGGAGACCATTACTTGATAGGGTTAGCTTCCCTCAAATTCCATATGGGGATAGGTCTAATACGGAGGCACCTTTTGGGGAGTGAGAAGTCAAAGATGCAATATGGGAATGTGGAGATTCAAAGAGCCCGGGCCCTAATGGTTTAAACTTCAGATTCATCAAAACTTTTTGGGAGACTATAAGAGCGAATGTTATGAGATTTATGATGGATTTCCCTTCATATGGCACTTTTCCAAGAGGGAGCAACGCTTTGTTCATTGCTTTGATCCTTAAAAGTGAGAACCCATAGGGACTTAGGGATTTCCGACCTATCTCACTGGTGGGGTGGATGTACAAGATTGTGACTAAGGTGTTGGCCAATAGGATGAAATTTGTCCTTAGAAGTGTGATTGATCAGCGGAAAAATGCGTTCTTTAGGGGAAGGCATTTGTTACATAGTGCAATGGCAGCAAATGAGGTGGCTGACAAGGCACATAGAAGTAGAAAGAACTGTATCATCTTCAAAGTTGATTATGCAAAGGCCTACGACTCAGTCAACTGGAACTTTCTTCTTTACATGCTCTGGGATTTGGGGATAGAGGGAGATTGTGGGTGGAGGGATGTCTAACATCTAGCTTTGTCAAAGACTTCAACTGCTCTTTTGTGCAATGGATGGCGAATATAGGAACTAGCATATTCCCTTTTATGCCATAGTTGTTATGAAGTTTGATTAGCTAAGATAGGCTTCATGCCTATTTATTGCTAGTTGTTTGGAATTTTGTTACTTTGGTCTTGTTTGTTGTGTATTTTTTTTTATCCCTCTCTTAGTTGTGTATCTTCTTATATGCTCTTTTATAGGGTATATCTTAAGATCCATTGCTGCTAGAGGTCCTTTTGGTTTGTTTATGTTGGTTTCAGTTGTTGTAATTATAGACCTGGCACCCCTTGTGCTGTTGTATGTAACTGTCTCCTTCATATATATACACATTGACTTGCTTTGCTGACAAAAAAAAATTACACACCTTAACACTTCTCATGTATATCTCATTGATAGAAAGAAGAAAGTAGAGAAGAAGAACAATGATAAGAGCAGCAAAAGAAAATGAGGCAAAAGATTTCATCAGCTCTCTTCCTGATGTACTCATTGGAGATATCATTTCTTGCATTCCCAGCAATGAAGGTGTGAGAACTTGTGTTCTTTCTAAGAGATGGCAAAAGATGTGGATGAACCTGTCACACGTTACCTTTGACCAGGTCCAAATGCTGAAGAAGCATTCGAATATGGTCCAAGAATATGATAATAATTCTTATTATTGTTATACTCATAAGTCAAATTGTAAGGGATCTTGTGGAGATGATCATAGTAAAAGAAAAACTAAAAGAAAAAAAATTGATGTGGTTGGGGAAATCAAAAGGATGATTAACTCAACACTAGATTCACACATTGATCATTCCTTAGAAAGTTGTTTCATTTGGCATGTGCTTGAAAACAATGTGAATGGAAAAATTGTTGCTTTTGCTAGAAAGCTTCTAGTAAAGAATGTGAAGAGGCTCTAACTGGAGCGTTGTGGCCCTTTGGATGTGAACCTCATGCAGGATAATTCACGATATGAGGAATACTTTGGACAGACTCTAGATTTGCCTTTTGAGATTTTCTCAGGTTTTGTTATGCTCGAGCTTACAAAGTATTACCTAAGAACAAACCCCATAGGTATTTATTACGAGTAATTAAAGCATTAGTGACAAAAAAATATGAGTTATAATGACAATTTTGTTGTTTGTATTTGTGTCACTAAACTTTCCATGACAATTTTCTAAAAATTATATGTAAATTTTTTTCTTATTATTGTTTTTTTTAGTGATTCCTACTCAAGTTCTAAGAACATTGACATTCAAGAAAATGATTATCAAGCAGCCTGAATGGGATGAGATCATGTCTCATTGCTTGTGTCTAGAAAACCTGACCCTTGATAATTGTGACACTTACAAGGTTAAGCTCAATAGCACAACACTCAAATTTCTTAAGATTTGTAGAATGAAGTTGACTGAGATTCAGGTGTTTGTTATCAACCTTGAGATCTTGAGATTGATGTTGTTTATAACCCTAAAAACATTACTTTTGAAACCCCAAAAGTTCATTTCCAACGTTCTTGTTGCGATGATTCCAAAATTGGAAAGCAATATGTTTATTAGGTTGGAAGCAAGATTTTGCAATCAAGAAATGGAAGCAACCAAGTAAGTGCTTCTCTTCCTGCTTCCAAATTTTCTCTGATGAATTTTTCAATTATTGATCACATTTTGTTGTTGCATTAATATGTTTGGTTACTTTTGTATTAATAGGGTTGTTACATATATGGTAGCAAAATTTCCTATTTTTTGTATTAATCTCTAACACCTTTCCATGCAAAGGTAGATAATTCTTAAATCCACTTACCATTGTTGAAATTATCATATTCTTGGACCATATTCGAATGCTTCTTCAGCATTTGGACCTGGTCAAAGGTAACGTGTGACAGGTTCATCCACATCTTTGCCCATCTCTTAGAAAGAACACAGGTTCTCACACCTTCATCGCTGGGAATGCGATAAATGATATCTCCAATGAGTACATCAGGAAGAGAGTTGATGAAATCTTTTGCCTCATTTTCTTCTACTGCTCCTACCATTGTTCTTCTTCTCTACTTTCTTCTTTTTATCAATGAGATATACATGAGAAGTGTTAAAGTGTGTATTTTTTTTTTTTGTCAACAAAGCAAGTCAATGTGTATATATATGAAGGAGATAGTAGAATACAATAGCACAAGGGGTGCCAAGTCTATAATTACAACAACTGAAACTAACATAAACAAACCAAAAGGAGTAAAATAACATGAGGCAAGAGATTTCATTAGCTCTCTTCTTGATCTAGTCATTGGAGATATCATTTCTCGCTTTCCCAACACTGAAGGTGTGAGAACTTGTGTTCTTTCCAAGAGATGGGAAAAGATGTGGATGAACATGTCATACCTTAACTTTGACCAGGTCCAAATGCTGAATAAGCTTTTGAATTTGGTCAAGGCTGATGATAAAGAATATTATTATAATCGTAGGGTACAAGGTAAGGTATGTTATGGAGGTAAGGGATATGATGGAGCTAATTTTGCTGTCAATATATGTTGTCGTAGTAATAGGGCAAAGCCTTGAAGAAAAAGCAAAAGAAAGGGAATTAATGTTGTTGAGGAAATGGAATGAATGATTAAATCACAATTGGATTCACACACTAATCCCCTATAAAGTTGTTTCATGAGGCATGTGCTTGAAAGTAATGTGAATGACAACATTGCTGCTTTCGCTAGAAAGCTTATAAAGAAGAAAGTGAAGGCTCTCACTAGAGCATTGTGACCTTTTTGATGAGGACCTCATGGAGAATTCTTCAGGATGTATGAAATACTATTATGGAGAGACTTTGTATTTTCCTTTTGATAATTTTTCAGGTTTTATTATGTTGGAACTTAAGAACTATTACCTAAGTACAAAACCCATAGGTATGGTTTATTACGAGAAATTAAAGTATTAGTGACAAAAAATATCAATTATAATGAGAATTTTGTTGTTTTAATTTGTGTTATTGACAATTTTTTAAAACTATATGTAAATTGTTTTGTTATTATTGTTTTTTTTTTGTAATGGTTCCTACTCAGGTTTTAAGAACATTGACATTCAAGAAAATGATTATCAACCAACTGAATGGGATGGTATTGTGTCTCATTGCTTGTGTCTAGAAAACCTAACCCTTGATAGTCACTACTAGGAAAATTTGTTTTAGCGATTAATGTATTTGGTCACTATTAGGGCCAGTGCCCGAAACAACAACCGATTAATGTGAGTTGCAAAACCTCAAGTTGCTACACCTTTAGCGACCGGTATTTTATTCGGTTGCTATACAGCGACTGAAAAATTTGGTGGTTAACATATTATTTCAATCATTGCAAAAATGGTCAATATTTATGTAAATTAACTAATTCAATGACTCTTTTTTTTAGTGTCTAATTTGTTATTTTTCAAAGTTCAGTGTCTAATTGTGTTTCAAATTTCGGTCTCTAATTAATTACTTTCAAATAACTAGTTTTCAAAAATTTGGTCTCTAATTTCAGTGACTGAATTAATAAAGATATTAACATTGTTTATCAGTCGCTAATTCGATTGCTAAATGAAATTCAACTTTCATTTTTTAAAATATATTTTGAACTTGATTAATAATTTTATTCAAAATCATAAATAAAAAATATTATTATAAATAAAAAATGTAATAATATTCAAAATCAATCAAATTTGTATATCCATAACAACAAAATAATAATAAACTATAATTTCAAATAATGAGCAAATAAAAACTATAGTTGAAATATGTTAATGCATGAATGAAACTAGAAAACACAAAGTACAAAACTAGAAAATTTGAGTTATGATTAGCAAGAGTCCATAAAATTAGAAACATAATAAATAATTTGTAAACATTCAATCACATTCAAAGAGGTATTTTACATTAACGAAATAGAATTCATCTTAAAAGTCAGGATATTCTAAAATGAAAATCTCATCCAACCTATTCAAATTGAAGGAGAGAAAAAACAATTAAACAAGGTATATAAGAAATATAATTGAATAAGGAAAACTATGCTAAATAAAAACAAAGAAAACAGAAAAGGAAATTGAGGAGTTCAACCAAATCCTCTTCCACCTTCAATTCAATTAAATTACATCAATCATAACTTAATAATAGAATAATAAATGTAGGAATAGCAAAGCAGAGATCAAATCCAATGTAAATATGCAGCAGTAAGCATCTTCAGGAGAAAACAATAGCTTCTAATTTTGACAATCACCATAATGACATATTACCCAAAAGTCCAAAACTAATCATTTTTTTATGCACACGAAAAAACTAAGAAAATTCCAAAAGAAACAAGTCTTTGAAACTAGCAGTCAACTGATAGTTACAGTTTTTTTCTCTTGTTAATTATTTTATCTTCAAGGAATCGTCCCAATCCCCTATATCTCACCTTCCCAATAACTAAAACTAAAAAAAAAAATTAATAAGCATAGTTACTTCCCAGCAAATCAGGGGAAGGATTATTCACACAAAGAAAAAAGAAAACTAAATAGCAAAAAAGTAAATTAAATTTAAAATACTTACCCGGAAAGAAGAGCAGAAGAGGAGAGTGGTCCAAGCGCGAAGCGCAATTCAATGGCGAAAACCACCAATTAAGCTATAACTAACTCTATGTACAAATAAACAACATGTAGCCTTAGCCTTGGCTTAGAAAAAAAAAATAATATTGGTCACATTAATACTATATATTAAAATTAATTTTGTTACCAATATTTTATGCATAATTAACAATATTCACAATTAAGTACTTTGAAGTCGATTACTACTTTGAGCAAGTCTCTCTATATCATGGGAACACAAATTGAGAGTACCAAATTACCAATGGTTGAATAAAAGACTAGCAACAAATCTCACTAGTTGATGAAAATATTAAAACTAATTAAGAAAAGAAGGAAAGAATAGGAAAAATTGATTTGGGGCAATATGGGATTTTGGGTGATTGATTGATATTTGATAGAAGGTGGGGTAGTGGGGTGAGCAAATTGAGTAACATGCATTTTTTTTTACACTCTCTCTCTCTCTCTCTCTCTCTGGAAAATGTGTAGTGTAGGTGTGGTGTGGTGTTGTAGTAAAATGATATTATAGAAAAATAGTAAAACAAAAATGATATTTGTTTTGTTTTTTTCTTGAGTAAATTACAGTAACACCCCCTAAAGTTTGCTTCAATTGCATATGCATCTCCTCCTATTATTATCTTTACACAAGACTCCTTAACTTTTGGGATCCCATTACACTTGCACCCCTCTCACTTAAAACGGAGTTAACTCTATTAACTTTTTATGTCATATGACTAGCACATGATTTTTATAATTTTTTTTTCTCAAAAATGTCCTTTATATTTTTTTTTAAACATAATGTTTGGTTACATCTTTTCTATTTCTAAGACATAGGCAATGCATGTGTAATGTATTAAAAAGTTCAGGGGACACATGTGATGATTTTAAAAGTCAAAAGGGTACATGTGTAATGCGTTTAAAAAGATAAGAGCAAATGAATTATGTAAAATCATCACATGTACCCCTAAACTTTTTAATACATTATACGTGCATCCCCTGTGTTTTAGAAATAGAAAAGACATAACCAAACATTATGTTTAAAAAGAGAAGATAAAAGCATTTTTGAGAAAAAAAAATATATTATAAAAGTTATGTGTCAATCACCTAACATAAAAAGTTAACAGAATTAACTCCATTTTCAGTGAAGGGGTGTAAGTGTAATGAGATCTCAAAAGTTAGGGATTTTTGTGTAGTGGTAAAAATAGGAGGGGATGCATGTGTAATTGAAGAAAATCTAAAGAGGTGTTGCTGTAATTTATTCTTTTTTTCTTTTACTTTATTAAGGTCACTTACAACTATCACCGCAGCTACTCCATGCTTTTCAGCTTTTTAATAAACTAGGAAACTATAATTTTTTCCCTCTTTTTTAAAGATGCTACACTTTCATTTCAATCCAGCATAGAGAAAAGAAAGAACAAGAAAAAAAGAAAAATCATCTTAAAAAAGTCTTCAACAAAACTTCACCTAACTGCTCTCATATGAGAATTTCTTCAACAAGAAGACCAAAAGCACATTCATAACTACATAGGTCATTGCGATGAAAAATAACAAATCTCAAACAAAATCATTAAGTTAAATGCAAAAAATCCTAAAGACCCTTGGCGTGAAGAGATTTGTAGGAAAATAATTTGAGTTAGAGTTTCTTAAACACATGATAACAACGGCTAAAATGATTAAGAAAATTGCAATTTGGTTCGTTGATAATTGCACATGGCACAAGCCATTGAAACTAGGATGTTGTTGACATTTCCTAGTGCCTCTTCGAACTTGTCCATCATTCTCAATCTTGGACCGACATACATGGCAAATGGACATGGAAGGAGCTTTGAAACATGACTCTCTACTTTGAAAAACTAGTAATGTTACTAGTGACCATGATGACCAAACTATATATCTTTTGTTTTGGATTTTATTGCTTTTGTTTTGAACTTTAATTAGCATGCACATTTCTAGTTAATATTTGACTACATGCCTTTATTAATTTGAAAGGAAGTAGTACCAATTTTTTTTTTGTTCAAGGTCGGAGACCATGGGTGTCCCCCAACCCATTGGGTTGGAGACTAATCCAGCTCGCAGTGCATGACTGCCACTGGCTGAAGGGAAGTAGTACCAATTAACATACATCCTCTAACATTGTCATTTTTAAATAACACAAATTGCATACTAGTTATTTTAAATCATTTATTTAAATACTTTCAAAATCAATCAGTGTTGGGTTGTTAATTGTACAATTCGGTGATAAACTAAACTAGAAACAAACCCCAATTGAATTTTTCCTAGCTAATGATTCAGATCGTCCAATATAATTAACTGTTACTACAAGAATTTTGTAGATTTGTGACAGAAATTTATGTCATAAATCCATCAAAAATCCCTCGCAACAAAGTAATTGTAATAGATTTCCAACAATTTAGCAAGGGACATTTCTGTCGGTGTATTCAAGCCGTTAATTCTTGACAGAATATTTCCCTTGCCATTTCCATGCCAATAATTTATTAGCCCTCGCTATTCCGTTGACAAATTCCCTCGCAAAATTAATCATTTTAAATAAATTATTCTGTTGCTAATTTTTTAGAGATTTTTTCTAGCTAATTTGTAGCAATTTAGTCGCAAAATTGTCGCTATTTTCTCACAAAAAATTCCTTAACAAATCCGTCACAAATCCATCGCTATTAAATTGAAGTTTTCCCTCATCTCACTCTCGTTATTCCCTCACAACTTTTAATCATTAAATCCTTGCAAATTTGTTGTTATGACATTCATTTAATACGTCAATGGTTTCTTGCAAATTTCTCGCAAATATACTTTCACTATTACACCGCAAATGCATAGCTATTCCATTCATGTTTTTCTTAAGTAGTTTCTCGCAAATTTCTCACAAGTATTGATTTGCTAAATTTTGTTACTCACTTATTAATCTTGCTACTAAACCAAAGTAATAATCATTTGTCAGTCAAATTCAATATTTTTATAAATAATTATTTACCTGTATATTCAAAGTAATAATTATATATATAATAATGCAACAAACAAGAAATTTATAAAAGTAAAGTTGACTCAAATTTAAAACTCAAGGTAGCAATATTAAAAGTAAAAATTACAAAAACAATTTAAATGTTGTAAACAAATCAAGTTTACTATATAAACATTATCAACAACTCTTATCTATTGTTGAATTTTACTGCATATTAAAAGAGAAATTCAATCATCAAACTAAGATGTAACTACATGTCTGTCATTTGTGTCTGCAAATATTGTTGGAATGCCTGTGTTTGTACTTGCAACTGTGTTTGCATCTGCTCTTACATTTGAGACATCTATGTAGCTATTACATTGATGCCTTCTGTGGAACGTGTGGGATTTGTGGAAGATGAGTTTCCAATTATTGAAGATGAAAAATGTGAAGAACTATTGATAAATTTCAAGCAATGACCCAAGCCACTTGTAACCAAATGTTAGGGTTGACTCTGGATGTTTTGATTTATCTTCTTCATATTTCTCTATTATAGCATTTTTATAGGATTCCTACAAGAAATTAAAAAAACATTTAGTGAGATAGTAATAACAAAATAAATTACAAAAACATCAATAATTAAAAAAACTTCATAATACTTACAATGAAGTTCTTAGATTTGCCAGAGACATATTTTTCATCTTTTGTTTTATGCCCTTCCATGTACAACTCATTATAACTAATGGAACGCTTGTGCTCTACCTCCTATGATAACATAATAAACAAACTCTTACATTATTTTTTAAATTATGAACACAGGTTATATGTTGATTTTGAGAGAGGGGGGGAGATAACTTTATCCAAAACAAGTAGAGATGTAGTTATACCTACTTAACGTAATGAGTTCACATTAACTTGGATAATGTTTAAAAATAGTCATTGCTCATTTTGAGCATTTATGATTAAAGGCAGAGAGACACAAGATCAAGAAACTTTCACCATTTCATGTAAATCTATTCACCAAAAAATAGGGACCAGGAAGTTAAACTATCTAATTTCATGGACTACAAGAATGATGTGTATAATTTCAACCATCATCTCAAATCCATACACCACATTTGTTGCTTAGGTAACTTTCCTATTTTTTCATTGGGAGGGGGTACTAGAAAAAGACAAAGGTGGCTCAACATAAGTTAGAAAGATAAGGGAGCCAAAGACAGGAAATATGGGAAAACAGATCAAGAGCCTCAAAACCAAATATTCAGCACTTGAAATATAAAACAGAGAAAAAAAAACCCAAAAAACCATTAAGGGCATATTTTGGTAGGGATATAGCTGTTAGAGAGAGGGCAAACAACATCATAAAGGCTATATAGAAAACCTAGGACAAACTACTTAGTATCAAATTGCAGGTAACACTAGTATATCATTTGCATTTCCAATCCCTACCTCTAATCAATATAACACCTGAGTTCAAAGACTTGGGAAATGAAACCATTTTGAACAGTTATTGATACAAGGACAATACAAATAGTTGGCACTTGGCAGTAAGCACCTATGATGACATTTACATATAAACATCAACATAACTAATGTGAGAAGAAATCCAGTAAATCTTAAGCTTTATTCAATAGATTTTAAATGTTTTGAAATGCAAAACAAATTTTACTTTGGCCACACTATACCAATTAACAACTAATTAAGAATCTAATCTACTTCTTGCTCCATACATTGGATCTAACCAAACAACAGTATTTGTTGATTAGAATTTCAGAAATTGTAGCAAAAAATGAAAAGAAAATAAAATGTGTAAATCTATTTTACTTTTTGGAACAATTAGAGCATGGAGAGCTATAGTTTATTTTCGGAATAGGCAGAGCATAATAGATCAATTAACAACTAATTTAACTTTGATGCATTGTCCCTGTTTAGATTTTTCTATTTTTATGCTATCAAGCAATTAGAAATCACTCTATACATGAATTTTAAAATAATAATTACAAAACTCAACAACACCATAGTACATGTCATGATTTCATTATTCAATATACATTCTTCCATATGTATAACATTTATCCAAAAGAAAAAATGAAAAACAAGTGAGATATGTATATCAAATGTTTGTGAAATCCTTTTTTCATGAAATGTTAATTGAATTAAATCTAATATTAATTATGATAGACAATATTTAAATACTACCTTGTTGTAGGACGTGATGATGGTTCAAGATGTAGTAGCCAAAGACAAAAGCCAGTTTCTTTAGGATTTTCTAATATGAAAATTAGAGGAAGAATCCTATGACAAAGATCAGACATTGTTGCAACATGTGTCAAGGATGGAACAGCAAAGTAGGAAATTAACATTCATAACAGTAAAATTTAAGACATAAAATAACAACAAAATGACATTTTATATCAGTAAAATTAGCACATGAGGCAACAGCAAGATTGCACTTTATATAAGAAAATTTAAAACATGAAATGGCAACAAAACTACATTCTTTATCAGTAAAATTCAATACCAAAACAACAACCAAATTAACATTTCATATTAGAAACTTCAAACAACAAACACCATCAACTAAACACAACAACATCACCTCAACCCCAACTTTGATTATAAACCATAAGCCAAGTAGACGCCATATATGACGAAAAAGCACAAACACATATGCAACAATTTAAATCAGAGAGTAGAAGAGAAATTAACAAGCTTCCCTTACCTAATTATCTCCAATAGCGGAGCCCAACATGCCAAGCCTAAGGGCCCGAAGATTGATGTGGGCCCGGAAGGCCTCATCGACATCCTTGCTATTGAGGAGGTTGAGCGTGAGCTTGAGGCCCTACGCCACGAGAGAGGAGAAGAGGAAGAAGCTAAACGACATGACCTCGAAGACGAGGAGCTTCTTTGCCACGTCGACATCGACGTTGCAGGCGTAGCGGTTCTTGAGGCTGCACTGGCCCGGGTGTATTATAACCAAGACATTTGATGATGTCTGACCCCTAATACCTTGATAGGTTTTGATGATAACAAATGTGATAATACTTTGATCAACTAATGATTTTAGATTAAGTGATTTCAAGAAATAAAGAACAGACAATGGTATAATCTCTCTAACTCTCACTTTTGTCTTAACTATCTGATAACTGATGATGATTAAGTCACGCACTATAAATGCTTGAAATCAGACTAAAATAAAGTTCTCAAAAAGACCATGAATATCTTGGAAGGACTCCAGCAAGTTTAAGACCAGACCATACAATAGTCTCGGACAAACCATGTGAAGTCTAAGACCAGACTATGCATATGTACTAGACCAAACCATGTATGGAACACGGTCAGACAACGCATTGCTAAGCTAGACAATGTTTGATGCTAAGCCAGACGATGTCCAATGCTAAACCAGACGATGTTTGATGCTAAGTCAGACGATGTTTGATGCTAAGCCAGATGATGTCCAATGCTAAGCCAGACGATGTCTGATACTAAACCAAACGATGTCTGATACTAAGCCAAACGATGTCCAATGTTAAACCAGACGATGTCTAAGGCTAGGACAGACCATGTTCTTTATTCTAGACCATAGTAAGTCAGACTAGACTATGTTTGACGTCGTCTGTGCAGGAACAAAATGAAGTCTGTCATATGTGTTGAGGAATACGTACTTTATAATTAATTCTTTACTCAAATAAAGGCACTACTGTAACAAAAAGAAATGGAGACTCTCTTTGACATTACTTTCTTTGATTCCTCGTATTGCTTGTATCTCTTGAATTATGTGAAGTGTGTAGGTACAACTAAAGGACAAATCAGCATCAAGATGCACGACTTATGCTAAAAGCTAAGTGTGACAAAGACAGAAACCTACTCTTGTCACATCAAGCACAATCAAAGCTACTTCAACACTCTACTGTGTGAGACAATGGAAACAAGTCTTCTCCAACGTTCAAATTCATGAAGCTCACTATATAAGGATGCCTTCATGCAACGAGAAAGAAGAATGAAAAACAAGAACGAAATAATTCAAATCAATCTAGACAACAAGCAAAAGCACTCTAAGAAAAAGCCTTGAACACAAGCTGAGAGAAAAGGAGAACACTATCTTCTACAAGCTCATAAAGATTCAAATATTGTTTATATCCTCTCTTTGAGAGTTATCTAAATCTTATACATAATTGTATAGAAAGCTAGGAGTGGCTTAGTGATAAAAGAATACTTGGGAAGTATAATCCTAGGGGGAGATTCATACTTGTAACGAAGAGTGGTTTAGAATACTTGTAGCTAGCAGTGGCATAGAGAATACTTGTAGCCAGAAGTGGCAGTGAAGAATACTTGCTTTGTAATCAGTTGATTATAGTGGAACCCTTTAACAGTTGTTAAAGGAGAACTGGACATAGCTCAAGTTGAGTGAACCAATATAAAAACAAGCTCTCATTTGTTGTCTTGTGATTACTATATTCATCTTACTTACTGTGCTCTTTTGAAAAGATTTCTCAAACTTTGTTTTACATGGATATGTTTGTTGGTTTGAACTTACATATATCCAAGAAAGCAATTTGTGAACTAATAGTGTCTAAAAGATTTTTTAACACACTATTCAACCCCCCCCTTCTAGTGTGTTCTTGTGTATTTCAGGGTGATTAGGGAGAGCTCGACAAAGACTGCGATTGTGAAGAGCGAGTTCACATTCACCAGGCCGTTTAGGGCTGTGACGTGGACGCTTGTCATGGAGGAGGATGAGACACTTCTCGTGATGTGTTGGTTGTTCGGCGTGTAGTACTCCTTCGAGTATTGCTGCTCTGATCTATGTCAATTAAATTGGAAAAAGACAACAATCAAATTAGGAATTGGAAATAGAAAATGAAGGTTGTTGCTGATGTGTAAATTGGAGAGAGAGATACTTGTCCATCGAAAATCAATGCCGGCGGAAGAGGAAGAGGATGAAGTGAAGGGGTTTGGGTGGCTTGTTTCTTAGGATTAAGGGTGATTGTTTGTTTGCTTAGGGAAGAGGGAGATGCTTTCATTTTCGGTGGTGATTGCTTTTTCGAAATTGAATTAAAATTAAAATTGAATTTGAAAATGAAATTGAATTTAAAATTAAAATTAAATTAAAAATACAATTAAAATTCAAATCAAAATTAAAATTAAAATTGAATTTGAATTTGAATTTAAAATTAAAATTAAAAATATATAGTTTTACTTTTATTATTTAATTAAATTACATGATAAATGATTTGTAATTTTTTTAGTATATTTAATGTTAGATTACGTTATATACCGTTTTATATTAAAAATTGACAATGTTAGATAATTTGTGAGGGATTAGCGACCGGAACAACTGTGTCGCAATATTGCGGTGGATCTATTTCAGAAACTATTCTCACTAAAACAAATTTTATATTGACAATTTCTTGTGGGAGGGATTTGCGATGGCCTTTTCCTTCACAAATTAGTGGAGGATTTGCGAGAAAAATATCCTTCGCTATTATAACATTTATTTTTTTAATAATAATTACGTTAAGTAATTTGAGAAAGTTGCAAGGGAATACAGATGAAAATATTTGCATAGTCCTATGAAGTTGTTTGATAATAAGACTTGAGTTTTCCATCATGTGATGTGGTTGAACCCAAGTTTGTCATATCATTACAAGAAAAGTTGTTATCCGTAACAATTTTTTTGCAATGACATTTAAATTGTTGGCAAAAATAAACATTTGATAATGCAATTTTATTATTGCTGGGATAAATATATTTATTTTAGTGACAGATTTATCATTATGAAAGTGTTATTTTATGTCAGCGACGTTGATTATCGCTGTTAAAAGTGATAATTAATGACAACACCATTCAATTGTCGTTACAAAAAGTACTATTTAATACCTACAACATTCATTGTCGTTGTTAAAAAGTGTTTTCTATTATGTCAATGTTATGTTGTCGCTAGAAAAAATACTAATTAATGATAACAACATTAAAACATTTTCCACAAACTCATTTTTGAAATTCAAATTAATTGATATCCATGATTTTTTTGATTTTTTTTATTAATAGTAATTTATTAGAATATTTATTTAATTATTTTACATTTTAATAACATACAATATATTAAAATAAAAATATACTTTAGTTAATCAATACAAAAATATATAAATACTTTAGGTAGACAAAAATAAAAAGTATATATCCACATGTTTACAATTTAATACACAAGTATGTCTTTGGTGTAGTGGTTAATGCCTTGCAAACAATCCAAATGACTTTACTTTGAGCCCCAAAACAATTTTTTCACTTCCATAAGTTGTTTTTGCAGCTTTTATAGCACCACCTATAGAAGACTTCACACACTTCATAAAGAAGTTGAAGAAGAACAATGGTGGTGACAAATTGAGAAGTAGAAGAATAATACTAATTATTTTTAATATTTATCACTTAAATTTAAACTAATTTTACTAAACGAATTAAAACATTATTATGAAAGTTTAGTTTTGGATCATTACCTATATTTTTTTTATATAACCATGATTGGTACAAAGTAATCCTGTCAAAAGTAAAGACCGATCTTTCTAGAAGACATTGAGTGTACACAATGTGGATAAACCTTTTTATTATTGCATTTGATAGTAATGTTAGCTTTTAATGTTTAAATAATATTTCATTTGAAACCATACGTATTCTTTATATTTAAATCAACGTGATAAAATTACATCTTTTGAACTTTATAAATAAATGAAATATTCAAATTTATTTTTTTAGTTTGCAACTATATATATTAAATATTTAAATATTTAAATGAAGAACTTTATTGTTTATAATGATCATATGAATTGATTTCTTCATTTAAAAGATAGTTGTGGTTAAAAAAAATGATATATTTAATAGTTAATTTCTAGCATTCATTAACATATCAAAGCTTAAGATTATTTTTTATTTGAAAAATGGTTATATTATGGTAGTATTAAAAAAAAAACCTCATTTTATTAACTGCAGTGACATATTTTGAGACAAATTCACTCTATAGTAAAAAAAAAAATTAACTTTTTTTTTCTTTGTTGAACTTTATCATATTTGGTAAAGTTTTTTTTTTTAAGTAACTATTGAATTATATTTAATTATGGAAGAAAATAAAGAGTAATAGATATTTTATAAATTAAATATAATTTAAACAGTATATAAAAATGCTTCAATTTATTTCAAAGGCAATATTAAATAATCAGTGTAGGTCCACATGTACAAGTTGATGACCATTTTTAAGTTATCATAAGATTGGTATGGAGTATCTATTGACTTCACTAATAATTAATCTTAGTTAAGAAACCTAATTGGTCATCTTTAATTTAGTGAGATCTCTTATTTTCAATTACATTTTTGTTTCATGCACAAACTCAAAGCCGAAAACTAGGTCACTAGGACCAAGTCCAATACCACTCAAACTAACGACTTATTATGACAAATTGATAATCTAAAATTATAATACATTTAATAAAATAGTATAGCACTAATAGTAATACATTAATTATATTTTTAATAATATTGTATACAATAATAAAATATTTTTTTATACATAAAGTTTATTGACACACTATTTTCCGCCCCACCCAAAATAAGGATACCTTACACAAAACAATTACATATTTATTCATTTTATAAATAAATAATATTAATTGATGATATATTTATTGATATATTTAATATTAGTAATGCACTCTATCAATATTAGTAATACCATTCTCACCTAAAAACTAATGACTTATTATGACAAATTGATAATCTAAAATTATAATACATTTAATAAAATAGTATAGCACTAATAGTAATACATTAATTATATTTTTAATAATATTGTATACAATAATAAAATATTTTTTTATACATAAAGTTTATTGACACACTATTTTCCGCCCCACCCAAAATAAGGATACCTTACACAAAACAATTACATATTTATTCATTTTATAAATAAATAATATTAATTGATGATATATTTATTGATATATTTAATATTAGTAATGCACTCTATCAATATTAGTAATACCATTCTCACCTAAAACATGTCTAGTTTTGGCTATATCTATTATATCTAATGTATTTTGAAATCTTTTTTAAGACAGAATTTATTTTTGATGTAATGTTAATTAATTTTTTTTTAGGAAAATATTAATTATAATATTCTACAAACATGAATCTCATAAATGTGATACAATATTTCTTTTTTTTCTCATCCATTTAGGATTTTAAATTTAATTAAAGATATTTTTAAACAAAACAGTTCTTCACTCATTCGTCTTCCACATTTTGAATATTACACTATTTATTTTATTCACTAAACTATATAATATTTAATTTATTATTTTAATATTATACTCCAAGAACTTCACACTGATAAATGCTACCCATATTTATTTATTTATTTATTAGTATTATTATTCACTCATTTGTCTTACACATTTTGAATATTACAGTATTTATTTTATTCACTATACTATATAATATTTAATTTATTATTTTAATATTATAATCCAAGAACTTCACAATAATAAATGTTACCTTTATTTTTTTTTTATTATATTTTGAATAATTTTTAGGTTGACGAATTAGTTTAACTATTAGTTAATTAACCTAATAAAAGTATAATGACTACTTTTTTTTACAGCAAGTATAATGACTACTTAAGTGTATTTTTTTTTTACTGTATTTTAAATTAATTACAAATATTTTAGGATATGTTATAAGATTAATAGTAGAATATATACTATGTAAAAATAAAAATAAAACAGTTGAAAAACTATAGTTAAATAAAAAAAATACAAAGTTTAAAATTCATAAAAAAAAAAAACACTAAAATCATAACATCTTAAAATGAATTTGTATCCATAAAATAAAATTGAAATTTATATAAAACTATCTTATAAATATTTTTTTTCTGTCATTTTACATTTTCTTGCTAGTTCAAGTGTTGTAAGACTCGACTCAACTCGATCGGGTCGACCCATTGGCCCGAGCACCCAATCAGGGTGAGCGGTGCATCAAATAAAAAATGCAAGTGATCGATGCAACTTGGCAAGTTTGGGGGTTAAACTGATGACTCGGCAAGTCATGCATTTTTATTTTTTTTACTTTAAAACAACGTCTTTTTGTGGGGTAAAATTTCCTAAATTGAGAAGTGAGAAGTGAGAACTGATAAGAGAAATGGTCACGATCTCTCATTGCTGTCACAAGTTATGATCTCTCCTTACCATCATGACCTTCGTTGGCGGCATGGTCCCCTCGATCCCTCACTACCTCACCCTATGCGTTAACATGCATTCAAGAATCAAGCCTCTTCACTCTTCAATCTTCTATACAACATGCATTCGAGCTTTATTATCTTCTCAGCTTCTAAAATCGCATTGTTTTGCTCTCATAGAGGTTTGAACTTCAAACTGTTAACCTTGTTAGTTTTGGCCTCTCATATTTTGTTTGTTTTTTCAACTTCTAATTTCTGAAAACTCATTGCTCTGTCTATTATAGTTACTATCTTTCTAAAATATTTTCTTATCAAATAAAAAACAATAATTTATTAATGACTATACTATACCAGGAAGGAGAATTGAATAAGAAGCTACTAGCACTCCCATAAGAAACTAATTTCCTTGGAAAGATTAAAGTAAAGTATAATTATGTTATAAGTTATAACTATTGTATTATTGGATTAAGAAAATAAAAGCCAAGAAGGGAAAAACTATTAGTACAAGGAACACAAGATTTATGAATTATAGGTCATGACAATTATATTATAGCGATCTATATATATTATATAATGTAAACTTCATCATTGGAAAGATAAAATTATACTGCGTAAGAAGTTGTTGTCTTGCCAATTTGATTAGTTTGTAATCAATTAAATGAAAGTTCACAGGTTGAAGAGAGTCTTGTGCACAATGATAAAAAAAAAATTTATCATTTTAAGCTTTTTACCTTTGCTTGCCCTAATGGAACTGCAAATTTTCATGTCTTGCAATTGACTTGCATTCTTCATAATGTATTTTGGCAATCTTTATGTTGATTTATTATAATGCTCTGAAAGCGAATTACTTTCAAATTGTCACGGTGTTCGATCATAGATTGATTATAGTGCTCTAAATTTATGATTTGCTTTGAACAAATTGCAATATTTAATTCTTTGTTGATTTATTATAGTGTTATGAATTGTTATTATTTGTGATTATGCTATGCTTGAATGAACTGTGAGTTTGTGACTTTGCTATTTAAATTTAAGGATGTCAATGCTTGAACTTGAAAACCCATCATCACAAGAAGCATCAACTCAAGCTTCAAATCATAGGGGGGAAAACTGATCTAGCTTGGGCACATTGCAAACAACTTGTTGGGGAAAAAGACAAAATATCTCTAATGTGTCTTTATTGTGATTAAGTTATTAAGGGAATTAATAGATTGAAGACTCACTTGGATGGGGAAAAGGGGCAAGTTGAAGCATGCAAAAAAGTTTCCATGGATATTCATTTCAAAATGAAAGAAAACATAGATGAGAATAAGAACAAGAAAAAAAAAAACTCAAGAAGAGGACCAAGAGGATTGTGCATTGGATAAAGATTATTTAGGAGTAGATGTTGATCCTTCACCAAGACCAACAACTCCTACATCTTAAAGGGGGAATAATATCAATCGCATAGATGATTATTTTGCTCCAAGAACAACTGCGGGTGCTCAACCAACCTTAAAAAGTGTGTTGCAAAGTAAAAAAGTGGTAGAAAAGTGTGACATTGATTTTACAAGATGGATGCTTGATGCTGTTGTGCCTTTCAATGCAATTATTTCAGCATATTACCAGCCTATGGTTGATGCCTTTTATAGCATAGGTCCAGGATATAGAGGTCCAAATTTTCACAGTGTTTGTGGTTATTTGTTAAATAAGTGTGTTGGTGAGGTGAAGAATCTTATTGAGAAGTATCGTGAGATTTTGAAGAAAACTAGTTGTACTCTTATGGTAGATGGTTAGACTGATCAATGCAGGAAGACTCTAATAAACTTTTTGGTTTATTGCCCTAAAGGTACTACTTTTTTAAAGTCCATGGATGCTTTTAATGCTTTTAAAACTTCTGAAAATTTGTATAAACTTTTAAAGGATGTAGTGATGTATGTTGGCCCTGAAAATATTGTTCATGTAGTCACAAACAATGCTTCAAATTATGTTGATGCTGGTAGGTTATTAGAAGCTGAGTTTCCAAATATATATTGGTCTCTGTGTGCAGTACATTGTATTAATTTAATGTTGCAAGATGCTGAAAAATTACAAGAAGTGATACTATCTCACATGCTTCCAACATTACCAAATACATATATAGCCATTGATATGCATTGTATTTGATGAGAAAACACATTGGTGGAAGAGAAATACTTCGTCCAGCTCCAACTCATTTTGCCACTAATTTCATTACTTTGCAAAGTATTTTGACTCAAAAATATGCATTGAGGGCCATGGTAACTTCTAGAGATTGGACAAGCTCAAATTTTTCCAAAGAAGCCAAGGTGAAAAGATTTGTGGAACAAGTTTTAAATTCTAGGTTTTGGAAAGTATGTGCTGAAATTGTGAAAATAATTGAACCACTTGTGTGTGTGTTACACAATGTTGACAATGTTGACAGTGAAGATAAACCAACTATAGGCTTTCTTTATGATGCATTTTTAAGGATAGGGCAGAGATGGTGAGGAGGTTTCAAAGAAATAAGAAAAAAGTGGAGCCTTATATGGCAATCTTAAATAGACGTTAGGATTCACAACTTAAAAAGGATCTTCATGCTGTTGGTTATTAGTTAAATCCCGCTTGTTGGTTTAATGTTCAAGAATTTGACACACATATGCATACAACAATTGGTCTTTTGGATATCATTGATAAGTATTCTTATGGAGATCTTGGGTTGAATTATAAGTTGACAAGTCAAATGAAAATATACAAAGATGTTGAGGGAGATTTTGGAAGACTATCTGTTGTGCATGAAAGAAATATAGTGATGCCAGGTAACTATAATTGTTTATAATTTAAATTTAAATTTTAGTTTAATATGTATATTGATTTATTTCATTAATCCAATATTCTAAATCAATGGTGGGAATCTTATGGATGTGGTGCACAAGAATTGCAAAAGAGGGCTATCTGTATCTTGAGTCAAACTTGTAGTTCTTCTAGTTGTGAGTGGAATTGAAGTGTATTTGAGCATATTCATTTAAAGAGAAATAGGCTAGAGCATCAAAAGCTCAATGATTTCGTCTTTGTTCGCTATAACTTGAGGTTGCAAAGAAGGTATAATTGTGTTTATTCTATATTGATTGCTTATATATAATGTTTGGATTTTTTTTATGTTGATTACTTGTTTATGACCAATTTAATAATCTTAGCAATCGATTAAAGAAACAAAATTATGATCCTATCAATTTTGAAAATATTGAAGATGATGTTGAGGTTGATGAACATGCTAATTAAGTAGTGGTGGATAATCCACCTAACTTAACTATTGAAGAGATCAATGAATTATGTAATGGCATTGCAAATTTGACTATCCAACCCATTTCAGAAGATATTGGTATTTTTTTTTTTAATCTATTTTTTTTATTTTTATATAATTGACACCACTTGATGTTAGTTGCTAACTTATATTTACATTAATATTGCCTCAGGTGAGTTACATTTGGATAATGATGAAGATGATGATGCACAAGAGAATGCTATGGAAGATGTGAACCCAGATGAAAATGTTGGGGAAAGTTTCTTGAATGAAGAACAAATAGGAGAGCCTAGATTTGATGATGTGCCTTTCACTTTGACTCCTTGGGCATAAATACATTATTTTTTATCTTAGACTTGTAATTGTTTGAAACTTTATTATGGTTATTTGCTTTAATTATGACTTATGTATTGCCAATGGACCACTGAATTTAGTATAATTTGAGTTGTGAATTTTTTGAGATATTTTAAGGTATGGCTTGATTATTTATGATTTTTTTTAAGTATATAAGTCTATAGGTTATGAATTTTTTTATATTTTTTAAATAGAGACCAAGTCATGCGAGTCAATTACTGACTCACTAAGTCGACCCCTGACCTAGTACCCTAACCAGGTTGATGACTGGTCCGAGTCTGATAACATTCAACAAATAGTTTTAGAATACTAATAATTTAATAAGTTAGCTTAAAAAATTTCAACTTTCAACTAACTTTTTAACTAGTTTTTTAGTTAGTTTTCTCAAACATAGCCTAAATATATAATATTAATTTAATTAAAAAATCTTAATTTTTTTTAAGGAAACATCATAATAAGTTAAATGGAAGTTTTATGGTCCTTCTAAGAATTAGGTTAAATGGTGTTAGACTTTTTGTTGGGCCTTGAAACGAGTAAGTGTGATCCAAAGAAAGAAGTATATAGAGAAATTATTGAATCCCTAATTCATTCTAAAAGACAAAAAAAACCTAAAAGATTTGTCAGCAATTGAAGTTGTGGATTTTTCCCTCTCAAGTAGAGTTTGCTTCCCTTCTCCCCCCTTCCCCCCTCTTCTTCCGCCTCCATGGATTGGGGAGGGGAAATATTTTGACTTGAAAAACCTAATATTGGATTATTTATGATCTTCTAGTGTGCAATTACTTTAGTTGAAGAGTTTACCTTCCTATTCTCTCCCTAAGCTTGAAGACCTAGCAAGTAAAGGAAACCTAACCTTTGTAATTAAATTTTATAATTGTTAGAAATGATTGCAAAATGATGTATGGATTGCGATTCCCCTAGTAAGTATTCTTGTAGGGGTAATTTTTGCCACCTAGAGATTTCATGAGTAGCATCTTTCTCACCTTTACTTGTTTTTATACCGAACGCGCCACCTAGTGTGTCACCTCCTATTTAGGTTCATTGTCAGCAAAGGAGGTATCTAGACCCTATTAACCTGAAATGAACCGTTTTGAAACTAAGGAATCTTTTCATTTTCTGTGCACACCTTAATTGGCACTAAATCCTCCTCACTTGTCACCATTGTGATTTTCAAAACTTCAGATTCATCAAAACTTTTTGGGAGACTATAAGAGCGGATGTTATGAGATTTATAATGAATTTCCATTCATATGGCGCTTTTCTGAGAGGGAGCAATGCTTCGTTCATCGCTTTTATCCCCAAAAGTGAGAACTTGCAAGGACTTGGGGAATTGCAACCTATCTCACTAGTGGGGTGGATGTACAAGATTACGACTAAGGTGTTGGCCAATAGGATGAAATCTATACTCATAAGTGTGATTGATAAGTGGCAAACCGTGTTCTTGGGGAAGGCATTTGTTACATGGTGCAATGGAGGCAAATGAAGTGGTTGACGAGACATGTAGAAGTAAAAAGAGTTGTACCATCTTCAAAGTTGATTATGCGAAGGCCTATGACTCAATCAACTGGAACTTTCTTCTCTACATGCTCAAAAGGCGAGGATTTAAGGATAGAGGGAGATCATGGGTGGAGGGATGTCTCACATCTAGCTTTGTCAAAGACTTCAACTACTCTTTTGTGCAATGGATGGCGAATACATGGACTTTCATATTCCTTTTTACGCCATATTTGTTATGAAGTTTGATTGGCTGGGATAGGCTTAATGCCTACTTACTACTAGTTATTTGGAATTTTGTTACTTTGGTCTTGTCTTTTGTTTATGTTTTTTTGTCCCTCTCTTAGCTGTGTATCTTCTTATATGCTCTTTTTTGGGATATATCTTAAGATCCATTGTTGCTAAAGGTCCTTTTGGTTTGTTTATGTTGGTTAATTATAGACTTGGCACTCCTTGTGTTGTTGTATGCTCTGTCTCCTTCAAATATATACACATTAACATCCTTTGCTAACCAAAAAAAAAATACACACCTTAACACTTCTCATGTATATCTCATTGACAGAAAGAAGAAAGTAGAGAAGAAGAACAATGGTAGGGGTAGCAGAAGAAAATGAGGCAAAAGATTTCATTAGCTCTCTTCCTGATGTACTCATTGGAGATATCATTTCTCGCATTCCCAGCGATGAAGGTGTGAGAACCTGTGTTCTTTCCAAGAGATGACAAAATATGTGGATGAACCTATCACACCTTACCTTTGACCAGGTCGAAATGCTGAAGAAGCATTCGAATTTGGTCCAAGAAGATGATTATAATTATTATTATTATTGTTATACTTGTAAGTCAAACAGTGATGAATGTCATGGAAATGATAGTAGTAAGGAAAAGCCCAAAAAAACTAAAAGAAAAAAAATTAATGTGGTTGCAGAATCCGAAAGGATGATTAACTTAGCACTAGATTCACATACCAATCATCCCTTAGAAAGTTGTTTCATTCGGCATGTTCTTAAAACTAATGTGAATGGAAAAATTGTTGATTTTGCTAGAAAGCTTCTAGCAAAGAATGTGAAGAGGCTATCATTGTAGTGTTGTGACCCTTTTGACGTGAACCTCATGTAGGATTATTCACGATATGTGGAATACTATGGACAAACTTTGGATTTGCCTTTTGAGATTTTCTCAGGTTTCGTTAAGCTCGAGCTTAACAATTATTACCTGAGAACAAACCCCACAAGTATGGTTTATTACAAGAAATTAAAGCATTAGTAACAAAAAAAATCAGTTATAACGACAATTTTGTTGTTCGTTTTCGTGTGTAAATTCTTATTATTAATTTATTTTTTAGTGGTTTCTACTCAAGTTCTAAGAACATTGACATTCAAGAAAATGCTTATCAAGCAGCTTGAATGGGATGAGATCATGTCTCATTGCCTGTGTCTGGAAAACCTGACCCTTGATAATTGTGACACTTACATGGTTAATCTCAATAGCACAACACTCAAATTTCTTAAGATTTGTAGAATGGAAGTGATTGAGATTCAAGTGTTTGCCATTAACCTTGAGATCTTTGAGATTGATGTTGTTTATTGTGACCCTAAAAACATTACTTTTGAGACCCCAAAAATTCATTTTCCTTTGTTCTTGTTGTGATGATTCAAAAATTGGAAAGCAATATGTTTGTTGGGTTGGAAGCAAGCTTTTGCAATTAGGAAATGGTAGCAACCAAGTAAGTGTTTCTCTTCTTGCTTCCAAATTTTCTCTTATGATTTTTTCAATAATTGATCACATTTTGTTGTTGCATTAATATGTTTAGTTACATTTGTATTAATAGGGTTGTCATATATATATATGGTAGCAAAATTGCCTATTTTTTGTCATATGAATAGTTTTTACATTTCATTTGTAACATTTTGTCATAATTTTTAATATGTTTATTATGATGTTGCACCTTAACATTTTGAATACAACACTTGAGTCATTGTAAATCTAACTACAATACAAACAAAGGTTATAATCTATAGGATCGATGTGTAATATAATTGCTTAATATTTCCATCTATTTCATTTTTTTTTATAATTGTATTAACATATTGTTTCAGATACCTCAAGGTTCAACTTCAAGTTTTTCCAATAAATTTGAGAACCTTGATACTTTATGTATTGATTTAGATTTGGAGAAACTTGAGAATTTGATAGCTCTCTATTCAGCTCTAAAGTCATGCCCTAAGTTGGAAAATCTAGAAATTAATATTCAAGTGCACTTACATTGGCCATATCATTCTTTTTATTCTTCTAAATATATAAGCTGAATAAATGCATTTATTTTATAAGAGTTTTTTTTTTCTTACTTTCTTAGGTTATTAATGATGTTGTAAGGGCTGGTAGTGATGGTGATGGACATAATAAGGGTAATTATTTTCCTCACCCAGAAATCTTCTTTTGGTGGAGAATGGAGCCATGTGATTTGGTAACTCACCAACTAAAGACCCTTAGCATATAAAGAGATTTGCAACAAAAGAAGTTGGGTTGGAGTTTCTTAAATACATAATAATGAAGGCTGAGGTGATAAAGAAAATTGGAATTTGGTTTGTTAATGATTGGACATGGACTCAAGTCATTGAAACTAAGATGTTGCTTTCATTTCCTATTGCGTCTCTGAACTTGTCCATCATTTTCTATCCTGGACCATCATACAAGCCAAATGCAAATGGAAACAGCTTTCAAACATGGCTCTCCACTTTGAGAAACCACTGATCACGTTACCGGTGACCATGATGACCAAACTATATATCTTTCATTTTCGATTTTGTTTCATTTTTTTTGAACTTTAATTCGCATGCACATTCTAGTTTTAATGTTACTAGTGACCATGATGACCAAACTATATATTTTTTATTTTGGATTCTATTTCTTTGTTTTGAACTTTAATTCACATGCACATTTCTTGTTTTAGTTATATCATTTTTGAATATTTGACTTTATGCATTCATTAATTTGAAAGCACGTTTAAAGAGTTTCAAAACATTTTCCTCAAGACCCATTTGGGAATACTCGTATATGCCACTCCAGTAGATGACGTTTTTGTGAGGCATTTTGTTGAACACCTTGAAGACAGACTTTGTATGGAGTTTAGACACAGTGCAAGTTAATGTGTTTGCGAGTTAGTGTGTTTTTGCTTCATGTTGATGGATAAAGTTTGTTTTTTTAGTTTTGTTAGAAATGTCAGCAGAAAGATTTGAATCTACAATCTATCCGTCCCTTCTTTTTTTACCTTTTTTTCTTACCACTCAACCCACCTTATATCTACCAAAAGGTGAGGAAGTAGTCAATCCCCACCACTATTCTTTGACTTCCGTAGCACCTCATCCCTTTTGTTGTTCAAGTCTCGCCCTCCATTAACCAATATAGTCTCGTCCTCCATTAACCAATATATTTAAGCTTATTATATTGATTACTAAATTCTTAATTAAGTGATGGATGCATAAAACGGTCATGTGTTGAGTTGTTAATGGTATAATGTTGTGATAATTTAAACTAGATAAGAACCCACTAAAAAAATTCTAAACACAAATCTTTATTTAATATAATATATTAATTTGTATATGGAATAAATTAAGAAGATAGTTTCTTTATTTCTTGAGAAGTAATTTTGATTTTATTATTTTTATTGAAATGTCAATAGTAAGTACATCTTCACGTTCAAGTCCATAAAATATACCAATCATATTATATAATTTATTTTGTTTTTTTTTATGTCAAAATGATATTATTTTATTATAATTACGTGTAAAATTATTTTCGTATGACATATTTATCATCCTATTAAAAAGACAACTATATCATCTATTTATGATAGAGTTTCGAAAGAATCAAACTCAAAATAATATTATGCTAATTGACAATTAATTGATTATGTTGACAACAATTTAAAGTAAAAACCACTCTCTCATGGTTAAATGGATTATAGGTATGATTTGTTAGGACTTTTTTAAACTGAGAATAAGGATAGTGCACTAATAGTGTAACAAAATTGGATGTAAATTGACTTTTATACAATTATTTTAAAATTCATATAAATAGAGGGTTGTAATTGTTTAACAGTGTAAAACTTTGTTACACTGTGAGTGCACTACCCTTATTCTCTTTTAAAATTTCTTATGATAAATAAAAGCATTACGTAGTTGAACTATTGGAATTTTTAGAAACCAAACACTATTTTCTAATAGTTCTATGTTAAGGTCTTGAAAATTTGATATTTGATTTTAATTTGTTGGATAAATTGATATTCTATGGGTCTTTAAAATTTAAGTATATTTTAAAAGTATAAATTAAAAATATATATATTTTTAGTCAACTATTTAAATTATTTTAAATATACGGTCTCATACATTAGAGAAAATAATAATACAATTAAAGATTTGATTAAATATCAAATATTTTATTAACTGAAACTAATTCAAACAATTTTGTTATAATGAAATCTAATAATTTTATTAGAATTTGTATTCAATGACTAATAATTTGTATTCAAAGAAAAATTATGATAATAATTTGTAATTATAATTTATCTTTAATTTGAAATTATCTATGATAATAAAGAGACTCAATTTTATTTAAATTCATGTAAGTTATTGGAAAAATAATAAATAGTATGTAAAAATTATTAAATAAAAATATCATAAAATAATGTTAAATAGGAAATTTTATTTGTGTATATATATATAGGGGATAACCTAAAATAATTTTAAAAAGGAATAACATATTTGCTACTACATTTGCATTCCATAACATACATCTTAAATTGGTTATCTAAAACTCTCATCTTCCATTCTTAACTCAGTTGATCTAAAACTTGTATGCTTATCTCTCTCTCTCTCTTTTGTTTACCTTGATTAATATCTTGAAAATTATAAAAAATGATTTCTTTCTTTAAATATAAAAAAATAATAGTAATGTGTTGAAAATTTGAAAAAAAAAATGAAAAGCAAGAGTAATGTCTTGAAATTTTGAAAACAAATAAAAATTTTTAAAATATTAAAAAACAAGTCTAATTTCCAATTCATTACTCTTGGTTTTCCATATTTTTAAACTTTTGATATTTCCAATTTTTTATCCAATTCTTTCACTTTTGTAAGCCACTACTCTTACTTTTTTCATATTTTAAAATTTTCATTTTTTTAAATTTTATTTGCATTCAATGTTCTTAAATTTTTAGGATATTTCTATTGGCTTTCATATTCAGGGTTTAAGGTTTCAATGATTAGGGTTTCATGGTTTATTGTTTCGATTCATTGTTTTAAGCTTTAAGGGTTTAAGGTTTAGTGTTTTTTCACGGTTAAAGGTTTAGGATTTAGGGTTTCATAATGTATGATTTAGGGTTTCAATTCATGGTTTAGGATTTATTGCTTCATTAGGATGTATTGCCTCATTTCATGGTTTAATGTTGAAGGTTTGATGGTTCAAGATTTAGGGTTTTATTTCGTGGCTTAGTATTGAGGGAAACCATAAATGAAACCCTAAATTGAATCCCTAAATATTTAAGATTCAAAATCCTAAGTACTTAAGGTTTCATTAATGAAACCTTAAATATTCAAGATCATATAAATAAAACCATAATTGAAACTTTAAATATTTAGCATTTCATAAATAAAAGCATAAATTAAAACCTTCAATATTAAGGATTTTGTTAACGAAACCCTCAATATTTATGGTTTCATAAATACAACCCTAAATTGAAAAATTAAATATTTAAGATATCATACATAAAACCATAAATTGAAACCCTAAATGTTTTGGGTTTCATAAATAAAACCATAATTAAAAACACTAAATATTTGGGGTTTTTGAAATGAAAACCTACTTATTAAATATTTCATAAATGAAATCCTAAATTGAAATCCTAAATATATATGATTTCATAAATGAAACCATAAATTGAAATCCTAAATATTTAGGCTTTTATAAAGGAAACCCTATTTGGGTTTCATTAATGAAACCCTAAATAAAAACAAAAATCAAAACCCTAAATATTTAGGGTTTTATAAATGAAGTCATGAATAAAAACTCTAAATAATTATTTTTTCATGTATGAAACCTTAAATTTCACCTAAAAAATTTAGAATTCCATAAATAAAATTACAAATTAAAACCCTAAATCTTAAACCATACATTTCACCCTAAATATTTAGGATTTCATAAGTGAAATCTTAAATATTTAGAGCAATATAAATGAAACCCTAAATTTCATACTAAATATTTAGGATTTCATAAATAAAATCTTGTTTCTTTAGGGTTTCATTAATAAAATCATAAATTTGACCCTATATTAGAACATAAATATGTATAGTTTCAATAATAAAACTTTAAATATTTAAGGTCTCATTAACAAAACTCTAAATTAAACCCTATATATTTATGGTTTCATATATAAAATCATAGTTATTTGAGGTTTCATAAATTAAACCATAAATACTTAAGGTTTGATAAATGAAACCATAAAACAAAACCCTAAATAAATATAATTTTATTTATGAAACTCTAAATTGAAACCCCAAATCCAAAAGCATTAATGAAACCCTAAATATTTAGGGTTTCATAAATAGAACCATAAACTCAAAATCTAAATATTTAGGATTCATAAATGAAACCATAAATATCATCATAAATATTTAGGGTTTTATAAGTGAAACCTTAAATATTTAAAGTCTCATAAATAAAACCCTAAATCCAAAAACATTAATAAAATCATAAATATTTAAGGTTTCATAAATAAAATCATAAACTCAAAATTCTAAATATTTTAGATTTAATAAATGAAACCTTAAATTTCACCATAAATATTTAGGGTTTGATAAGTGAAACCTTAAATATTTTTGGTTTCATAAATAAAAGCCTAAATTTCACCCTAAATATTTAAAATTTCATAAATAAAACCTTAAATATTTAGGTTTTCATAATTGAAACAATAAATTGAAATCATAAATATTTAGGTTTTAATAAATTAAATCTTATTTATTTAGGGTTTCATTAATGAAACCCTAAATTTCACCCTAAATTATAACATAAATATTTAGGGTTTAAATAAATAAAACTCTAAATATTTGATGTTTTATAAATGAAACCCTAAATATATAGGGTTTGATAAATGAAACCATAAATCAAACCCTATTTAATTATGTTTTTATTTATGAAATCCTAAATCTAAAAGCATTAATGAAAACCCTAAATGCTTAGGGTTTTATAAATAAAACCATAAACTTCAAATCTAAATATTTAGGATTTCATAAATGAAACCCTAAATTTCACGATAAATATTTAGGGTTTTATAAGTGAAACCTTAAATATTTAAGGTCTAATAAATTAAAGCTTCAATGAAAACCCTAAATATGTAAGGTTTCATCAATGGAACCATAAATATTTGAGGTTTCATATATGAAACCCTAAATACTTAGGGCTTCATAAATAGAACCATAAATCAAGACCCTAAATAATTATAATTTTTTTGTTATGAAACCCTAAATTTCACCTTAAATCCTAAACCATTAATGAAATCGTAAATCAAAACCCTAAATAATTATGTTTTCAATTATGAAACCTTAAATTTGACAAAAAATATTTACAATTTCATAAATGAAATCACAAATTGAAACCCTAGATCCTAAACCATCAATAAAATCTTAAATTTCACCTTTAATTGAAACACTATGTATTTAGAATTTGATAAATATACCCTTAAATTAAAAACCTAATTATTTAGTATTTCATAAAAGAAACCCTAAATTTCATCCTAAATATTTAGGGTTTTATACATGAAATCTTAAATATTTAGGTTCATATAAATGAAACCATAATTTTCACACTAAATATTTAGGATTTCATAAATAAAACATTAAATTGAAACTCTATATATTTTGGGTTTCATAATTGAAACCCTAAATATTTAGGGTTTTGTAAATGAAATCTTATTTATTTAGGGTTCCATTGATGAAACCCTATATTATTCCATCCTAAATTAACCTAAATATTTAAGGTTTGATAAATGAAATCATAAATCAAAATCCTAAATAGTTATGTTTTCATTTATGAAACCCTAAATAATTAGGGTTTCATAAATAAAATCATAAATTCAAGATCTAAATATTTAGGATTTCATAAATGAAACCCTAAGTTTCAACATCAATATTTAGAGTTTTATTAATGAAACCTTAAATATTTAGGGTCTCATAAATGAAACCCTAAGTAAAAACCCTAAATATTTAAGGTTTCATAAATAAAACCCTAATTTTCATATATTAAAAATTTAAGTTGATATTTTTTAAAAACATATACTACTATTATTTTTTCATATTCTAAAAATTTTTATTTTTATAAATTTCAAGACATCCATCTTGTTTTTTTTTTATATTTTAAAATTTTCAAGACATTTCTCTTATTTTTTTCACTTTTTTTTTCATATTTTTCCAAATTTTCTTTTTTTCAAATTTTCAAGGCAATACTCTTGATTTTTCATTTTTTTAAAATTTTACATTTTTTTTTCAAGACATTTCTCTTATTTATTCATATTTTTAAAATTTTCAAGACATTCCTCATTTTTTTTTTCTTCATTTTTCTGTCACTGGTTTCATATTTATGTTTGTGTTTTATTTGTTGTTTCAATCTCTTAATTCGTTCGGGGTGTTGAGTGAAGGGTTTAGTTCATTCTACAGGGAAGGAAGCTTGCATTCAAACAAGTTTTTCATTTTAAACAAGTTACAGTTCAGTTCTTCTTTTCCTAATTTTTTTGTATGAACCTTTGTTTTGTTGTGTTTAGTGTTTGACTTCAACTCTTTTCTTTTTGTTTTGTTTTAGAATAGATACCACTCTTATCCCTCTCAACTTGGTATCATTCACATTTTGAAATTGTGTTATGCATTGTGGAATTTGTTTTGAATACTTTTTACTTTCATTTATATCTCATTTTCTTTCATGTCTCTGTTAAGCTTAATTATTTTACACCAAATTGATAGTTTTTAGGTTTTATTTCTCAACAATCTAATCACCATGAGTAAATTAAAATTATTAAAACAAAGTACAGAGAAGAAGACAACCACATGTACAAGATTTGTTAATTTTGTTTTATCATGCTGAAAACTAATGTGCATGTCTCACATCTGATAATTATTATTCAATGTGAAAATTCTTTTGCATTTTTTCTAACTGAAATATGTTACTGAGTTTCATTTTATGTTAATTACTGGTCAAAGGTAAACGTCTCTTCTCAGTTTTCATTTTAGTTACTTAGTTTCATATTTAGTATGATTCCTACAAATTGATTTGTTGTTGAGTTTTATATTTAGTTTGATTCTTACAAATTGATTTTGTCAAAGGTAAATCCCTCTTATCAGTTTTCATTTTAGTTGCTAAGTTTCATATTTAGTTTAACTCCAATAAATTGTTCACAGAAAGGTAAAAGTTTCATATTTGTAGAGGCATCTGTATGCTATCTTCTCATCATAAGTATATCTCTGGTTTTGTAATTCTTATAAACTTGAACTCGATGATGATGGTCAATAGAAGTAAACCTCTCTTCTCAATTTTCATGTTTAGTTGTTAAGTTTCATATTTAATTTCACACCTAAAATGGTTATATAACTATACACCTTTATTGATTTTGGATTGTTGAGTTGAGTGATTTAAAAGAATCGTTGTATTTTCTCTTAAACCTCAGAAAGTAATCTCTTTATATGTATTTTTTTGGGACTTAATCATCTATGCATTTTTTTTTTTATTAAAGTCTCTCTTTGTTTTTTGTTTGTTTCATGTTTCTCTCCGAATTCTTGTGTGTTTCTATTTTTGTGTTTTTATTTAGCTTGCATTGTTCCCCTCCCTTGAATTCTAGTGGTAGTTTTTCTTCACAAAGCAACAGAAAAGGTAGTAGTTTTATTAGAATCTGGTCAAATATGACTGTCGCCAACCGGAATTGCGGCGGACGGCGCCTAAAATTGAAAAGTATGGATCAGAGGAGTCGCCACCAATGTTTATTAAGGAAAACATCAGAAAAACTTTTTTTAGAAAAAATGGTCTTTGAAACCAGATTTTGAGTTCGGGAGTCCATTACGTGTAGGGAAGGTATTAGCACCCTACAACATCCGTCACAAAGACGATTACCTTTAATTAATTAAGCGAAAATCTTTTATAATTTTTAGACATTTATCTCACCAAAACATTACTAGAATAAAATAATTAATTTTACTAAAGGAAAAAAGGAGATATACTATTTCTTTTTTTATTTTTTTAATTTAGGACTCTTGAGTTGTCGCAACTCATTTATCCTAAAAACACTTTGAAAAATTGACAGAGGTGTACACCTAAGCCAATTCATCTTTATTATTATTTTTTTGAAATGATTTTAATTTAAACAACTATTGATAATTAAAAAAGGAAAGAAACTTAGTAAAACGGGGGGTGTAAACAGAAATATGGCCCCACAACAAGAAGCTGTAATTTAGTAAAATGGAGGTGCAAATAGAAATCTGGCCCAAAAACGAAGGTGTTGTGATTTAGTAAAATGGAGGTGCAAATAGAAATCTGGCCCAAAACCGAATGTGTTGTGATTTAGTAAAATGGAGGTGAAAATAGAAATATGGCCCCAAAACGAATGTGTTGTGATTTAGTAAAATGGAGGTGCAAATAGAAATATGGCCCAAAAACGAATGTGTTGTAGTTTAGTAAACTGGAGGGTGCAAACAGCAAAATAGCCAGAAATGCGAAATTAAGTTTAGGGGTTTCTGTCTCCTCCTCCATTCCATTCATTCAGCTACTTACACAACCTAGGGTTCGAGAGAGAGAAAGGGGCGAGATCGCGGGGAAGGAGGTCGCGGTGGCGGTGCTGGGCGCGAGGTCGCGGCGGCAAGGGGGAGGGAGATTAAGGCCATGGTCGCAGGACGCGACGGCGCGGCAGTGACGTGGGTGCGCGGATGGCGCGTCGCGGTGGTGTAGGTGGTGAGAGAGGCTGACGGTGGCGGCACGAGGTCGTAGGGGGTGGGGCGTGATGGGGAAGGAGATCGAGGCGGCGATGGGTATTCCTCTTTTCTCCATTTTTCTCTTTCGCTCTCTTCTCCTTTTTTTTTGTTTCACTTTTGGCTTTCTCTTGATTTTCTTGCCTCTGATTTGATTTTCTGATGATTTGGCTTTGTAGTTTGGATTTGGTCTCTGTTAGCTTTGGATTAAGGGATTTGAACTCAATGATCTTGATGATGATTCTAATGTTAGTGTCTTTGGTATTGGTCTTTGTTCATGCCTCTATGTTTCTGGATCTGTTTTCGTTTTTTGGTTTTTCTTTTGTTTTTGGTATCTGCTTAATTTTTGGGATTCCACCATGATAGGTTTGATTAATTTAAATTTAAACATGGCATTTTCTTTTAGATTCATATTTCGACATCATTTTGAGCAAATGGATTTGAGCAAGATATTACACTGATTATAAACAAACATAGAAAAAGCTAATATTCATGAAAGTTACATGATGATTGAAAAAAGAGAAACCTGTTTGCTGTATTGTTGTTTTTGTTTCTAGTTCTGGTTTTTGTTCTTGCTGTTCTGTGTTGGTTTTTTTTGCTTGCTGTCTCTGTTGCCTCTTTCTTTTCTCTGATCTTTTTCCTCTTTTATGCTTGCTGTCTCCTCTTTTCCTTTTGCCTGTTCTCCTTTTCTTTTTGATGCTTTCTCCTCCTTTTCTTTTTTTTTTTCTTTTTTCTCTGCTGATCACCTCTATATATAGGCAGGAGGTTTCCTTCCTAGGAGGGTTTGCTCTCAGCTTTCCTTCCTCTGGTGGGTTTCCTCATTTTAATCCAATTTTATATTTGTTGCTTGCAGCAATCTCTGAATTAGCCACCCTAGGTGCTGAGCCTAGTTGCCAATTGATGATGAAGCTGCTGATTCATGAAGCTGCTGATGGAGCTGCTTGGGATGAAGCTGTTGATTGATTTGTTTGTTTTGCTGCTTCTTTTCCAATTGATGAAGTTGTTTGATTGATCTTCTTTTCTTTTCTTCTTCTTGCTGCTCCCTTTATTTCTTTGAACAAAATTGGCTTGTACTATTTTTTGACTTGTAAGCTTGTTGAAGCTTTATTTCAATTTTGTAGCAAAAATTTGTAATAACCTTGTGATAGAGGAACACGAATGGAATGACACAAGATTGGTCTCATGAACCTTTCTTCTCTTTTTTCCTTCTCTCTTCTTCTTCTCTTTGTTTTTGGCAAGATGCCAATTGTGAAACAACAAATAATAATAATAAAATAACGTAATTAACCGGACAAAATTGGGTGTTGACAATGACACTGCCCTTTATTCTTATTGATAGTTTTTAAGTTTTGGCCACTTCAGAGTATTTTAGTATTTCACTAGAAAGTGAAAAGTTTAAATTTTGAAAATGGGTTCTGGTTCTTGGAAATTCATTTTAATCTACTTGGTTTTTATGGACCTTTGATTCTCAATTGCGTGTTTTTCTCTCTTGGTTATAAAGTTATGGTTTGAACATGGATTGTTGTTTCTGAATTGTCTTATTTCCTATTATTTAACAACTCATATGACAACCCTTAAGAGGAAGCCAAACTGCAACATGTCAAGTTCTACTAGCTTGCTAATTATGACAAAGAAGGTTCTATTTTGCGTGTTCGTAGAAAGAACATCTTGGAGAATGAACATGTCAAGGTACTTAACTGGAATTGTAGCTACAACTAAAATCCATCTTTTAACTTCAAACTGTTACTGCTAAATTTAACTTCAAACTATTTATGCTAAATTTAACTTCACATCTTTGTGGCTCACTGCAGATAGGAGCATTCCATACTTTAGAACTTGAACTACAACAATCTTTTTGTTCCAGAAGGCAAGGGCAAACCTAGACTTGGAGGACATGGGGGGCCAACTATAAAAAAAATTATCTAACAAAAAATATATAATCAATTGTATATAAAATATTCATAAATTGATCTAAAATGTTAATTACATTAATAATCTATCAAAATGCGAAACATCTTTCTTGCATGTCATGAAAATCGTCTATGACTATATTGACAATTGTAGTTTTAGCTTAAGAATGTAATATATTAATTGTTTTTTTCGTACCAATAACATTGTTAAAAAAAAAAGTATAATATACTAATTGTCAAATTTGAAATATAAAAATTAGAAATATCTTTGTTTTATAGGATTATCTCTTTTAACTTTTGTCTTTGATAGAAAATGTTAACTTGTGACCATGACGTCTTGTACCGATGTGCAATTTGAGAAACAAAAACAACTCATTTACTTGCAAGATAAATAAAATTTGGCAATTAAAGTTTTAGCTCAAGAAAAAGCTAATTATATATAATAACAAAATTAATCAAATATAATATTTAAATAAGATTTATAATTTAAAAAGTTAGTGAAAAATTGATTCTATAATAATTAAAATTTGATACTTTATAGCATTAAAAAAAAGATAACATTGTGATTTTATAGTTTAGAAAAAAATAAAAACAATTATATAATAATAAAGTTAATAAAATATTTATATAATCTTCATATAACATTTCTAAAAAAAAAAAAAAGATAAAATTACTATTAATTTTATCATTTAAAAAAATTAAAGATAAAATTGATTTTATAATAATTAAAATTTAGTATTTAAATAAGATTGATATTGATTTGATAATTTAGAAAACAAATAACTAAAAAAAAAACAAATTATATAATATTAATAAAATATTAGAATTCTACATAAGCAAAAAAAAAATATTAAATGCTAAATGCTAAATGCACTACAAAATTTATAAACACACCCCTCTAATTACTAAATGCATCCCTAAAAGCATATGGTAAAAAAAAGTAGAAAAAGTCAAGGGGGTCATGACCCCCCCAATGGACAACCTAGGTCGGCCCCAACCGGAAGGTGTTTCTCTTAAATCATTATCATTCCTATTACTGTTACAGACTAATTGTTTCTTTGTGTTGTTAAATATATGTTTCACATGCATACAATCTAGACCTTTTGCTTGGATGTATCATTGTGCCATTATGAATGTAACAAAAGAAATTGGGGAGGATCCGAGGAGTAATAAAAGAAAATCACATTAATTGTGAAGAATCGTGATTGGTGAAGATTACACTTTACCTTTTGTAAAATGTTTGGGATTCTTTGGCTTTGGAGGTACTACAGCACACCTATGGTAAATTATCATTTATATGAATCTCCCACTTTTTTTTATATATATTTATACTTACGGGAATTTGAGTAGTGTAATATGTTAACATGGAAATTACAAAAACTGTTAATTTAAAGAATGAAGATATTTCTTTAACAATACAAGTTTTAACTTGCATATTCATTTTTTCATTAGATTAGATCTAACAAATGTACCTATGATCAATTGTACCTATGTCTAACCTAGAGGAATTCATTGGCGTTGTTGATGTTTGTATTCATCAAGCCAAGGACATTCATAACATTCATATCTCTACTTAAACACTAATAGTTGGCATGTGGTATAGAATTTTTATTTTTGTGATATGTTTTGTTATAACACATGTGAGTAATTATTATATTTACAACAGGTACATTCAGATATAGTTGTATATATGTACTTTTGAGTTTGGTATTTTAGCTGGACACTTTAATAGTTGACTTTGGCATTTCTATAACAATGCATGTATAATTCTTTGAATGATAGTTTTATTTTTATTGGACATGTGAAACTTTTATAAAATTGTACTTCCTCACATATTGTAGATAGTTGTTCAAAAGTATTATTACATTCAGCATGCTATATGCTTGGTTCAACATAGGTGCATCTTAGGTGATCATTTCATACTAAGTTACTTCTATTGCCACTTTCACTAATTATAAAAGATTCTATATGATTTCAATTACAATAATAAAGTTTTATTTTTTATATAAAAAAATCTTTAGAATGAAACATTCAAGTTTTCAATATGTTATTTAGGTGAATTACTTAATGCCAAAATGACAACATTGTTTTTTTTTTTTTATGTACTAAGATAACATTGTTTTAAATTTAAAACCCGTTGCATTCTATGCAAAAAAAAAATTAAAAAAAAAAAAACCATTGCATCTCTAATAGTACAAACTATATTAGATTATTCTAAGTTAAAGGTTACCATATTTTACTGATAATAATGTAGTTATATATTTATAACTATTCAATATATACATATATAATTTTCTTTTTATACTTTGCTAATTAATTTTTAAAATATAAAAAAAAAAAATCAAATGTTCATGCATTGCACGGGACTCACGCCAGTACATTATAAGTGGCCACCAGTGCAAAAATTAGTCTTCCAGCTTCCAAACTAGCAAGCTGTTTATTTCAATGACGATAAAGAAATTGAATCAGTTCTTGAAAGACATGAACAAGCTCAAATAATGTTTCTTGCATGGTTTGAAGCAAATAAGAATTTTGTTGACGATAGGAATCTAACATATTCAGAATACCCCTCCAAGTTTGTGTACTGCAAAAACGATAAGAGGTGGTAACCAAGGAAGAAAGGAAAGAGTATTGGTAGGCTTCATTACATTCTCTCTGGGATTGGGGAACTATATTACATGAAAATTTTACTTACTATGCAAAGAGGTTGCACTAGCTATGATTTCCTAAAGACAGTCAAGGGTGTCAAGTACAATACTTTTCAAGAGGGATGTTATGAGGTGAGATTATTAGCAAATGATAACAAGTGAATTGGCTTTTGGTAATCAAGTGCGAAGACTCTTTGTTACATTGTTAGCTATGAATACAATGACAAACCCATTTTTTGTTTGTAACAGTACATGAAAGTTATTGTGTGATGGGATATTGCATGACAAGAGGAGGGATCCAACTATTCAGGTACCATTTTGCTTTACCATTTCTTTGTCATTTCAATTGTCAATAGTTAAACAAACTAGTAACACAATTATTTCTTATATAAATCGAGTCTAATAATACTCTTGACAAATATATAATAACATAATTGGAACCACATCTTCAAGCCACATTTATCAAAATTACGTCAAACATGCACCATATTCAAACACAATGTATTTTTCTCGTCAATTTCCTTGTGGATGTAGAAGCTAATGAGAACTGGTTCTAATTTGAAGTGGGTTTAGTGTATGTTTGAGAACCGACGTAACTAGACTTTTATACAAGCATAGCCTTACACGTTCGATGGGTTTCAAACCAAAATCGTATTACGTTGATCTCTGCGCCAGTTACGTTGATCCTTGTGCAAGTTACGGAAGTAATTCTTAGGGCTACTTTCAAAGTCATCTCTATACATGCGAATGTTCCTTCCCGGAGCCTGCATTGTCCTCCGTCTTTTACAACAACAACAACAAATCCCTTTAATCACGTTCCATAAACACGAAACAACACTAGAAATCACGTTCCAGAGCAACCAAACAACACCATAAACCAGCTTCCAGAGCAACCAAACAACGGGAATCGCTGCCAGTGCTACTACAACACCAATAGCAACATACAACAACCATTCTCCACCCATTGAAATTTCATCACAACTGTCAGCCTTAACGTTAAATTGATGCCCAATCAATGTTTCAAGTATTGGATTAATCTTTGTCGCTAAACAACTTATAAGTGACACAAACCTGAAACATGGAATTCATGTTAATTAGTTAGAGTGAACCAAAAACCTTAGTGTTGTTGCACCTTGTTGCTATTACTATGGTTTGTTCTAAATGCCTCTTTTAGTTATTAATGCAAAGAAAGAAAGAAGAAAAAAGATATTAATGCATAATAGTGGGTGTCTATATATATAATAAACTTATCTCATAATCTAGAATTAGTTTATGGGTAAGCTAAAATCATCTCTTAGAAAAGCTAAACCCATTATTTAACTCCTCTAACAAACTGATTTTAACTCGCGTAATTTTTGTTCATGATTATTTTTTCTTATTTTATTCTCGTGAAAGTATTTATGGAATTTTTTTTTCTGAAAAAGACAGCTATATATAAAAATCAAAAACAATTCAGAAAAAAAAAATCAACACACTTATTATTATAACATAATAGTTTGTGATTAGATGATATTGCTAAAAGTTTTTACACTATTGCTACTAGTGCATGAATTATTTATTCAAATATTTTTACTTGAAACTTTCGTTAATTTTATACTAAATACCTTAAAAATAACATTTAAGATGACTTTTTATAAATTTGATTGGAACACAGCTATCAATCTTTTACCCTCTTATCCATACAGATATATATAGTTAGTTATATTATATATATGATAAAAAAAAAATTATAATAAATACTATTAAAACGATACTAATTATCATTGATTGATTCAAAGTATACAAATCTTTATACTCCATGACATATTAACTCAAGATACAAAAAAATAATTAAAAAAAAACATTAACTGGAATCAAGACAAGGGCGTAATCTTACCAGTTGATGACAGGATCCATGGAGTGTTGAAGACTGTAAAGAATATTTGAAATCTTGAAGAAGAAAAAGCTCTCGATAGTGATAAGTAAAGGAAACAAGAAATGTATTATTTTTTTATGAATTTAACTAAAATGCAGGAGTAAAGTTTCTTTAGACTTTCGTAAGTGAAAAAAAAAACTTTAAAAGTATATTTTTGATAAAAAAAAAATCGAAAGATATAATTTGTACAAAGTTAAGAAAATGCTGAAATTAGTAAAATTATTTTGATAAGAAATGTATCATAAAGAATTAACCTTCTATTTTGATTCTATTCTTAAAAGATTCTCATTTTTAAAAATAACACTAATAATTTTTAAGTTTAATTGCATTTTTGGTCCTTATATTTTCAGAAATCTGCGATTTTGGTTTCCTAGTTTTTAATTCGTAGTTTTGTAATACTTTACTTTTAAAATCTAATAATTTTGGTTCAACCGTTAATTACAATGGTTGACTGTCAAAACTAATTTTTAATTTTGGTCCACCTAATTTTTTTACTAATCACAAAACTAATTTTTTAATTTAAAAATGTCTCAATTTTTTTGTGATTAGTAAAAAAAAATAAGAAATTCAATTTAATTAAGTAATTTTGTGATTAGTAAAAAAAAAAAGTAAACTTGAAAATTAAAAAAACTCAACTTCAATTTAAATTTGTCATTTAAATTGAGAGATTTTAAAAATAAGAGACAAAAATTACAAATTAAAAATTAGGGAATTAAAATGGTGGATAAAGTATTATAAAAAAATTTATATGCAGTATGAAAATTAAGTCGATCGAGAAACAAGAAAATAATAATTAAAATAAATTATAGCAACACCCCTCCTTGAGATTTACTTCAATTACATATGCATCTCCTCCTAGTTTTATCTCTACACAAAACTCTTTAACTTTTGAGGTCCTATTACACTTGCACCCCTTCACTGAAAATAAAGTTAACTTTGTTAACTTTTTATGTTAACTAACTGACACATGTTTTTTATAATATATTTTTTTCTTAAAAATGTCTTTATTTTGTTTTTTTAAAGATAATGTTTGGTTACGTCTTTTTAATTTCTAAAACATAGAGGGTGTACATGTAATGTATTAAAAAATTCATGAATACATATGATGATTTTTCAGAATTAATTTGCTCTTACTTTTTTAAATACAACATATATGTACCTCTTTAATTTTTAAAATTATCACATGTATCCCTGAAATTTTTAATACTTTACAATTACATCCCTATATTTTAAAAATAAAAAAGATGTAACTAAATATCATGTCTAAAAAATATATAAATGACATTTTTGAAAAAAATATATATTATAAAAATCATATGTTAATCAATCAAATCACATAAAAAAATTAACAAAATTAATTTTATTTTAAAGAAAGGGAGTAAGAAATAAAAATAAGAATGCATGCGTAATTAAAATAAACACTGTAATTTGTTAAAAAAAAAATAAAAATTATGTATCTCTGCAATTGCAATCATGCCAATCAACAACAAGGTCATAATCCTACCAATTGATGACAGGATCCATGGAAGGTTGGAAATCGAACTCTGACAGCGGAGACGTATTGAGAAGAAAGCGTGAATCTCTGATGAAGAAGAAGAAGAAGAAGATCCCCATAAGTTTACTTGATGATAAATAAATATCTTTAAAATGATGATATTCGCGATGATCTTTGTAGATTGATTCAAAGTATAAAAATGGAATGAAGCACGTAATGTTACCTATTGATGACACGACCCATGGTGAAGAACTGAAGGAGAAGAAATGGTGATGAACACCTAGAGAAGAAAAAATTAAGAAGAAAAAGATCTCGAATCTCGATAATGTTAAAAGTAAGTAAAGGGTCAATTTCTTTGAATTGTTTATTGGCAAGTGCACTAGAAAGAGAAAGAAAGGATTGGTTGAGAATTAAGTGAGAGACACAATGAGTGAACAAGTGTTGACTCGGAGTAAACGACTTAGCAGGACCCAAGTGTTGTTCGTGGAAGCGCTCAAGCCTTCACTGTTAAGAAAGGAAAACTAGTGTGACCCGTGTTACGTGGGTCAAAATATGGGTCATCAATACACAATGACGGTCGACGGATCAGGAACCCAATAATGGAACACTGGGTTGGATTTTGTTTTTTTATGTTAATTATTTTACTATCTAATTTTTAACGAATAATAAATTAAAAAAGATTAGTTTAAGACATAAAATTAAAATGATTTTTATTTTAAATGATACAAAATAAAAAATACATATCTTAAATTATTTGAAAAGATTGTTGATATATTTTTTATATTATAACTCATTAAATTTTTGTTTTAAGTTATGAAAGTATTTAAGGTGATTCAAGCGTAAAATTAACAATAGTTTATTTATCAATTAAAATAATTATTAAAACTAATCAAATTTTATAACAGTTATATATAATATATAAATAGGTTTAAATAATTTCATTGAGGATATAAAGTTGAATGATGAACATTTCTTGAGGATATGGAGCTGAATGATGTCTCATTGGTGGGTCGTAAGTTCACTTGGTTTGGTATTGTGGGAATAGCAGTCAGCCGTATTGACAGATGCCTGGTCTACTCGGATTGGTTGAATAAATGGCCAAATTCAACTCAGTATGTGCTACGAAGGGACTTCTCAGATCATTGTCCTCTGGTTCTGAAAGATTGTAACTATGACTGGGGTTCCAAACCATTTAGAGTACTCAATGCTTGGTTTTCCCATAAGGATTTCAATTCTGTGGTGGAAGATAAGTACAAGAGTCTTGAAATTAGGGGATGGGCAGCGTTTGCATTCAAGGAAAAGTTGAAGATCTTGAAACAACATTTGAAAAGCTGGAATACTGATAGCTTTAGAGACATCGAAGAAAGGAGAAGAGAATTGTTGGACCAGGCCAAGGTCATTGATGACAAGGACAAGAGATATCACAACTATCAGGGGAAGAGGCTATGCATAGAAGATTAGTCCTGGAAGAGTTGAAGATGGTTTCTAGCAATTCTGAATCTCTACTTAGCCAAAAGGCCAGATCCAATGTGGCTCAAAGACGGGGACTCTAATACTCGCTTTTTCCACTCATCAGTGAACAGGCATAAGAGAGTAAATGCACTCAATGGTCTTATGATCAATGATGTTTGAGTGGATGAACCTGATCTTGTTAAAGAGGAGGTAAAAAATTTCATTGCTAGGAAATACTCGGAAGTTGGGTCTATGTCTGTAAATCTTGATGGAGTTGCATTCAAACAATTGGAAGTTGAAGATAATTTTATGTTAATTGCGTCATTTTCGGAATTTGAGGTGAAGGCTGCAGTGTGGGAATGCGATGGGAATAAAAGCCCGGGTCCTAATGGCTACAATTTTAACTTCATCAAGAGATTTTGGCATGTGTTAGGCAATGATATTATGAAGTTTATGCATGAATTCCATGCTAATGGTACCCTTCCCAGAGGTATTAATGCCACATTCATAGAACTTATCCCAAAGGTAGCCAACCCTCAGTCATTCGGTGAATACAGACCCATTTTGCTTGTAGGATGCATCTACAAAATCCTTGCCAAAGTCCTCTCTATTCACCTCAGGAGTGTGCTCCACAAAGTTATTGACAAATCCCAATTGACATTTATTGGGGGAAGGAATATGCTTGATAGTGTGGTGGTGGCAAATGAGGTTATTTAGGACTCTGAGAGCAAGAAGAGGCCTTGCATTGTCTTCAAGGCCAGCTTCGAGAAGGCATACGATGCGGTAAGATGGACATTCCTATATTATATGCTTCAAAAACTTGGATTCTCACAAAAATGGATTCAATGGATAAGAACATGTATGGAATCAGTGACTATGTCCGTATTGGTGAATGGTAGTCCTACTGTAGAGTTTAGTACACATAAAGGACTGAGGCAAGGGGACCTTTTTGCCCCCTTACTTTTTGTGATTGTAGCTGAAGGCTTAAGTGGCTTGATGAGGGAAGCGAACAAAAAAGTCTTATTTTAAGGTTACTATTTGGGCAACAATGTGCTATGTATATCAAATCTTCAATTTGTGGATAATTCCCTATTCTTTGGTGAACCATCGATCAAGAACGCACTTACTCTAAAGGCGGTATTGAGATTCTTTGAGCTAGTGTCAGGTCTCAAAGTTAATTTCCACAAAAGCATGGTAGTGGGTATTGCGACATTAGAGATGTGTATCAATAGGGTCACTACTATACTCAAATGCAAAATATCCTCGGCGCCCTTCACTTATCTTGGACTACTAATCGGTGCAAATTATCAAAGGGCGGTGACTTGGTCTCCAGTGTTAGATAAACTGAGGAGCAAACTTGCTTCGTGGAAACACAAACACTTATCCTTTGGGGGGTGTATTTGCTTGGTAAATTCTTTTCTCTCTTCCCTACCGTTGTTCTTTCTCTCGTTCTATTAGGCTCCTTCTTGTGTGGTTAAGGAAATAACAACCCTACAATGTAATTTCTTATGGAGTGCTAAGGGGGAAGAGCGTAAATTGTGTTGGGTGAGTTGGAAAACGATATGTAGGGGGGCGGCTAGGAATTAGGGACATCAGGATTTTTAACAAAGCACTTTTGGCAAAATAGATGTGGAGGTTTCTATATGATAAAAATTCTTTGTAGGCTAGGGTTATTTTGGGCAAGGCGAGTGTTGGTGAAGATCTAGAAAAGGGTCATTCATCCTCTAAATGGTGGAAGGGCATTTGTAAGGTATGTAGTTGTGGGGAAGCACCATGGTTTTGGGACAATCTTGAGAGAAGAATTGGGAGCGGGGAAGCTATCTCCTTTTGAAAGCATAAGTGGTTGGGAGGGGGTCTTTTAGTAGACAAATGTCCCAGACTTTTTCTTCTTTCTCACTAGTAGGAAAGTACAATTTCTAGTATGGGATGCTGGTCTAGGGGCAACTGGAATTGGGAATTGACATGGAGAAGAAGTCTTTTTATTTGGGAACAACAACTTGTGGACCAACTACTTGTTGATATCTCCAATGTTCAACCTAAATCTCTGGTCAAGGACTCTATATGCTGGATGGGCATGGATTACACTGTCAAGAAAGCAACTGTAGCTCTAAATGTGCTTATTGAGACAGAAGGTGGAGAATTTTTCAAAGCTCTATGGTCATTACCAGCACCCTCAAAGTTGGGCACATTTGCTTGGAAATTGGCACTTGATAGACTACCAACTAAGGTAAACTTGTGTAGGAAAAATATTTTAGGTAGTAATAATAGTTTGGCCTGCACCTTTTATGGTAACCAAGATGAATCTACCACACATTTGTTCTTTAATTGTTCCTTCTCTACTGGTATTTGGAGTAAATGCTACAATTGGTTAGGGATTTCGACTACTATGCCTAGTGATACAATCATGCACTTCTCGTACCATGGAGGTTTGGTGTGTGGTCAGGATCATAGGAGGTGGTGGTGGGGTGTGTGTAACACCTTAAAAATTACAACTCGAATTATAGTTTTAAATTTAATTAAATTAGAAATGGTTGAATAACTATAGAATTGAGTGTAGTTAAATTAATGTGTATATGATTGTAGTAATTTAATTAATTAAAGTGCTAGTGTGATATATATATATATATATATATATATATATATATATATATTGATTGATTTATATAGTATAATTTTAATATCAATTTAGAATTTGAAGTGTTACAATAGTGATATCAAAGTAGGTTGTCCTATCAAGATTGGGGTATGGACCTAACCATTAGTTTGGTGTATGATCTCATGGAACTGTCATGGCAAATGTGTGAGACTAACCTTGTTTGTGAGAATCTCACAAAGCCTATTGTAAATGGTGAAGTGGGATTTACTATTGATGTGTTAAGTCTATTCTTGCATTGACTACTTTATAGTGGGATAGGATTAAATTATACCTTGTGTGTATCTATACTTGTCTGTGTGATGAATAACACGTATTAGATTAGATTGATTGTGGGATCCTTAGGAACTAATAACTTTGTTTTCAGGAAGTTATGGCTGAAAGAGATAAAGGCACTAGTCTGCACGTTCTTGAGCGTATTACCCCAGTGCTTGAAGTCTTAGTTCAGGATCGCGAAACTGAACCCACAGAATATCAGGGGTTGTTCACCTTCAAGAGGAACCAACCTCCAAGATTCAATGGAAACTTTGACCCTGAGGGAGCACAACGATGGCTCTCAGAGATCGAGAAGATCTTTGAAGTCATGGCATGCTTTAAGGAACACAAGGTGATGTTTGCCACATTCATGCTTGTAGGAGAGGTAGAAAACTGGTGGAAGATGTCACGCCAATCTATCTCCATGGTAGGGGATTTCGTTCAATAGGAAACTTTCAAGAAGGCTTTTATAGCCAACTATTTTCTCAATGATCTACGCAAGCAGAAGGCATGAGAATTCCTAGATCTCAAGCAAGGAGGTATGCCTATGGGGGAGTACACTAGCGAGTTTAATGAATTATTGAAGTATTGGCCTCATTTCCAAGCCGCGGGGAATGAAGAAGAAATCTGTTCTCAGTATGAGAATGGGCTGAGGGTCAATATTCAACAAGTAGTCTGCTATCTACAAATCACCAATTTTCCTACATTGGTGGTCAAGTGTCGTATTTATGAGAACAAGACCAAGGCCAAGCAAGCAATGTGGAGGTTTGAAGGACCACAAAGGAATGACCGGAGGAATCATGGGAGCAACCAGAAGCCTTATTTCAAGCCAATCCACTACTAGGGGAAGTTCAGACACAGGAAACCACCAATCAGGGGACTCCAAAATCCCAAGTCAAGCAACACCTGTTACAATTGTGGCAAGGTGGGTCACATATCTAGAGACTGCAAACAAACACCGCAACACCCCCCTCCTACGTGCTTTAACTATGGAAAAGGAGGCCACTTGGCGAGAGATTGTAGAATAGCACCCAAGGCAACTAGCAAAGTTGGAAACATGCCAAGGAACAATGAAAAAAGGCCAAGGGTGACAGCCAAAGTTTTTGCAATGAGTGGCTATGAGGCAACGTCATCCGACGATCTGATCCAAGGACAAGGTAAGTGCATCATAATGGGTAAACTCTTAAACGTATTGTATGATTCAGGAGCAACACACTCTTTCATATCTCGTGATTGTGTAAAAAGCTTAAAATTGACTGTTTCTTCTTTACCTTATGATATTATAGTAGCGACACCTACCAATAAACCAATTACTACTTCCTTTGTATGTTTAAACTGTCCCTTGGTCATTGAAGGCAAAACTTTTCTTGTGAATCTCATTTGTTTGCCTCTTTTTCATCTTGATATTGTATTGGGAATGGACTGGTTATCTTCCAACCATGTCATTCTCAATTGCAAAGATAAAACCTTGATCTTTTGTCCTTCAACTCAAGACCCGTCTGAACCATCCAAGTTGAGAACTACCAACGAAGGGGAAATAATGAGAAAGGAGAATGTTCAATTTTACATGGTACTATTTTCATCTCAAACTGAGGAACAACCCAATGTCAATAACTTACCAATTGTTTGTGAATTTCCTAATGTTTTCCCTGATGATGTGACTGAGTTACCACCTAAGAGAGAAGTAGAATTCACCATAGACTTAGTTCTGAGATCTAGTCCTGTTTCCATAGCACCCTATATGATGTCACCGGTAGAATTAGTAGAAGTTAAAACCTAAGTGGAAGATCTTTTAGGAAAATAGTTTGTTAGGCCTAGTGTATCACCGTGGGGAGGGCCAGTGCTCTTAGTGAAGAAGAAAGATGGTACAATGAGGATGTGCATAGATTATCGTCAGCTCAACAAAGTTACAATCAAGAATAAGTATCCATTGCCAAGAATTGATGATCTCATGGATCAATTGAAAGGTGTTATAGTGTTTTCAAAGATCGATTTGCAGTCAGGTTATCATCTGATTCGTGTTAAGAAGGAAGACATTTTGAAGACATCATTTCGAACATGCTATGGGCATTATGAGTATTTAGTTATGCCATTTGGTGTGACTAATGCTCCTGCTGTCTTCATGGGTTACATGAATAGAATTTTTCATCAGTACTTGGATAAGTTCATGGTGGTCTTCATTGACAACATTTTGATCTACTCAAAGAACCATGAGGAACATGTAGAACACTTGAGGACTATGTTGCAGATTCTGAAGGAAAGGCAACTTTATGCCAAACTTTCAAAGTGTGAGTTTTGGTTGGAACAAGTGTAGTTCTTGGGACATGTAATAATGAAGGATGGAATTGTAGTGGACCCTTCAAAGGTGGAAGTTGTGATGCATTGGGAGCAACCTATGACCATCACTGAGATAAGGAGTTTCTTAGGATTAGCGGGATATTATAGAAAATTCATTGAAGTATTTTCTTGTTTATCATTGTCATTGACCAAGTTAACTCGAAAGGGTCAAGTGTTTGTGTGGAATGATGCCTACGAAAACAGTTTTCAAGAGTTGAAGAAGTTGACTTCTACACCTGTGTTGACTCTACCTGATGTGGAGAAGAAATTTGAAGTGTACTATGATGCGTCTAGTCAAGGATTGGGATGTGTATTGATGCAAGAAAGAAAGGTGATAACATATGCTTCAAGACAATTAAGGACACATGAAGTGAATTATTCGACTCATGATCTCGAACTAGCTGTAGTGGTTTTTGCTTTGAAGGTTTGGAGACATCATCTTTTTGGAGCTAGATTTGAGGTGTTCAGTGACCACAAGAGCTTGAAGTACCTTTTTGATCAAAAGGAGTTGAATATGAGGCAAAGAAGATGGATGGAATTCTTGAAAGATTACGACTTTGAATTGACTTATCACCTGGGAAAGGCTAATGCAGTGGCTAACGTATTAAGCAGAAAATCATTACACATGCCAGCCATGATGGTAAAGAAATTGGAGTTGATTAAAGAGTTTAGAGATTTAAATCTAGCTGTGGAAGTGAAGCCTAATCGTTTGTATTTAGGAACTTTGAGGATTACCAATGAGTTCTTAGAGTAGATTCTACAAGCTCAACAAAATGATCAATTTCTCCAAGTCAAGATGAAGCTGAGAGAAGAAGACAGAGAATTAGATTTAAGCAAAGATGCCAACAGACTCATTGATTCAAAGGCAGGGTATGTGTACCTCAAGGAAGTGAATTGAAAGAAGCTATCTTGGAAGAAGCACATAAGACTCTATTGAATTTTCACCCAGGATCAACAAAGATGTATCAGGATTTGAAAAAGAACTTTTGGTGGTATGGGTTGAAGAAAGATGTCACAGAACACGTGGCAAAATGTTTGACATGTCAAAAAGAAAAAGTGGAACACCAAAGACCGCTCGGTGAGATACAACATTTAGAAATTCCTGAGTGGAAGTGGATTTTGTTTCTGGTTTGCCTAGAACCAAACAAGGCGAAGATGCTATATGGGTAATTGTAGATAGGTTAACGAAGTCCGCTCACTTCATCCCTATCAACATGAGGTATAAGTTAGAGAAACTAGTTGAATTATACATTAGAGAAGTTGTTAAGTAACATGGTGTACCCTCTAGTATAGTTTTAGATAGGGACCCTTACTTTACATCTAGATTTTTGGTAAGTTTGCAAGCAGCCTTAGGGAGTAAATTGAAACTTAGCTCAGTTTATCACCCCCAAATAGATGGTCAAACCGAGAGAACCATTCAATCATTAAAAGACCTTCTGAGAGCTTATGCTATAGACTTGAAGGGTAGTTGGGAAGAGTGTTTAGCTTTAGTGGAGTTTACATATAATAATAGTTTTCATGCTAGTATAGGAATGGCCCCATTTGAAGCCTTGTATGGAAGGAAGTGTAGGACACCCTTGTGTTGGTATGAGACTGGTGAATCTTTATTGTTAGGACCTGAAGTGTTGCAGGAAACTACTGAGCAAGTGAGAGCAATTAGGAAAAAGATCAAGATAGCTCAGGATCGACAAAAAAGTTATCATGACAAATGGAGGAAACCTCCTTCATTTTAAGTAGAAGATCATGTATTTTTGAAGGTTACTCCTATGATCGGAGTTGGTAGATGATGGACTATTTTGGCAAGCGTACCAAATATTGCACAAGTAGTTTAAAAGGGAAGATCCCAGTATCGAATCCACAAGGAATTGTCCGTATTTGACTATTAGTAAAGTAATCAATTCCTAAACATTAGTTTGGTTTTTAAGGTTGGTTGTTCTTGAAACATCAATAATAACAGAAATTTAACTAAACACTACAGTTAACACTAACTATAAACAATAAAAACGACAATGTTGATTTAGGACTATGATCGAACAGTTGGCGTGCTTGAGTTTTAGAATGGAATAATGGATATGTTGAGGATTTGGTTCAACCGGTTTGCTTCCCATGTAAACATATAAGATATATTCTCCATTCACATTAATAGTTCAGATTAACTTCGATCTAAAAGTGCTCAAAACGTAATCTCTCATCAAATCAAGCCTAAACTGCTCAACCTCACTTCCGATGTCTCGGTAAGTTCAGTTGAGTGGTTTGATGAAGCTTAGAGATCTTTACGAAGCTAATGGAGTCTATCCTATGTCTAGAAATACACTCCATTAGAGTTCAAACTCAGTTCCAAGTTCAACAGCATCTGTCAATGGCAGGTAAACTCTAAAACATGCATATATAACTGATCCAATCATATAACAATAATAGAGATAGAGAAATGAACATTAAACTGAATATTCCAATGAATAGATATGAAGAATAGCGTTTACATGATCGACACCTAGTTCCAAGTCCTCAACACTAATAGATTAGCCTCTCATTGTCATGAGAAGCCTTGAAAAGGTTACAAAAGGGGATGAAGAGAATAGAGGAAAACAGAGAAAACAGAGGAAGCAGCTCAACCAAATCCACCAAAGTCTGAATGCTTCAAAATTCTTCAAGTGCAGCTTATATAGTCGAAGCCTCGCTTAGCGCAACCTTTCGCTAAGCACAAAACACTACATAATGCATCTCAGAACAGGTGTTCTGCTAAGCACAATCTTTCGCTCAGCGCATATTCAGTTCGAAAGCAACTTCCGCTAAGCTTGATGTCTCGCTAAGCGAGTCTTCTGTTCGAATGAAAATGTCGCTTAGCGCAATGTGGCGCTCAGCGCGTCATAGGCCGCCTAGCTCGCGTAGCTTGATGTTGCACTCAGCGAGTGAAGCGCTGAGCGAGATGTGTTGCTTTGCGAGGCCTGTCTTCTTCTTGCATTCTCCCTTTACTGTTGAATCTAGGCCTGCACACATAAATTAGAGTATATTTCTCACAAAATAACTTCTTAGGGTTAGAATTATCAACTATACAAATCTATATTAAATGATTTAAAACTAAGCTAAAAATCCTGAGAACATTAGATAATCACTACAAAATATGATGCAATATTTATGTATATAAAGCGATTATCAAACTCCCCCAAATTAAAGTTTTGCTTGTCCTCAAGCAAAAGAATATCTACATAACAACAAAGTGGATGCAGAGGAACAATTGGCAGGATCAGAATCAAGTTTTAGACCAATGACACTTGCAAAAAGTGTTCTCAATTGAGATTAAACGCATTAAGGTCACAACGAGAGTTTTCAACATGCACACAAATTCAGCAAACCAACAAAGGAGCATTCAGCAATTCGAAGTTCAAGTGAACACTATGACTCTCACAAGGCCAATGTTTCACTCAACCCTTAGTGTATAAAGTATAAGATGGTTAAAACATTCCAATTGAAATTGTGCACTTAACTTTTGAATTTCTTCTCAATTTATTGCAGATGTACAAACAATGTGGATCATTAAGGTCTTAGTCAGGGTTGAATCACGGCTAGGCTATAAAGAACATTGGTTTTTCTTGAATTACAATTCCTAAGGATTGAAGAAAACATATCTTTATCTCCCTTCTTGATTATCAATTTCCTTTATATGCCTCAATACTTTCCACAGTTGGACAACAACTACTTCCTGCTTGAATCACAATTGATTGAATTTTCAATTATTCAATTTTTTTTTTCCGGAGGCTTTGCCTCTTATGATTCATATTGCAGCAGTTGTATTGCTATCATTTCTTCTTTTTAATGTGGATCTTCACCTGACTCCCCAAAATTTGGAACAATTTTGTCTCAAACCATAAAAGATATGCTTTCCTATTCTCTAAGGCAAGGTAGGCAATTCTTGTTTAGGTTCTAGGTTCACAAGACAAAATAGTTGTCTATTTGGCTCAATGGTTTAGTAGAGGATTCTCTCAACCTTACTGGATTGACTTTTTGGCTCTGGGAATCGCTCTAAGCAAACAAGGCCTTAATCATTTCCACATTAATTATGCACACAACAATTCAAAGAATCATTCAAAAATTAGTGGAACAACTCAATTGTTCTCTCACAGTATAATTCTCACACTTATCGGTTAATTTTCACAATGTTCACAAGTCCTTCAAAAGTCAAATGCTCATAGTTATTAATTCCCCAAACTCACATGCATGCATCGTCCTCAAAACTAAGCAACCTAACAACACGCTCTCACCCAGTTCGAAAATAATTGTGCCATAGGTTCAAAACCAACAATAATTCAAACATAGACTGAACCAAATGTTCACAAAATATCCAACGTTGCACAAAAAATTTAATTACCACAAAAATGCTAAACTATATAAAACTGTTAAATATGTAAAGTAAAGTAAACAGAAACAATAAAATAATTCAGATGACAAAACATTTAAAACACTTGGCCTCTTGTAGACGGCCATGATTCACATCTGCTAATCCTCCTCCATGTCGGCCTCCATGTTGTCATCTCCTGTGGCCTCTATGTTGTCCTCTCCTGTGGCCTCTATGTTGTCCCCTCCTATAGCCTCTTCTTCATTATCCTCCTGGTTCCCTTCTTCCTCAGCTACTTCATCACCACCACCATCACCCCCTTGAGAAAAGGAAGGTCTGTCCGCAGGCCATTGCATATGGGCCTGGAAGGCCTCCAAAGACATGACTGGTTGTTGAAGGGAGAGGTAGTGTAGATTGTCGATGATTGTACATTGACCCCGGTATAGTGCATTGGTTCGTTCTTCTATCTATTGACTAAGTGACAATTGCAAACTATTGAGAGCGGTTTGTAGCATGTCTTCAGTGACAGTTGCAGCGGTAGATGAAGAACTCCAAAAAATTGTCTTTGTGCGAGGTCGCTTCCTAGTGTTGGGAGGGAGCTCAGGTCTGTTAGGATCGGCCTCATTGTAGCAGAAAGTATAGATGTACTTGAAAGTGATTGGAGGGCTCAACTTAAGCAAGACTGGAGTGCTGGAGCTAGCCCCTTTTGCGTTGCACAATGCTGAAATGAGAGCCGGAAAACCCAATCGGTTGACGTTGGAGTGAGCCATGACAGAAATCTGATTGGATATGAAACTACCCACATTCATATCCATCTTCACAATAAAGGCATATATCCATTCGGCTCTCTCCACTGTAACGTCAGAGGTGTGCGAGGTGGGCGCCAATGTGTAGTAGGAGAAAGCGGACCACGCTTGAGTCGGTGGTGGTCATATCGGCCGCACAATCTTCGTAATGGCTCCCTCTTTGTTCTTGACATATCCCTTGCCCGGTATGCACAACAATTTTGTGATAACCTTGGGGTCTTTGTATTGGCTGAGGAAAATGTCAAATTGAGTTTTCCAAGTGTCGCCTACGAGGATCGGAGGGGTTTGCAGAATGCGGTTGATAGCTACACCATCCCAGCGAATGGTCTTCCCCCGAACCTTGCATTGCCGGTTGGCCACCTTGTATTCTCCCTCCGGTTCATAAATGTTGGCGTAGAATTCCTTGACCAGAGGCTCATCAATGGACTTATCTGGCAGGGAGCATAGCTTTTTGAGCCAACCATGGCGATGCAGCTCATTGCGGAAGACCCATGAGTCCCTGGAGCAATCTTTACAGGCTGCTCTGCAATGAGTCCCCGACCCATGAGTTCATTCTCAAATCTCTCTTGGGCTTCAAAGGAAGAGAAACAGTTGGCGTCATAGGGATAGATAACCCTTTCGTGTGTGGTAGTAGGTGCAAGAGATGTAGGTGGCACAGGTGGTGTAGGTGGTGTTCTAGAAGAAGACGCGTTGCGGTGTTGCGAAATTTAGGAGTCATCTGTACTCAAAATGAAAATTACAACAACAAAACAAATCAATTAGAACAAAGGTGTTTGCTAAGCGCTGTGTCGCACTTAGTAAACACTTGTCACTACATGGAAATTGAAAGCAAAAAGGAAAACATACATAATAATACAGAGTAGAGGTGAAAAGGAAAACAGAGTAAAAACAGAGCAAAAATTGAAAGGAAAACAAAGCAAAACAGGGCTCAAGCGCTAAGCGCAAGCTTGCGCTTAACGAGCCTCCAGTTCAAGGCAAACCTTCACAAAGCTCAAGCTTGAGCTTAGCGAGCCTCTAGTTCAAGGCAAACTTTCGCTAAGCGCAAGTGTACGCTTAGCGAGCCTCCTAGATGCTTCAGTTCGAAGCAAATGTTTGCGTAGTGAGACTTCCTGCTAAGCGAATTACAAAAACAATAGTCGCGCTTAGCGACAAGACTCGCTTAGCGGTGCATGAATCTGGAAAATTCCCAGATCCATGAACACAGATACAGCAGGATGAACATCCAATGAATTTGCGCTGAGCGCTAGTTAGCGCTAAGCGCGGATCAAGCAATTGAAGAACAAAAACCCAGGATGCATGTTCTCGTTTAGCGCAAAGACGTGCTTAGCGCAAAAATAAAAAATCCCAACAGGGAAACCTCAAAAATGCTAGACCCACAACGCAAATCAAACGGAGAGAAAGTGAAAATGAAACCTAATCTACTCAGCACACAACCCAGACTCAATAACAATAAACACACAACAATGCTACAATTAAAATAGAAAAACGAAATTAAAAAGGAGTTGGAGTGCTTACCTGGCGTGGAGAGTGAAGAAGAATGGGATCAAAGAAGATGCAGATGCAGTGAGTGAGTGAGTGAATGAAAGTGAAAAGTGAGAGTGAAGAAATAGAGGGGACGGCGTGAGAAAGAGGAAGGGAATTAGGTTTTGAGTGAGAGAGAAAATTTAATTTGGGAAAGAGGGAGAGTGGGCGGTTTCAAAACTGCTCAGCAGTTACGATAGCCGCGCTTAGTGCATGGTTGCGCTTAGCGCAACATCTCGACCTCTTTATTTCATTTTGAACTTAAATTTTTTTTTTTTAACTCCGCTGAGCGATGATACGCGCTTAGCGAGATCTGCATAATTATGCAGATCCCACTTAGCGCGATCGTGCGCTCAACGAGTAATGTGTTCGAGCCAAAGAATCACTGAGCACCGCCCTGCGCTTAGCAACATTCTAAGTCGAGCCAAAACTGCGCTGAGCTGCATAGCGCGCTGAGCGACCTCACAACTTGAAATGAATTTGCACTAAGCGCGTGTTCTAGCTTAGCGAAAATTTCATTCGAACTAATTGTGCGCTAAGCTCGTGTAAGCGCTTAGCGAAACGTCACCTCGAATTGAGTTTTCGTTAAGCGTGAACATGAGCTTAGTGCAAAAACAGTTCGAGCCAATGTTGCGCTAAGCGAAGAGAAGTGCTAAGCGAACTATGCAAAGATTTATTATTGATGCCAAAAATTGAAAAAAAATGAAGTGACAAACCTGGGTTGCCTCCCAGCTAGCACTTCTTTAACGTCAATAGCTTGACGGTTGACAAGATCAAGGATCTTGTAGATGTATGATTGTTGTAAGCCTCTCAATTTCTCCACCATGATAGCCTTTGAGTCTTTGGCCATTCACCACCCAGCTTGTTTGTGGGTTTTCCGCTGATGGATCCATGATCTCAATTGCTCCATAAGATTTGACATCTTTGATGGTGAAGGGACTGGACCACTTGGACTTCAATTTCCCAGGGAAAAGCCGGAGTCTTGAGTTGAATAGGAGCACTCGCTGCCCTATATGAAATTCCCTCTTCAGCAACTTCTTATCATGATATCTCTTGGTCTTCTCTTTGTAAAGCTTTGAGGATTCATAGGCTTGAGTTCTCATTTCCTCTAGTTCTAATAACTGCAGCTTTCTCTTGTCAGCCGCCAATGTTGGATCAAAATTTAGCAATTTAATTGCCCACCAAGCTTTGTGAGCCATTTCCACTGGAAGGTGACAGGCCTTGCCATATACCATCTGAAATGGTGTGAGACCAATTGGAGTCTTCAATGCAGTCCTATAGGCCCAGAGGGAATCATCCAGCTTATGTGCCCAATCCTTCCTTGATGTTGCCACTGTCTTTTCCAGGATTTTCTTGATTTCTCTATTGGAAACTTTTGCTTGGCCATTGGTTTGCGGATGATAGGGCGATGCTACCTTGTGTCGCACTTCATAATGTTGGAGGACTTTTGAAAGAGCTTCATTGCAGAAATGTGTTCCTCCATCACTTATCAAGACGCGAGGTACTCCAAACCTTGTGAAAATTTGCCGCTTTAGAAATTTGATGACGGTCTTGGCATCACTTTTCTGACATGCCATAGCCTCAACCCACTTGCTCACATAGTCTACGGCTACCAATATGTATTCATTTGAAAATGAAGGAGGGAGAGGGCCAACGAAGTCAATACCCCAACAATCAAAGACCTCTACTTCAAGGATATTTTGGAGAGGCATTTCATGCCTTTTTGATATGCTCCCTGTCCTTTGGCATTTATCACACGCTTGAGCATGTTCAAAAGCATCCTTGAACAAGGTTGGCCAGTAGAAGCCTGATTGAAGTACCTTGGCAGTTGTAGGTCCACCATTACAGTGACCTCCATAAGGTGAATTATGACAATGCCACAGAATATTCTTGGCCTCTTCTTGTGGAACACATCGCCTTAGAAGTTGATCGGCCCCAATCCTAAACAGGAAAGGATCATCCCAGACATAATAAGTGCAGTCCCTCAAGAATTTCTTCTTTTGATGCCAATTCATCCCTTCTGGCATCACATGGGCAGCTCTATAATTGGCAATGTCTGCAAACCAAGGTCTCTCGTGCACTATCATGAGGAATTCATCAGGAAACTCCTCTCTGATCTCCATCTCTTTGTTGGTGACTTCTTCATTTATTAGGCGAGATAGATGGTCTGCAACTCAATTTTCGCTCCCTTTCTTGTCTTTGATCTCAATATCAAATTCTTGCAGAAGTAGCACCCATCGAATCAGTCTAGGTTTGGAGTCTGGCTTGGTGAGGAGATATTTTATGGCTGCATGGTCAGTATAAATAATCACCTTAGATCCTACCAAATAGGATCTAAACTTTTCCAGAGCGTATACTATGGCCAACAGCTCTCTTTTACGTGGTAGCGTAGTTGAGTTGAGTGTCATTGAGCACCTTGGAAGCGTAGTGGATGGAGTGAAAGACTTTGTTCCTCCGTTGTCCTAGAACAGCTCCTCTCTGCATAATAATCACCGGCGTCGCACATCAGCTCAAAATCTTGACTCCAATCAGCAGCAATTATCACTGGTGCAGAGATAAGCTTGTCCTTCAAGCGTAAAAGGCGGTTAAGCATTCTGTGCTCATGCTGAATTTGACTTCTTTTGCTAACAAGGAGCTAAGTGGTCTGGCTATCTTGGAGAAGTCCTTAATGAATCTTCTATAGAAGCCGGCATGACCAAGAAAACTCCTCACCTCCTTCACGTTAGCTGGTGGTGGTAGCTTGGAAATCACATCAATCTTCGCCTTGTCCACTTCGATTCCTCTTATTGAAATTTTGTGCCCAAGCACAATTCCCTCTTGAACCATGAAGTGACATTTCTCCCAATTCAGCACCAAGTTACTCTCCTTACATTTTTTTAATACCAACTCCAGGTTAGAGAGACACAGGCCAAACGAAGTCCCAAAGACAGAAAAGTCGTCCATGAATACTTCAATACATTTCTCTACCAAGTCGGCAAAGATAGCAAGCATGCAGCGCTGGAACGTGGCCAGAGCATTACATAATCCAAATGGCATTCTTTGATAAGCAAAAACTCTGAAAGGGCAAGTGAAAGTAGTCTTCTCTTGGTCCTCTGAGTCTACTGCTATTTGATTATATCCAGAGTAGCCATCAAGAAAACAATAGTAAGCTTGCCTAGCTAACCTTTCTAGCATTTGGTCCATGAAAGGCAGGGGAAAATTGTCTTTTCTTGTGGCGTCATTCAGCTTCCTGTAGTCTATACACATTCTCCACCCTATGACAGTCCGAGTGGGTATCAACTCATTTTTATCATTGCGGATCACTGTCATTCCGCCTTTCTTTGGCACTACTTGCACTGGACTCACCCAGCTACTTTTGGAGATGGGGTAAATCATCCCAGCCTCTAGAAGCTTCAGCACTTCCTTCCTCACCTCTTCCTTCATGGTGGGGTTGAGTCGCCTCTGAGGTTGTCGCACTGGCTTGTAGTCGGCTTCCATCATGATTTTGTGCATACAATAAGATGGACTAATTCCCTTGAGATCAGAGATGTGCCAACCTATAGCTTCTTGATAACGCTTGAGAAGTTCTAATAGCTGCGTTTCTTCCTCAGAAGACAGAGAATTGCTGATGATTATTGGTTTGCCTTCCTCCTCATCCAAAAAAATGTATTTAAGATGAGAAGGTAAGGTCTTCAACTCAAGCTTGGGCCTCTCTGCCTTGTCATTCTTCAACTTTTCATAGATATTATCATTTGGAGGAATTTATTTTAGCTTTTTTAAATGATGTCTGTACTCTTGGACTTCATTTTCCTCCTCTATAGTAAGGCAGTCCATGGAATTAACCAGGACTCGCTCTAGAGGAGAGTGTAAAGTCAGTTGTTGAGTAGCTTCTACCACTTCCTCTTCATAAGCATCAATGCAGAGGCAATCCTTGGTGTCATTCTGGTGGTGCATGGCTTCAAAGATGTTGAAGGTGACCTTTTGATCGGCCACGCTCAGCTGGAGATGTCCTTTTCCCATATCTACCACCACGTTAGCCATCATCATAAAGGGTCTTCCTAGAATTAAGGGCACCTCCTTATCCTCCTCCATGTCCATGATGACAAAATCAACAGGGAAGGTGAATTCTCCTACCTTAACTATGACATCCTCAATGACACCATGAGGATATTTGATGGAGCGATCTGCAAGTTGGAGAGTCATTCGAGTTGGTTTCAATTCCAAGTCTCCAATCCTCCGAAGCACTGAGAGTGGCATTAAATTGATGCTTGCACCTAAGTCAATTAGGGCTTTCCCTATGGAAATCTCTCCAATGGTGCAAGGAATTGTGAAACTACCCGGATCTTTGAACTTTGGTGGAAGGGCCCGTTGGATGATGGCACTACAATTGCCCTGAACGTTGATGGTCTCCTCTTCAATGTACTTCCTCTTCTTAGTAACCAGATCCTTCATGAACTTGGCATATAAAGGCATCTGTTGTAGCGCTTCACTGAAGGGAATGGTGATCTCCAATTTCTTGAAGACTTCTAGAAATCTCGTGAAATACCTCTCCTTGTCTTTCCTTGACAGAATTAGAGGATAAGGTAGATTCTTGGTGACCTCTTGTTCTGGAGCTTCCTTTGCCTTCTTCCCCAATTGGTGCTTGGGCTCGTGCATTGGTAATGCCTCTTCAGTCACAATTCCACCATTTTTGCTTGTGCCATCTTCCTGGTCAGCTGCTATCCCTTCTTCTTGACCTTTATCAGCCTCTTTCTCACTTAACACATCTTCTGTCACTCCACTGGGGGCATTAGCTTTTGCTGCTGTCGGTTCTGGTGTGTCAAGGGCAGCATCTTCTATGCATTTGCTTCTAGTCATTACAACATTGCATTGTTCCTTTGGGTTCACCTCCGTGTTAGCAATGAATTTCCCATTGAATTTTTCGGCCACTTGATTGGCCAGTTGCCCCAATTGGACTTCTAAGTTCTTAATGGAGGCTTGAGTGCTCTTGTGGTTGGAAGCAGTCACATCTAAGAATCGTGCGAAAGAGTCTTCCAACTTGTTCTGCCTCTCATACACAGAGGGTCCTTGATGCTGAGGTCTATTTGACGAGCCTCCTGAGTCCTTGTTATAGTTGTTACCGGGATGTGATTGTCATTCCCGGTTGTAGCTTCCACCTTAGTTTCCCCCTTGACCCTGATTGTACCCACTATAATTACCTCCACGATTGTTGTTGTTGTTGGCCATGTAGTTCATTTCTTCATGTGGCACTTCTAAGGTCATACAAACACCGTTTTCATGGTCTCCTCCACATACTTGACAGCAGAAATTCCTTGGAGGAGGGTGTTGGTTGTGAAGACTCTTCAGTTGTTGTGGAAGGCTACTCAGTTGCTTTGTAAGAGCCTCAATTTGCTGGGTTAGGATTTTGTTTTGAGCTAAGATGGCATCTTGAGAATGCAACTCCAAAATGCCCTTCCTTGGAGGAATATGAGTCCTATCATGAGTGATAGAATGATCGCCTACTGACCATATTTTCAATCGGTGCTATGGCATCCTCCACGGTCTTCATCTTGACCTTCCTTCTACTGAAGCATCCAACAGCTTGCTTGGTATGGTTCTTCAACCCATCAATGAACATGATAATTTGTATTGGCTCCTCAAAGCCATGGGTTGGTGTCTTCCTTAGCAATCCTCTAAAGCGATTCCACGCTTCACCTAGAGATTCCTCAGCCCTTTGAGTGAAAGAGGAAATCTCTGTCTTCCCTGTGCGATCTTGGACTTCGGAAAGTATTTGTTGAGGAATTTAGCAACAATTTCATCCCAAGTTTGGAATGTGTTACCCTTGGAGGAATGGAGCCATTGCTTGGCATTTCCTGCCAGAGAGAATGAGAATAAATTGAGACGGATGGCATGATCAGGAACTCCTGCTAGTTTAACCGTGTTGCAAATTTCCATATAGGTGAACAGATGAGCATAGGGGTCTTCATTAGGCAAGCCATGGAACACATTGGCTTGTATGAGCTGGATGAAAGAAGATGGATATGAGACACTTGCAGCTTGTACCTCTGGTCTCATGATACTTGTGAAGTGAGTTGGAATAGCAGGAGCCACATAGTCTTCCAGAGTGCATTTTTGTTGATTGTCTTCCATGATTGGCTCTTCGGACTTTGGAAGGAATCTCAATGTGTGGTTGTACGGAGGAAGAAGCTTTTCGAGCCGCTTGTCTTTCTCTTTTTCTTCTTGCGGCCTTGATCTTCCGACAGGTATTTTCTATCTCTGAATCCAATGGGATTAGATCAGCTTCTGAACTCCTACCTCGCATACACTTCAAGTACTCAAAAGTGGGTTAGCAACACTCAAGAATGACAACTATGCAGAATTTTCTGCATGAAAATTATGCAGCAACTCCAATTATGCAGCAGAGCACATGCAGCAATGTATTTCTAGATTATGCAGCAATTGAAAGCAAGTTCTACCAAATCAGTGCTCCAAATTTATGTAGAATTTTCTGCTGCAAATTATGCAACAAAGCACATGTAGCAGAAAATATGTAGAACAGAGGCAGAGGCAGATTTCTTTGAAATAACGAATATAAACAAAGCATACAATGAAAATAAACTAAGTACAATTATACAATAGACAAAATTGAACTAATGATTAAGATTGACATAAATACTAATCGCCGAATACCATGAACAATTCCCCGGCAACTGAATAGATATGAAGAATAGCGTTTACATGATCGACACCTAGTTCCAAGTCCTCAACACTAATAGATTAGCCTCTCATTGTCATGAGAAGCCTTGAAAAGGTTACAAAAGGGGATGAAGAGAATAGAGGAAAACAGAGAAAACAGAGGAAGCAGCTCAACCAAATCCACCAAAGTCTGAATGCTTCAAAATTCTTCAAGTGCAGCTTATATAGTCGAAGCCTCGCTTAGCGCAACCTTCCGCTAAGCGCAAAACACTGCATAATGCATCTCAGAACAGGTGTTCTGCTAAGCGCAATCTTCCGCTCAGCGCATATTCAGTTCGAAAGCAACTTCCGCTAAGCTCGATGTCCCGCTAAGCGAGTCTTTTGTTCGAATGAAAATGTCGCTTAGCGCAATGTGGCGCTCAACGCGTCATAGGCCACCTAGCTCGCGTAGCTTGATGTTGCACTCAGCGAGTGAAGCCCTGAGCGAGATGTGTTGCTTTGCGAGGCCTGTCTTCTTCTTGCATTCTCCCTTTACTATTGAATCTAGGCCTGTACACATAAATTAGAGTATATTTCTCACAAAATAACTTCTTAGGGTTAGAATTATCAACTATACAAATCTATATTAAATGATTTCAAACTAAGCTAAAAATCCTGAGAACATTAGATAATCACTACAAAATATGATGCAATATTTACGTATATAAAGCGATTATCAGTAGAGCTCTAAAATCTCAAAAATTGTCTCCAAAATTCATTGGTCCTTACCAAATTCTTAAAAAATAGGCTTTGTAGCTTATCATCTTCCCTTACCCCCAAATTTGTCTAATCTACATCCTGTATTTCATGTGTCTCAACTTAAACAATACCACCCTAACTTGTCTCATGTGATTGAACCGAATCGAGTACAAGTAAAAGAAAATCTCACTTATGATGTAAGTCCCTTGTGCATTAGCGATTGGAGGGTGAAGCAACTTCGTGGTAAGGAAATTGCTTGAGTGAAAGTTATATGGGACAAAGATGACGAAGGTGATGCCACGTGGGAATTAGAAGAGAAGATGCGGGAATCTCATTCACATCTTTTCCAATCATTCACATCTTTTCCAAGGTAGGTTAATTTCTGGGACGAAATTTCTAAAAGGGTGGGAGAGTTGTAACACCCTAAAAATTATAACTCGAATTATAGTTTTAAATTTAAATAAATTAAAAATGATTGAATAATTATAAAATTGAGTGTAGTTAAATTAATGCGTATATAATTGTAGTAATTTAATTAATTAAAGTGTTAGTGTGATATATATATATATATATATATATATATATATATATATATATATATATATTGATTTATATAATATAATTAACGGTTTAATATCAATTTAAAATTTGAAGTGTTACTGTGTGACTGGTCACAGTTTGGTCCATTTGGCTCTATAGGAATGATATTATCTTTAATGAGATCTCTAAGGATGCTCACATGGTTATGAATCTAATTAAAGTGAGATCATGGCAAATTTGCAAGGCAAAGATGAAGCTCACAAATACCACAATGTACGATTGGTCTTGCTTCCTGCATAGAAACTTAAACTCTCCTGTGCATTTATATAACTCAAGGATGGTTTTATTGCTACTAGGAGCTGGCAAAGGACACTAGTGCTATGATGAACTAGTACTGTAGAAACTGTCATGTCTTTTTCTCGGGTCTCTTTTCTCTGCTTCATTGTTATGTTTGTATTTTCTTTATTGACTCTCCCTTGTTTTTTTCTCTGCTTCATTGTTGTGTTTGTACTCTCTCTCTCCCAAAAAAAAATATAAATAGGTTTAAAATATAATGTTAATAATAATAATTTATATAGATAGATAAATGAAACTTAAAATAATATAGCAAGTATAATTTGCTCAAATAATAACAATTAATGAAAAGTCATATAAATATGATTCTTATCATATCTATTTATTAATTAATATATATTTTTGGATTATATTACAATCAATTGACAATAAATATTATTAAATTTATGAGAAAAATGATTATATATTTACGGTATAAAACTATTTTACACTGTCCTTTAATCATAATTCTCTATTTATAGTAAGATAGTTGACTTTTATAAAATTATTTCAAAAATCATTAAAATGATAGGTCATGATTGATCGACGGTGTAAAACTATTTTAGATTAACGATATACTAGCATTAAAATTAAAATTTATTAATATATAATTTGTGATAAGTAATATATTATTTGATTTATTAATATATATATATATATAATTATTAAATTAACATATACTTATTATATATTTTTTATTAAAAAATTATTAATATATATATTATTTTATTATTATACATAGTATAAAAGGAGAATGAAAGGAGAGTAGAGGCTTGAGGCCCCGCGGCCTCTTACATCCGTCTCTGTCAATACAGAAAATAATATTATGTACGTAGTATTATATTTTATATAAAAATGTACAACTGTTATCTTATTTAATGATAAAAATGATTTCATTCACGTAGTGTCATCATTATAAGTTTCCATTTATTACTACTCTAAAATAATTTTATAAAAATAAAATAATGGTGATTGATTGACATTTTAAAAATAATTGATAGATTAAAATTATATTACATTGTTATTGTTAGTATACTCTCACTGTTATTTAATTGTTATACATATCCTAACTCTTAGGATTAGTGAATAATATCAATACGCAAAATTCTTTTGGTCAGGGACACTAAAAAAAAAAACATAATTTCCTAGTGAATTACCTTAGTCATGAAGAATATGTGGTTGCTAATTAAGATAGCTTATTAATGTTTCCTTTTGCATGATCTTTTATGTTAATCACTTAATTGTCTAGTGAATTACCTTAACAATAAAGAAAAGTTATGTAATTGTAAAGCACATTGATCTATATAAGATTGTATCTGAAATTGATTAATTATAAGCGCTTCTGCACGCTGGCATTTATAAAATAAAAAATTCTCAGGAATCAAATGAGTTTACACTATTATAAAAATCAACACTATTGGAACTTGTTGAATTAAATTATCTGGTGGAGTAGTAAATGGATATGAAACTCGGCTGTGAAGAGGGATGATGATACTTGTAACATTAAAGTAGGTGTTAGCTGCTTATGCGCAGAAGGTTTTTCTAGAGCATTTAATATTTATTCATACCTATGCTGTTCTTTACCTACTACAACTTATTGGTGCTGACGCATTCAATATGATTTAAATATGAGTGTAATTAATTTACTTAGATCTAGTTTTTCTTAGTACAATTGACACGTAGTACCTTGGGGTCATTTGTAAAAATATTTGAGTTTAGACTTATTAATTTTGGTTTGATCTTTGTCAATGAAATTTTAGAAAACAAGTTGGCTTGGCTCACAACCAATAAACGTGAATTTGAAGTGTTTAAAATGCATCAGAAAGATAAACCCAAACACCTACTTAAACAATATGTACCACACATTCACTCATGGGAAAATTAAACTAATTAAACTTAAATCTCATCAAATAACATAGATACCGAGATCCATTTTGGATTCTTAAGTTACTTGTTTTTTTGTCATTTAGGTTATAAGAACTCAACTCTTAATTTGTTTTAGTAGTGAAATCCATTTTAGATTCTTAACTTTATATTTGTGAGTCACACAATATATTTACATTTTTAAATTTATTTGTTTTATAATCATTAAAAAAAATTAAAAAATAAAAAGATTCTTAAGAATTTCTGAAGAATAACTATTCCTCCACCATGAAAAACTTGAAAAACTCTCTAATAAAAGTTCTTAGATGGACCGTTACTTAACTGAAGAACTCATCTTAAGAAGTTACACTAAAAATGTTATTAGTAAAACGCATACCGCTACTTTTCTTTTCTTTACACATTGAAAGAGCAAAATACGGGAAAACTACTGGTTCATATTACTTCTAGTGGATGTAGCTTTTTCATGTTGGCACCATGTTTCGAAACACACGGATTGTGTTAATTAAATTCATAACCGAACTACAACTTAATCTAATCAAATAACATATATATATATATATATATATATATATATATATATATATATATTGTCCTTTTGATGAAAAAGAATGAAGATTATATATATATATAGACGACGTATCTTCATCCTATACAATCATATCTCTTCTAATTATTGCACATTTACACATAGTTACCCCCATCATCATGACCACTGCCGCTGCCACCAACAGGGCCACCATCACCACCACCATCATGGTCGTTGTGGTGGTGGCGATAACAACGGGGACGACGACCATGATGGTGGTGGTGATGGTGGCCTTGACAGTAGTCTTCTTGGTGGTGGCTGTAATTATGATGGTGGCGGTGACGGTGGCCCTGTTGGTGGTGGCAATGGTGGTCGTGGTGATGGTGGCGCCACCATCACCACGACCACCACTGCCACTACCAATAGGGTCATTGTCACCGTCATCATCATAACCATTGCCACCACCAACAGCACTACCATCATGATTGTCATCCTCATTGTTGTTGTCACTACTACCGCCACGGTGGTGGTGGCGACAATAATGGGGACAACGACCATGATGGTGGTGGTGGCCTTGCTAGTGGTGGCAGCAAAAATGACGGTGGTGACCATGTTGATGGTGGCGGCATTAGTCATGGTGATGGGGCAATAAATGCATAATAATTAAGAAAGATATGATTGTATAAGGTGAAGATCACATTTAATTTTAATTCAAAATTATATCTGGACCATTAAGATTTAATCAATGACTTTATTTAAACTTCTCACTTCTCATAATAAACATGCCCTCTCACTTTAAATGCCCTCTATAAATGTTAGGAACACACTCCTTAGCACACTCTTTTTATTGGTCAAATTTTATAAAAAATCATAAAATTGGGTGGTCCCCACATTAAATTGGAATGTCTCTCTCAAGTATGACCATGATACTCCTCTATGTATAATTCAACATATATATATATATATATATATATAGGGGGCGTTTCAAGTGAGAACACCTTTTAAATAAGAACATGGGAACAAACAATAATAACCCTTGGATTAAAATTAAAAATAGTAAACGCATCAAATTAAAACCTCAATTTTAAGTGCATCACCATGAGATCCTATCCCTCCCTCTCTTTCAATTAGTTTTTTTTCTTTGCATTTTTTCTCAACAGCACAAGCACATAGGCAAATCACCACCCTCATCATCATGACCACTGCCACCGCCGTCGCCGCTACCATCATGGTCGTCGTCCCTGTTGTTGCTGCCACCACCATCGCCGTCGGTGGTGGTGGTGGCGGCGACAACGGGGACGACGACCATGATGGTGGCCTTGACGGTGGCAAGAATCGTGGTAGCAACCATGTTGGTGGTGGTGGTGATGGCGATGACGGTGATGGTCATGCTATGTTGTGTCGTCAATAATTGGGCAAAAAGCATAGAAAAAACATAATTGAGAGAGAGGGGGTAAGATCTCATAATGATGCACTTAAAATTGGGGTTTTAATCTAATGCGTTTATTATTTTTAATTTTAATCCAAAGGTTATTATTGTTTGCTCTCATGTTCTCATTTAAAAGCTATTCTCACTTGAAACGCCCCATATATATATATATATATATCGCAACATGAATAGCAAAGTAGCAACATATTTCAAACAACGTCTTAAGCCCATATCTACTACCAAAATCAAATCAAACAGTACCATAATAAGCAACCTTTAATATCATGAACAGTAACAATTTGTTTTTCCATTACATCAAGTTACGAAAGTATTTTGCAGGGTTACTTTCAATGTTGCTTCTGAAAATGCGAAAGTGCCTTCATTGTCTTTCCTAATCCTTTACCACACCAGAAAATCACCTTAATCACATTCAAAAGAAACCTAGCGACAGGAGAAATCACCTTCCAAAGCAATGAAACAACAGGAGAAATCACCTTCCAAAGCAATGAAATCACTGTCCAAAGCAATCGAACAACAGTAGAAATTGTTAACTGAAGATTGATGCCTCGCCTCTTCTTTTAGATTTTTGGTATCCTCATACCTTAAGTCTTCTCCGTTCTCTTAGTCTAGTATTTTCTATTCTATGCCATAACATGTATGGATGATGGCATTGTATTGTTTGTTATAGACTAAGCCATATTATTCTTGCTTGTTGTTTCGATTTGCCCTGTTTTTCTATTATCTCTAGCATCACTAGATGATTTACTTCTTAGGAACTAATTTTGAGAGATTGCAATCGATTACAAGTTGTAGGAATTGATTACCAGATGGCCAAATCTGTTTTGAACCATCTCTAGTATCGGGTTAATTGATTACCAACCATTGCAATCGATTACAATGTCAATTTCAGAGTTCAGCTATTGTTCTGTATCCATTGCAATTGATTACCATCGAACTACAATCGATTACAAGACAATCTCTGAGATTCAGAAATTGCTCTGTTTTATTTGCAATCAATTACCATCTTGTGCCAATCGATTACCAGATGATCTCTGATATTCAGAATTGGCTCTGTCTTGTTTGCAATCGATTACAAGTCCACTACAATCGATTACAATAGTTGACAACAAGTGTAAATCATATTCTGATACACGAGATAATCGATTACACCTTATTGCAGTCGATTATATTTGGTATAACGGTCATTTTTAACGATCTCCAAGACTCATTCTTTATCTAACTAACTTCGAATCTTTTTGACCCATGCCATATATTTGAACTCATATCATTCTGTGCAGAACAACCAACAGTCACAATATCTTTTCATTCTTTCAATTGTCAAAATCCAAATCTTTGATTTGATTTTCAGATTTGATATTGCTTTGAACATTCTCTTCTTTCGTCTGCACATTCTCTAATCTCTTGAGTTTTCAAAGAAACTCAATATTGCTTTTACTACTATACCCATTTGAGATTAAACCTCTGAGCCCATACAACTATATCCCTCTCTTGTTCTTTCATGAACTGAGGTGATTCAACATTTGTTCTTGACTCCTAAATTTGTTTATATTGGAGTTTCTTGAACTGATCTCATATCAACTATATCGGCACATCAAGGTGTTTTCGTTCTTTAATCTTTTTCATTGATCTTGTTTGATTAACATTGTGGGAATTTCTATCCTAAATGCTGTGTTGAAATTAGATGGTATTTCTAATTTTTTTTGTAGTATTGTGTTTAGAAATTGGATGGTGAATGGTGTTTTCACATTCAATCTTCTAGGTTCCCGTTTCAGGTTGTGAAATCAAGATTTGCTGTGAATTGTGTGTGCATGGTGTATGTAATCAAATTCATAGTGGAACCCCTTGGTGAAAGGGAGAACTAGATGTAGATCGGTGGTTGATTGAACTAGTATAAATCAACGGCTCAATCTCTCTATCCCTTGATCTATTTCAATTTAGTATTTGATCTTTATCAAGATAAGTTGTTCTAAATCAATATAACATTCTCTGAAAACACTTTTATTAAAACCTTAAGAGCGGTGGTGAAAAATCTTTTTAAGGAAAAGAATCTGTCACTTTACGTTAAATCAATTCACCCCCCCCCCTCCCTTTTGATTGATTACCCGGCTGATCCTAACAAATATATATATTTTAATTTATTTTATTTTGTAATTTAAATTTTTAAGAAATTTATTTCCTTAACGGCTATTTAGAGAAGTTATTTCATTAACCGCTATTTGGAGAAGTTATTTCCTTAACGGCTATATATTTTTACCTATATATACTTCTTCTAACATGGGAAATGGGACACTGAAAAAGAGTAATTGTGCAAGTAACACTTCTATGTACTCATAACTATTATTATATTTTCTAAAAAAAAGAAGACAAAGAGCATTGGTGTTCAGAAGGTTCGGGGATGCTATCATTGCATTTGATTGGTCCAACGGGTTGTCGTATCTTGGGAGAGAAGCGTAAAAAATACAAATCCTCTATTGTAGTGGGGGTGTTTTTTTCTCTAAGGATAGCGCACAACGTGTTTCAACCCAAGCTATTCAAAAACCTTTCCTCTATATTTATTTACTCTTTGTGCTTGTTGAATGTTTTAATAAAGCATTCTCTTATTATTCAATATTGGTTTGTTACTGTGTTTCTTGACTTTCCCTTGTCTAGTATCTTTCTCATTACTATATTTTCTAACAATCTTAGAGAGAAAAATATTCTTCTTCTATTTCTGCCAATCACTAGTTTTTGTTTTCAAAATAACGTTTTTTCAAGATGTCTGCTTTGGATATGATTAAGTCCCATTCAAGTAAGCTTGAAAAATTTACAGGTGAGAACTTTTTCTGTTGGCAACAACAAATGAGATTCTGGCTTACTGAATTGGATTTGTTTTCTGTAGTTTCCAAATCAGATATTGAAACCTCTTCCTCTTCTATGGTCATTGCTCAAACTGATGGTGCCTTACCTTTTGATAAGGATGGTACCAAAACTTCCAAGCAAGATGTTTCTGATAAGGATATTTTATGTCATGGATGCATTTTAAGTGCTTTGTCTGATAACATTTATAAGATCTTCTACCATACTAAAACTGTCGTTGAATTATGGGAAGCACTTGAATTAAAATATGGCTCTACTAAAAAAGGTTTAAGTCGATACTCTTGTGACATCTTTCTTGTCTAGTAATTTTGACATGAAGGACCTTGGTCCTGTAGATGTGATGTTGGGCATTAAGCTAATTAAGAAAGATGATGGCATCGTTCTGACTCAATCACATTATGTTGAAAAATTATTGAAAAAATTTAATTATTTTGATGTGAAGCTTGTTTCATCATCTTATGATTCTTTTATCAAGTTAAAGAAAAATTTCGGTGTGTGTCTTCTCATAAATATTCTCAAATTATTGGTTCTTTGTTGCATCTAACAAATTTTTCTAGACTAGACATTGCCTATGCAATTGGTAGATTGGGAAGGTATACTCATAGTCCTAATCATTCTCATTGGACGACATTAGAAAGGGTATTTGGGTACCTAAAAGGAACCATTGATTATGACATTCATTATTCATGTTTTCTTGCTATTATTGAAGGGTTTTGTGATGCAAATTGGATTTCTGATTCTGATGAAACAAAGTCAACTAGTGGTTATTTATTCACTAAAATACACAAGAACACACTAGAAACCCGGGGGGGGGGGGGGGGGGGGTTGAATAGTGGGTTAAAACTTTTTTCGAAAATACTATTAGTTCAGAATTTTCCTTCTTGGATATATGTTAGTTTAAATTAGCAAATATATCCTTGCAAGGCAAAGCTTTAAAAGCCTTTCCAAAAGAGCACAATGGGCAAGATAAATATATGTAATCACAAGTCAATAAATGATAGCTTGTTTTTATATTGGTTCACTCAACCTGAGCTACATCCAGTTCTCCTTTAACAATTGTTAAAGGGTTCTACCATAATCAACTGATTACAAAACAAGTATTCTTCACTGCCACTCTTGACTACAAGTATTCTAAACCACTTCTCGTTGCATGGAGGCATCCTTATATAGTGAGCTTCATAAATTTGAACGTTGGAGAAGACTTCTTTCCGTTGTCTCACAAAGTAGAGTGTTGAAGTATCTTTGACTGTGCTTGATGTGATAGGAGCAGGTTTCTGTCTATCATACTTAGCTTTTAGCATAAGGCGTGCATCTTGATGCTAATTTATCCTTTAGCTGTACCTACACACTTCACATAATTCGAGACATACAAGCAATACGAGGAATCAAAGAAAGTAATGTCAAAGAAAGTCTCCCTTTCTTTTTGTTATAGTAGTGCCTTTATTTGAGTAAAGAATTAATTATAAAGCACATATTCCTCAACACATATGATAGATTATGTTCTATTCCTGCACAGACAACGTCTGGCTTAACAGACATAGTCTGGTCTTGATTAAGTATGGTCTGTTCGTGCACAGACAATGTCTGGCTTAACAAACACATTCTGGAATGAAGGACATGGTCTGGTCTAGCTTCAGACATCTCTGGCATAGCAAGAGACATCATCTAGCTTAGCATTAGACATCATTTGACCATGTTCCATACATGGTCTGGTCCAGTACATATGCATAGTCTAGTCTTAGACTTCACATAGTTTGTCCGAGACTGTTGTATGGTCTAGTCTTAGACTTGCATGAGTCCTTCTAAGATATTCGTGGTCTTTTTGAGAACTTTATTTTAGTCTGATTTCAAGCATTTATAGTGCGTGACTTAATCATCATCAATTATCAGACAGTTAAGATGAAAGTGGGAGTTAGAGTGATTATACCATTGTCTATTCTTACTTTATTTCCTAAAATCACTTAATCTGAAATCATTAGTTGATCAAATATTATCACATTTGTTATCATTAAAACCTACCAAGGTATTAGGGGTCAGACATCATCAAATGTCTTAGTTCTAACATTCACTCTTGCAGAAGGTGCAATAGCATGGAAATTTGCTAAACAAACTATTATTTCTCGTTCCACTATGGAAGCATAAATGATTGCTTTAGATATTGCATCTAATGAGGTAGAGTTTCCTAAAAAATTGCTATATGATTTGCCATTATTGAACAAATCTTTACCTCCTATTTTAATGCAGTGTGATAGCCAGGCTGCTATAACTAAGGTTACTAGCAAAAATTTCAACGAAAAAAGGAGACACCTTAGAGTGAGACATAAGACTATAAGAAATTTGATATCTAACGGTGTTATTTCACTTGAATTTGTCAAGTCAAAAAGTAATCTTGCAGATTCGCTTACAAAAGGGTTGACATGTCAACAAGTACTTGAGTCGTCGAGAGGAAATGGACTAAAACCCATCAACTAGTTCCAACAATGGACACCCAACTTTAAATTAATGGTGATCCCATGAATAGAGTTCAATAGGTAACAACGAAATTGTTGTTAATTAAAGTACACCAATTTGTTTAGAATTTTTGTTTAATTCCTATGGCGAGGTGTACTCTAAATTGTGGCAATAATGAGGTTGAGGTATATATATTGTGTTTAGTTCAAAATACCTCTTAATGAACCCAATGAAAATTTTGTAAGGGTGTGGGTCACAAACCACCCTTTGAGGGTTCACCTAGTGATTGTGATGGTGGGGCCCGCCATTATGAGATATATGGGTTAATCTCTAATTGACACTCATGAAACAAGATACTTGCGCAAGGCCGTAATGGGCAACCATTGACTAGAACCTTGATGAACACTTACATTGTACGGATCATGAACTAAAATCCGATCAAAGGAGGTGTAGCTCAAGACAATCTAGTCTCTACACTTTCTCGGATGAAAGTTCATAATTACTAGGTATAAGGCTCAAACCCAGAAGGTTCCTTATATTGAAATAGAATGTAGCATGCTCTTTCTTTTGTATATATAATTTAATTTTTTTTTCTTTAGATTGTTTTGGCAAATATTTTAAAAATTTTTAAATTATGTGGGGGAATGTTAATATATATATTTTTTAATTTATTTTATTTTGTAATTTAAATTTTTAAGATAGTTATTTCCTTAACGGGTATTTGGAGAAGTTATTTCCTTAACGGCTATATATACTTTTACCTATATATACTTCTTCTAATCATGGGAAATGGGACACTAAAAAAGAGTAATTGTGCAAGTAACACTTCTATGTACTCATAACTATTATTATATTTTCTAAAAAAAAAGAGAAAGAGCATTGGTGTTTAGAAGGTTCGGGGATCCTATCGCTGCATTCGATTGGTCCAACGGGTTGTCGTATTTTGGGAGAGGAGCGCAGAAAATACAAATCCTCCATTGTAGTGGGGGCATTTTCTCTTTAAGGATAGCGCACAACATACTTCAACCAAGGCTATTCAAAAACCTTTCCTCTGTATTTATTTACTCTTTGTACTTGTTGAATGCTTTAATAAAGCATTCTCTTATTATTCAATGTTGTTCAATCACATAATCTGAAATTGGTTTGTTACTGTGTTCCTTGATTTTCCCTTGTTTAGTGTCTTTCTCATTACTATATTTTCCAACAAAAATCACTGTCCAAGAAAACCAAACACCAACAATAGTTGCCAGTGCTTCAGGAACAACATCAGCACACAAATCTCTATTAATCATTGTCGCTAAACTTCTTATCAGGCACAAGCACCTAAAACGAAACATGGAATTCATGTTAGTTAGAGTTAACCATATGAAATTGAATCAATGGATTACACCACCAAAAGTTATATATTACTAACACACATTGCTATCTTTTGTTCTTTTGTTTTTGTTTGCATCAAGGATAGATATCCTCTAGCAAACTGACGTGACGTGAGAGACTAATTTCCTTCAAGACAACTAAAGATCACTATAGTGAGTTTTGTCTCTTCTAACAAAAAAATAAAGAATTAAAAATGATACATATGATTTTTTTTTTTTGGCTCAGCAAATAATATATATTATATTAATGGATCTTTGTTCATGGCACCAAAAGTACCAAATAATAACAGCATTACATAAAGCAAACATTTACTAACCAACCAAATCCCACCTTTCCACAAAAGTTATACAAGGTCAGGTTACTATGTATTAATAGCACAACACTTTGTAGCCATAAATACACACTAACCACTACAAACTACCCCATCAGACCTACCAAATTGAAATTCTACTAAATTGAATTAAATTATTCCAACTACTCTCAGCATAGGATTCTTTTTGCACAAACAAATGATAGTTGCCACACAGTGTCAAAGCCTCAACCTCATTTTCGCCCCTCAAATCCTTTATCAAACTCCAATCAGGCATGCCCATTGCGTGTATGAGAACTGGAACTCTTTACCAAGGTTTTTGCTCCATGCCTAGGTAAAAAAATTTACATCTTACAGAATAACATTCATAGAAAATGTGCAATTCCAAAAAATGCATGGGTTTCTATGTTTCCATATTGCCCACACTATAGCGCACCAAATGATTCTCCAAATATCCTCGTTCATATTCCTGTTTCTAAGATGTATGTGTTGCCACAGGTTGTCTTGTAGCTAGAGGCAAAATAATGTTGAGCGGGTCCCAGCTTATGCAGACACACCATATATCACTAATGGATTTGTAGTGAAAAAGCAAATGATCAATAGATTCGACTTGTTTAGAGCAAAAATGGCATAGGCGATTTTCATCTTCCATCACAATATTCCTTCTTCTCAAATTCTGTTTTGTTGGTATCCTATCCTTGAATAACCCGCCAAACAAATATTACTACCTATGATGGTATTTTTCATTTCTAAATTTCCCTACAAACTTCATCCACTTGATTATCCCCTTTTAATGCACATATTTCTGTATAGGCCGATGATGATGAATAGGATCCAGATGATTCACCTTCCCACCACTAAGAGTCCACCCTCACCTAAATGATTGGTGCAAATATTAGCTCCTCAGTCATTAATTCAACCATAGGTAACTCCCATTTGAACCACCCCCTCCTCCACTTTAGATCCCAGACCCACCTTTCATTACACTAACACCCCATATCTAACACCAGTCCCTTCTACTTCTCAAAGTTTAGAAACAGTCTCGAGAACCTGTTCACAAGACTCGTTTCCCCCAACCACATATCATTCTAGAAGCATGTTTTTTTTCCATCCTTGATCCTCCATTTTGTCAATCCTTCCATCCATGTACCTGTATTATCTCCCCCACATACCTTTTTCAAATCCTTCCACCATATCGAACAATTATTCTAATTCCCCTCCCTAGTCAAGTTTCTCCACCCTCCATATTTGGATTCCAATACTGTACACCACAGGTTGTCATTTTGCTCAAACATATTTCATCTCCACTTTCCTAGTAATGCTTCATTCAATGAGATGATATTCTTAATCCCCAACCCACCACACGACTTTGGAGCACATATTTTATCCCAACCCACTCATGCAATCTTCCTACCACTCTCGGTCCCCCCCATAAAAATTTGATTTGAATACTAGTAATTTTCTTGGCCACCTTCAAGGGGATTTTGAAAAATGAGAGGTAAAACAAAGGTAGTAAGGTCAAAATCGAGTTTATTAAACATGCTCTACCCGCAATAGATAACTTTCTATGTTTCCAACCAGCTAGTTTATTAGAGTATTTTCTAATCACCCTATCCTAAGTTTCTTCTCTCCTAGGATTGGCACCAATAGGCATTCCTAAGTATATAAAAGGAATTGAGATTATGTTACAATTAAGGATTTCAGCAAACCTTTCCACTCGGTGCATAGGTACTCCCATAGCTCCTAATTTGCTCTTGCAGTAGTTGATTTTAAGCCTTGAAGCAAGTTCAAAACATCATAACATTGCCTTTATCACCATAACATTCTCCACATATGCCTCCCCCATGAATAGTGTATTGTCTACAAATTGGGATAAGTTGATATCCACCTTATTTCTTCCCACCAGATAGCCCTTATATAGCCCCTTCTTTATTGCCTCTCGCATCAATCTGCTGAGTGCTTCCCTTACAATCGTAAACAAGAATGGGGCTAAAGAATCCCCTTGCCTAATACCCCTTTGCATTTTAAATTCCTCCATTGGACTCCCATTTACAAGGACCTAGACCGCATTTGATTGTAAACACGTTTTAATCCACAATAGCCATTTTTCACAAAATCCCAATCTATGTAGCATGTAGATCATGAACTCCCAACTCACCGACTCATACGCCTTCTCAAAATCTACCCTAAAAAACAAACACTTCTTCTTCCTCATCGCCTCTTCCAACACCTCTTGGCTATAAGCACACTATGTAACAGGTTTCTATCGCCCACAAAAGCACTTTATGATTGATCTATTACCTCTCCTAGTACTTTCTTTATCCTACCTGCCAATATTTTAGCCACCACCTTATACATACACCCCACCAGAGATATCGGCCTAAAGTCACCTAAGCTTTGAGGGTTCTCAACTTTAGGGATAAGCAAGATGAAAGATGAATTTGTACCTCATGGCAAGCATGCATTGGAGTGAAATTCAACAATGAATTGCATAAATTCCTTCTTCATGACTAGCCAGAATTCCTTGATAAACTTAAAGTTGAAGCCTTCCGCACTCCCACACTGTTTCTGTAATCTCCCTTTCAGTGAACTCAACCATCAGCTCCCTTGCATAGATTTCCTCCTCTTCCAATTAATCGTGCTATGAAAATACTTTGAGTTGCAATCCCCCTCTTTGATCCATTTCACTCTAGATTTCTGCCTAAGTACAATATCCTTATGCCTTGCAAATGTCCATACATCTTCCTAGGCTTTCCTCTTCTGCAAACTTTGCTCCACACTCAATGGCCCCGCTTCCTCCATCACATCCAACACATTAATTTGTTTTTCAGCCTCGTTGAAATTCCTGAACACATCTCTGGATACCTCCTTATTCCAATCTTTGAGTGCCACTTTCAATCCTTTTAGTTTTTCTTTTAGTACATATGCTCCCCACCCCTCAATCTCCCTCTCCCCTAGGCCTCCTAAACCACCCTAGTCAATCTTTTATCTTCCAGCCAACAATCAAGCACCCTAAATGATTTAGGGCCCTAATCTATCGAAACCAATTTCAACAATATAGGGCAATGATCCAACAAGTTTCTATCTAGAACATACTGTGTGCTTCCATTCCAATTATTCAACCATTCCCTAGATACCATAATTCTGTCAATTCTACTTTTTACTGATCCATCCGCCCTAAACCATGTGTATTTTCTCCCCACCATTGGAATATCTTCAGTCCCAATATCCTCTTATACTTATAAACCCACTACCAACCAGCGAACTTGTGAGTTGAAACTTAGCCTTACTCCAAACACACAACAATCCTCCCGATGAATTTACTGACAGATAATGAACCCATTGGATATCACCTCCCCCCCCCAATTGTTGACATATATCCCCTTCTACCACTTCTCTTTTTGTTTCCTGCAAGCATAACATTTGTATCTCTTCCTTGATCACCAATTGCCTTATTGCCCTCCATTTCACACTCCCTCCTAGCCCCTTAACGTTGAATGATAGGACTTTCATGATTTACTTTCAGTTCCCTCCTCTCTGCTGTTGCTTTCCCTTCTAACTGATACTTTTTTATCCATATCTTCCATATTATGAATCCTCTGTGCCATGGCTTCTTGAGCTCCCTCGCATGACATTCCCAAACTCTTCCTCGCTTCCCACACCTTCGCCACTGCCTCCATAGCCTTCTTCAAGTGGAATAAGGAATTGCAATTTTTAATTCCACCCTTAGATATACTATTGCTGAATGCACTTGTTGCATGCCTCAATTCCTTCCTCAATTTTCTTGTAATTGATTCATCTGACCTAGAGGATGAGCACCCAACAATTGCACCTTCTATCACCTTCTCATGAACTAGCCCACCCTGATCAGAATATGATGATATTTGGTTGATTCAAAGTACAATTTTTTTTATACTCCATGACAAATTAACTTGAATCAACTACAAGGGCATAACTTGTAGAAAAAAAAATGAAAAAGAAAAAGAGCAACAAGTAGAAGGGAATAATCTTACCAATTGATAGCAGGACTTTAAGAAGAAGAAGAAAGTGTGAAGTCACAAGAAAGAAACAAAGAAGAAACCACAAAAATGTAGAGAAAGAGAAATGATTAAATACTCCAAAATGTAAAGAAGAAGTAATATCTTTGGCTGTTGGCACCCACTTCGTATTCTTCTCCTGCTGTGCTGCTTTATTGAAAAGAGAGAGAGAGAGAGAGAGAGAGGATAAACGATGGGTGAAGAATACTTTATTTTTTTTCAAAACTTTCAAGACATTCCTCATATTTTTTAAATTTCCATATTTTTCAATTTTTTAAAGATAATTCTCTTGTTTTCTTTTTTAATTTTAGTTTTTAATTTTTGAAGACATTCCTCTTATTTATTCTTATTTTTAAAATTTTCATTTTTTTTATAAATATTTCAAGACTCTTGTTTTTTTTTTAATCAAACTTTTCAAGAGATTCCTCTTTTTTTTCATATTTTTAAATTTTTAAAAAATCTCTCTTGTTTTTTTATATTTTTAAAATTTTTCTAATCATTACTCTTGTTATTTCATATTTTCATTTTTTTACAATTCTTTTGCAAGGCATTCCTCTTTTTTTTCATATTTTGTTCAAATTTTCAAGACATTACTCTTGTTTATTTATATTTTTGTATTTTTCTTTTTTTAAAATTTTCAAGACATTCCTTGTATTTTTTCATATTTTTAACATTTTTTAAAACAATCCTATTGTTTTTTTTTTATATTTTTTAAAAATATTTCAAGACAATACTCTTGTTTTTCATATATTTTTTTTCAAATTTAAAAGACAATACTATTTGGTGTAGACTTGCTTGAGGTCATAATTCAATCTCGACCTCAATTGTCGGTTAACCTTAATCTCAGTTGGGATTCCTCTCAAGGTTCGGTCTCGGGTTTAACGAACCATTGTCCGATATACAAGCCCCTCAAGCCTTGAGCAAGACTTGTTTGTGAAGAGGCTTTTCTATTCTAATGGGTGAAACCTTCTTTTGATGGTTGTGTCTACACCTCGGTTTCTCAATGGTCTGAAGTGTGCTTTTTTCTTCATTTTGAAAAGGTAACCGTCACTCTCGTGTTTAATTGTTTTTATTGTCATTTTTCAAAATATGACTGTTTTAGGGGACAAGCGTAATCACTCTCATGAAGCCAAGTGTAACTATCATCTTAGGGATTGTGTAACCGCCATTTAATTTCGAATGTGAACATTGGGGAGGCCTTATTTCTACCATCGGGCCTTGTTCTGACCTTGGGCCCATTTTCTATATAAAGAGATGAAGAGATGATTTTTTTTTCATTCACACTCTTTTCTCTCTTTGCTCCAGTTTTTCCTTTCTTTCTGCTCTGAAGCCAAGATAGACTTCTTTCAGCCTCTAGGTACCTCCCTCACCCTACTCTTCTTTCTTTCATTCATAGATAAATGGATTCTAGTGGGGAGTCTAGTGAGGATGTGTCGAGTCATAGTGATGGTGATGAATGGGTGAATGTTCGAAGGATGTTTGATTTTTCTGATTTTGCTAATAGGAACTCGGCTAATTCTTTTGAGACTTTTACTAGTAGTCTTAAGCCTTGTGCTGATGTAACTCCCCTAACTATGATGTTTGATGGGTCTCTTGATCCTACCCTTCCAACTTCCACTGAAAATGTTGATCTAAACCCCCTAGTTCGGATCTCTCCTCATCCAAATAACCTTTTGGCTTCATATGAAAATACTAATCCGAACCCCCAGGTTTGGATTTTGCCTCTTTCGAACACCCCTCCTCCCATCATGCCGCCAATTAGCTCTCCACATCTATCTTCTCCTCCCCATGTTTCTCCTCCTTTAAGAGCTTCTCCAGGTGGCCCATCTTTGAAAAGGAAAATGAGGATAGATGAAGATCAATCAAACCCCACCTCGGATTTGCCGAACACGCTTGTGTGGCCATTTTCGGTTCTAGGTTATGAATGGGTGGACCCGAAGGTTCTCACCTTGACTTCTCATTTCACCAATAAAGAAACTCTTAAGCTTTTCTATAATTAAATGAAGTTTTGTCCTTTAGAGGAAGACTTGGTATGCCCAATAACCCTTCAGCCCTACCAGTCTGATGAAACTATAGATCATAACATGGTATGCATGAATCAGCAAACTTAGAACTAAGATTTCTTTTATATGTATGCAAGTATTCTCTGAGATCTTCATGTGACCATCCCTTTTGATGCTTTTACTATGGGGGTTCTCCATGTTTTGAATGTTGCTCCTACACAACTTCATACAAATGTTTAGACCACCATTCAGGCTTTTAAAGCCATCTGTACGTATATGTTTGTTGTACCTACTCCTGATTTATTTCTATACGTCTTTCGCTCTTCTCCTCTAAATCCAGCGAAGTGGGTTTCTTTATGTTAGGAACTCAAGATACACAAATGTAGAATCCTCTATTTTTGGAACAACCACACTGCTCTTACAATAAAGAAAACTATGGCATATATGCCTTACAAGAAAATTGAAAACTACAAACAAAATTTTTTAAATTGTCAATAACCGTTACATAATAATTCAACTACTATGGAAAATACTAATCGAATACTAATAAATCCTCCCTTAAACTAAATTGCATGTTGCAATTAGTTTACACTTGGTATCATAGACACTCCAATCATATTTCTCAACTTCACGAACACTTCCAATTTCGGCGGCTTAGTCATAATATCTATAACTTGATCTTGTGTATTGCAATGCACTAGCTCTACAACTCCATCTCTTGTAAGGTCACGTAGAAAATGAAATCTTACATCTATATGTTTACTGCGCCCATGCATAACAGGATTTTTTGACAACTTAATAGTTAAACTATTATCACAAAAAATTGTAGTGCATTCCTTTTTATCATGACCAAGCTTTTCAAGAATTCTTCTCATTCATACTCCTTGACATGCACATGAAGCAGCAGCAATGAACTCTGCTTCTGTAATAGATAATGTCACCACTGGTAGTTTTCTTGAAGACCATGGCACAACTCTTGTCCCAAACATAAAGATGTACCCTGAGGTGCTCTTCCTATCTTCAAGATCCCTTGCATAATCACTTTCAGCAAAGCCTATTAGACCTTGTTCTCCTCCCTTCTTGTATGCAATACCAAACTTTGTAAGACTTCATGAGCATACTTCCATTGGGTTATAAAGATCTCATCTACATTTTGCACCACTTCTATACTAAGAAAGTACTTCATCTTGCCAAGATCATTCATGTCAAACTCCTTCATTGATTCTTTAAATCTCTCAAACATACCTTCATTATTTCCAGTAAAAATGAGATCATCTACATAAAGACTTACAATTAAAATTTGATCTCCATCTTCTGACTTGACAAATAGTGTGTGTTCACAGTAACACTTCTCTAAACCTTCTTTGATAAAGTAAGTCTCAATCTTGCTATACCAAGCTCAAGGAGCTTGTTTGAGCCCATACAACGCTTTCTTTAATTTGTAGACTTTGTGATCTTCACCTTTCTTCTCAAAGCCTTCAGGTTGATCAACAAACACAGTTTCATTAATTTCTCAATATAAGAATGCACTTTTCACATCCAATTGGTACACACACCAAATCAATCTAATTGTACCCCATCAAGCTACCGGAGCAAAAACCTCAGTATAATCAATGCCATACTATTGAGAATAACCCTTTGCTACAAGTCGTGCCTTAAATTTATCCACATTGCCACTCTCATTGAGTTTAATTTTGAACAACCACTTCACACCTATTTTCTTTGCATCGATGGGCAAATTTGTTAGTTCCCAAGTCTCATTTTCTTCAATTGCTTTCATCTCCAATTTCATAGCTTCTCTCCATTTTGGTTGCTTGTTTGCTTCTTCAAATGAGACAGGATCTTCTACTGAACTAAACATCACAAAATTATGCGTCACCTCATCATCAGATAAACCTTCACCACTCACATAGTCTTGATCCCAATATGGTGGTCTTCGGTTCCTCCTTGGATTTTCTACTTCTTCCTCCACGACTTGCTCATAGGACTAATTATCTGCTTCTTCCTCCACAACTTGCTCATCTTCTCCCTCCACAGCTTGTACATTTCTACTCTCAGTCTCATCTTCATCACCCCATTTTAGAGCATCATCTTGTGTCTCTTTATCACTTCTTGCTTAGTCCTACTTCTCATTTTCAGCAAACACAACATCTCTACTGATCACTACTTTCTTTGAGGCTGGATCATCAAGTTTGTAAGCTTTTGATTTATCACTCACACCCAAACAAACACACTTGAAACTCTTATCATCCAACTTGGTTCTTTGTTTGTCTGGAACATGTAGGGATGGCAAAACGGGTTGCAGCCCGTGGATCAGTCCGCCAACCCGCCAAAAAATGGTGGGGTGAGGGAGTGTTCCTTACTTGCCAACCCGCCTAACCTCTAAAATTCCTTATTTAATTAAGAGTGTCAATAGATAAATAAATCATCACGTAGGGATTGAAATGATGCATGAATGATGAACCAAATAATAACATGATAACAAATCATCTAAAGAAATAAAGATATTAATAATCTTTATTGTAAAAAGAAAAAGTAATTAATTAAAATGAAGCAAAATTTGAAAAGCGACATAGTTCTTTAACAAACAAATTACTTTGTATTTACTATTTAATGTCTCTTGTTGTTATAATAATTTGGAATTAAATAATTGAGAATAAAAAATATGTAGATATAAGTACATTCTTTTTTTTTACAAAAAAAAAAAACTTGAAGTTGGCGGGCCAACCTGCTAACCCGAGCCTGCCTGATGGCGGGGTGGGTTGACCATTCTAACCTGCGCTAACCATAGGCAGGTTGGCCCGCCCCGCCCAGTTTTAGGCGGGTTGGCTCGTTTTGCCACCCTTATGCACAAGTGTAGCTAGTTAAGAGAATCCATACTTTGATGTGCAACAGAGAAATTAAAAACATTTGGTGTGGTCGGAGTGACCGTGATACCTACTACGCTTCCATAATCTAACCCCAAGTGTAGATAGTCAAAAGAACTCATACTTCGATGTGCGACGGAGAAATTAAAAACATTTAGTATGCCCGGAGTGACCGTGATACCTACTACACCTCCATAACCTAACCCCAAGTGTAGCTAGTCAAAAGAATGCATACTTCGACGTGCAATAGAGAAATTAAAAACATTTGGTGTGCCCGAAGTGACCATGATACCTACTACGCCTCCATAACCTAGCCCCTTATCTCTTACAATCCTCATCCAACAATCAGTTATCACATGTGAACTCACATTTTCACGGTCCAATATTTTATTGAATGTCCCCCTATATTCTTTTCCTTTGTCTACATCCCTGAGGATGATTTCAACCCTTTTATTTACCTCATCCACAATGAGGCCTAATTTATTTACTATAAATAGTCTTGCATCATCAACATGGATGAGAAGACACCTCTTGTCACCATCAACGTCTTCCATGGAAAGTCTCTTCTTAATATCCCACTGATCCATTTGTCCTGTTACATTTTCAACAACAAAAATTATAAAAATGAAAATATAATATTTATCTAAACACAAAAATATCATTATCCTTAACAAAAAAAAAAATACAATAATAATTATTTTAAAAAGATCACATTTTCTTTATAATAAAAACTATAAAAAGGGAATAAAATATTTATAAGCCAACACTTAAATATTACTATTATATTATTATTTCAAAATTAAAATTGATAAAATAAAATAAAATTATAGCCATAAAAATTACATTTTACATAAATTTACTTAGGAGGACTATGATCCCCATTTAAATTATCTACTTTAGCCTTTATAAGGCAGCCATTGCTTTAAAAAGGAAAGAGATTAAAAAAAAATCCTAAGATACCAAGATCACATTTCATCCTATTAAGGGTGGGCCAAACAAACAAAATTACCACAATAAATAAGTCAAACCTTATGTAAGAATTAGAAAATTATTCAAATTAATACTAACTAAATATTGTTAAAAGTAATAGTAGAAAAAAAAATACAAAACAATAAGCCAAATGCCAATCACAATGACAATAATCAATTTACACACAGCAAGTAAATGGATTAAAGTCCTAACTGACTATCTTTAAAATAAATTAGTAGAATAAAATACAAAAAACAAACCAATAACATTCCTAAATCAAAAGTTTTATTCTCAAACCCAAACCATCGAACCCCAACTCCCCGAGAATAATAACAATAACATTCAATTCCTACACTTTGTTTCCATAAGGGAAGGAAAGTGGATGAGGAAAAAAATCAAGAAACCACATCTACCCAAAAATCATCTCATTCAAATAGTAAAGAAAAATTAAGAGAGAGACCTTATCAGCAACAGTGATTCCTCGCAGCAATGTTGAAGTAGTAGTTTGAAGCCCTCAAGAAACCTTAATCCATCTTTTTATATTTGCAAAAGGAATACCCAAGAAGAGGCTAACAATGGTGCACATGCCCTCAAGAAAGTTCTGTGAGTTTTTTCACCAAAAAGGAAAAAAAAGAAAAATCTCATGAAGCGTTTTGTTTTACCTAATGACTTATCCAACCTAGGGGTAGCAAAATGAGTTGCAGCCCACAGATCAGTCCACCAACCTGCCAAAAAATGGCGAGGCGGGGGGAGTGTTCCTCACCCGCCAACTTGCCTAACTCGCCCCGTCTAACCCGCCAACCCGCCTAACCCCTACAATTCTTTTCTAATATATTATATTTATAATTATTTAATTAAGAGTGACAATAGATAATAAACAAATCATCACGTAGGGATTGAAGTGATGCATGAATGATGAATTGAATAATAACATGATAAAAAATTGTCTAAAAAAATAAATATATTAATAATCTTTATTGTAAAAAGAAAAATTAGTTAATTTTTTTTTAGTGAAATCGCAATCCAGGAGATAAATGAAAGTTCGCATCATCCCAACTAGGTTGGCACCATGAGAACCAACAAGAATCTTTGGCTGAATATATAGATAGAAAAAAAAAATACAAGAGAGTACAAATAGGGGGACATCAACCAAAACCCCAAAGAAAAAATTTTAACAAAACTTATATTGCGGCATCCCACTTTGATTTCTAGCCAGAGAGTAAGATGAAGCAAAAGTTGAAAAGTGACATAGTCCTTTAACAAACAAATTACTTTGTATTTACTATTTAATCTCTCTTGTTATAATAATTTGGAATTGAATAATTGAGAATAAAAAATATGTAGATATAAGTATGTTCTTTTTTTTTTAAAAAACAAAAAAAACTTGAAGTTGGCAGGCCAACCTACCAGCTCATTTGATGGCGGGGCGGTTGACCTTTCTAACCCGCGCTGACCATAGGCAAGTCGGCCCACCCCACCCCGTTTTAGGTGAGTTGGCCCGTTTTACTACCCCTACTCCCACCCACCCACACAAATGATGCTTTCTCTTCAATTGACGTGGTCAAAGTGTGCTTTCTCCAACTACTAGCCTACTTTAAGGCCAATCTGTGTGCCATCTCAACAGATTGAATCCAAGCCATCCACGAAAAACACACATAAAGACAATCCGTGTGACACCTAAACTAACGATTTGAAAACTGTAACAACTATTGGTTTTTGACATATTTGTAGTTTATTTTTCTTGGTTTGTGTTTCTCTCCACAAAAATTAGTAGGTTATAAATATAGGGTTTTGTTCTGCAATTAGTACACAAGCGACGCTAGGTATGGCAATGGGACAAGGCAGGGGTGGGGTTAGCTTCCCCACACCCCCCGCCCTGACATCCCAAATCATCCCTGCCCCTATCCCCATTCTTCATCAGGACTTAAAAATTTGATCCATACCCATCCCTATTGGGGGTTGGATTTCCCAACCCCGCCTCGTCCCAAATACACATGACAATCCCAAATCATAAAAAAATATATATGATCGTCTCAAATGCTACACGTGACACCCTCGTATAACACACTTCTATTTCTCATAATAAATCGAATTGTTTCATTTATTTTATCAATAGAAATTTGTTTCATAATAAACAATAAATATTGTGTCAATCAAACAAAACACACACAAAGAAAGGTATGGTAGGTACAATCATACCGAAGAAAAGACAATGAAAAAAAAAGGTTGAGTGTAACATGTGTCAAAAGAAAAACTTGAAATATTATATAGATATAGATAGATAGATTACTCTAAGATATTTATATAATTTACTATATCAATAGCTAGGACGAAGGTGGGCACAGGTGCGAGGCAGGGATCAACAACCCCAACCCCATCCCCAACTTTCTTAAGCAAGGAAATTCCAAACCCACACCCGCACCCGATCAACTCGATTTTTTCTCGTCAAAATTAGGGTGGGAACAAGGGTTTCCCCACGGGTGTGGATTCAATTGCCATGCCTAAGCGACGCTCAATTTAGACTAGGGCATACATATAAGAGTTTAACACACCACCTTTAGTTAGGGGTGGCAAAACGGGTTGCGGCCCGCCAACCCACCAAAAAATGGCGAGGCAGGGGAGTGATTCTCACCCGCCTAACCTGCCAACCTATGCGGGCCAACCCGTCAGGTTGGCAGGTTGGCCTGCCAACCCATCTAACCCCTAAAATTCTTTTTTAGTATATTATGTTTATAATTATTTAATTAAGAGTGTCAATAGATAATAAACAAATCATCACATAGAGATTGAAGTGATGCATGAATGATGAACCAAATAATGACATGATAAAAAATTGTCTAAAGAAATAAACATATTAATAATCTTTATTGTAAAAAGAAAAAGTAATTAATTAAAATGAAGCGAAAGTCGAAAAGCGACATAGTCAGTTAACAAATAAATTACTTTGTATTTACTATTTAATCTCTCTTGTTGTTATAATAATTTGGAATTGAATAATTGAGAATAAAAAATATGTAGATATAATTTTATTTTATTTTACAAAAAGTCAAATTTAAAAAAAAAAAAAAATTTGAAGTTGGCGGGCCAACCCGCCAGCCCGCTTGATGGCCGGGTGGGTTGACCCTTTTGACCCGTGTCGACCATAGGCGAGTCAGCCCGCCCCGCCACGTTTTTGGCAAGTCCAACTCGCCCTGCCCCATTTTAGGCAAGTTGGCCCGTTTTGCCACCCTTAGGAACATCAACATGAGCAACACATCCAAACACTCTAAAATGATCAACAGTGGGTTTAATACCACTCCATGCTTCTTTTGGTGTCACATTTTTCACAACTAAGGTAGGACTTCGATTTAGCACATGCACTGCTCAATTGGTTGCTTTTGCCCAAAACTCTTTTGGAAGTTGTTTGCCCGACAACATACAACTCACCATATTCATTATAGTGTAGTTCTTTCTTTCCACAGCCCCATTTTGTTGTGGGGTGTAGGATGCAATAGGCTACCTGTTGATTCCATTTTCATAACAAAACTTATTGAACTCATGAGAGGTGAACTCACCACCTCTATCAGTACACAAGCAACAAATATAATTTCCAAATTCCTTTTCAACAAAACTTTTATACCTCTTGAAAGCAACAAATGCCTTAGCCTTTTCTAACAAGAAGTATATCCACATTTTTCTACTATAATCATCAATAAAGCTGATTAAGTATCTTTTGTTGCTATGTGATGTAGGCTTGATAGGGCCACATATATCAGCATGAACCAGTTGGAGTCGTTGTGATACTCTCCACAAACTCTTCTTAGGAATTACTTCTCGATGTTGTTTTCCCACCATACAATCAGTGCATAACTTTGAAGGAGTCTTAGGCATTGGCAAATCCTTCACCATCTTTTTATAGAAAAGAGTCTTCAAGCCCTTGAAATCGAGATGACCATATCGACAGTGCCATAGGTGCATCTTATCTTATAACATTGTTTGAAAACAAGAAGTTTGAGGTAACACCATTGTAAGCACAACAAACATCTTGTTGTTTGACATTTTAGTTTGCATGATTAAACCCTTCCTTTTGTGATAAATATTGTACACTCCATCTTGAATAATAATAGTCAATCCCTTCTCTTGTAATTGACCCAGACTTAAGAGATTATTTTTCAACTCAGGTATGTAATAAACATTAGTAATTATCCGAGTTAGCTTATTGACTTGTAGCCTGATATTCCCTCTTCCCATGACTACCATCTTCGAGTTATCTCCAAGTCTCACAGTCTGCGTGAAGTTTTCATCAAATTCTGAAAACCATTGCTTGTTGCCACACATGTGATTACTGTATGCAGAATCAAGAAACAACATGTTCTCTCTTGTTGAATTCCTTGTCTCTTCATATGACATCAACAACATCTCTTCTCCAACAAAATTGCTACTTTCTCCTGCCATGTGTTTCTCTCTCTCTCTCTCTCTTTTACTCTCTTAAGAAAACTCCAGTTTCTTAACTCACTTAATCAAGCCTCGTGTTGGAGCTCTGATACCACTATTAGGAACTTAAGATACACAAATGTAGAATCCTCTATTTTTGGAACAACCACACTACTCTTACAATAAAGAAAACTATGGCATATATACCTTACAAGAAAACTGAAAACTACAAACAAAAGTTTTAAAACTGCTATCAATGGTGTTAAAACCAAGACATTTGATGATGTCTGACCCTAAATACATTGATAGGTTTTGATGATAACAAATGTGATATTATTTGATCAACTAATGATTTCAGATTAAGTGATTTCAGGAAATAAAGTAAGAACAGACAATGGTATAATTACTCTAACTCTCACTTTCATCTTAACTGTTTGATAACTGATGATGATTAAGTCACGCATTATAAATGCTTGAAATCAAACTAAAATAAAGTTCTCAAAAAGGCCATGAATATCTTGGAAGGACTGATGCAAGTCTAAAACCAGACCATACAATCAGTCCTAGACAGACTGTGAAGTCTAAGACCAGACTATGCATATATATTGGACCAGACCATGTATGGAACACAGTCAGACAACGTGATGCTAAGCCAGACGATGTCTGATGCTAAGCCAGATGATGTCTAAAGCTAGACCAGACCATGTCCTTCATTCTAGAATGTGTCTATTAAGCCAGATGCTGTCTGTGCACAAACAGACCATACTTAATCAAGACCAAACTATGTCTGTTAAGCCAAATGTTGTCTGTGCAAGAATAGAACATAATCTGTCATATGTACTGAGGAATATGTACTTTATAATTAATTTTTTACTCAAATAAAGGCACTATTGTAACAAAAAGAAAGGGAGACCTTCTTTGACATTACCTTCTTTGATTTCTCGTATTGCTTGTATGTCTTGAATTATGTGAAGTGTGTAGGTACAGCTAAAGGATAAATTAGCATCGAGATGCACACCTTATACTAAAAGCTAAGTATGACAGAGACAGAAACCTGCTCCTATCACATCAAGCACAGTCAACGATACTTCAACACTCTATTGTGTGAGACAACGGAAAGAAGTCTTCTCCAACGTTCAAATTCATGAAGCTCACTATATAAGGATGCCTCCATGCAATGAGAAGACCAATGAACTAGAACAAAATAACTCAAATCAATCTAGATAGCAAGAAAGAGCACTCTGAGAAAAAGTCTTGAACACGAGTTGAGAGAAAAAGAGAATATCCATCCTCTACAAGCTCACATAGATTCAACATTTGTTTATATCCTCTCTTTAAGAGTTATCTGAATCTTATACATATTTGTATAGAAATCCAGGAGTGGCTTAGTGATAAAAGAATACTTGGGAAGTATAATCTCAGGGGGAGATTCATACTTGTAACCAAAAGTGGTTTAGAATACTTGTAGTTAGTAGTGGGATAGAGAATACTTGTAGCCAAGAGTGACAGTGAAGAATACTTGTTTTGTAATTAGTTGATTACAGTGGAACCCTTTAACAGTTGTTAAAGGAGAATTGGACGTAACTTAGGTTGAGTGAACCAGTATAAAAACAAGCTCTCATTTGCTAACTTGTGATTACATATATTTATCTTGCCCACTGTGCTCTTTTGGAAAGGCTTTTAAAGCTTTGTCTTGCAAGGATATATTTGCTGATTTAAACTAACATATATCCAAGAAGGCAAATTGTGAACTAATAGTATTTTCAAAAAAGTTTTAACCCACTATTCAACCCCCCCCCCCCCCCCTTCTAGTGTGTTCTTGTGTATTTCAAATGGAAGTTTTAAAACTGTCAATAACTGTTACATAATAATTCAACTACTATAGCAAATAATGATTGAATACTAACACTTTATACTAAAGGTTTGAAGCGCCTCTCTTCCGAAACTTATATCGCTTCCTACAAAGATTTTAAGATAGGATTTTTCAAAATAATCATTCATCCTACAATAGGATGAAATAATATTTTTGATGATGAAGGTAAACCCTTATTTCCTTTTTACTAGGTTCCTAACCCTCGAGCCTTTTCCAAATACCCAAAATCTTTACTATCCTTCGAAGAACAGGAAGACTTGAAATTGTTATGATCTCTTCCTCCTCGTCTCCTTGTTAAACAACTAGTTAGGTTGCTAGAGTCATCATTCCTATGAAGAGATCAATCTTCACGAATGTTGTCATGATTAGGTGCCTCCATTGCATCAAGGCGCTCAGACATTGCTACATAGCAATCCTTCAAATTTTTGTAGTCTTGCTATTGAGTAAGCATAATAACATCAAGTTTAGACTATAGCTTCAAAGGAGCTCATGGTGGAAGCCTTGTCTTCAACATTCAGTCTGGATGAGCCAACAACAGGTGCGTCTTCCAAGAACATCTTCAATGACTACATTTCCATCCTTATGAGTCCATCCTTCATCTGTGAGAACCAATCCCATTTTCTTTAGATGTGTGGCAGAGAGCTCAAATTCTAGACAAGCATAATCAGTTACCACATCATCCATCTTCACTTCAAAGTGATCCAAAATCCGTGAGGCAAGCACGGCATAAGCAACCTTGAAGTCTCCAAGGTTTTTAACCTTAAGCATGTGATCGGTAATGGCATAGACCTAATTGACAACATATTTGTTATGCACTAGATACATGTGTAGTAGGTCCTCATCGGATAGTTGAGCTTGGTTGTTTCCCCATGATAGGAAAAATCTTGTGAGGATGTATGCTAAAAGATGATCTTCCATCTTCATTCCTCCAACTAGGTAGCAACTTGAGAAAGGATTTTGAGGATCCCAGACCAATGTTTGGTAAAAGTCGCTCTTGTTGTATTTGAGCTTTTCCCTATGGACGTTGCATAAAAAGAAGGGTCATAGAGGCTTCCTCCTCTTCAAAATTGATTTCAAGAAGGCGTATGACCGAGTTAGCTAGCACTTCCTTAAAATTACTCTCTCTCAATTTAGGTTTCCTCAATTGACCATTGATCTCATCATTAGCTATGTTTCCTCCACAAACTTAACCCTTAAATGGAATTAATGAGAATCTTCTGTATTTTACACCTAGGAGAGGTCTGAGGCAAGGTGATCCTTTGTCATCTTATCACTTCCTTCTATGCATGGAGAAGTTGGCCTTGCTAATCAAGGAGCATGTCGACAATAATTCTTAAAAGCCTATTTCTGTCACACGGAATGGTCCTAAGGTGAGCCACCTATTTTTTGTGGATAACTATTTTACTTTTCACTAAAGCTTGCAACTCCTAGGTGAATTTGGTGAAAACGATTTTGGAGAAATTTTTCCTAGCTTCTAGTCTTAAAGTCAACATAGAGAAATCGTGTTTCTATGCTTATAAGAATGTGTCCCATAAGAAAATTGTTCAATTTGCTAGTATTGTGAGTTTCATTACACTTCCAACTTGGGTAAGTACTTAGGCTTCCCCTTGCTCAATGGACGTGTCACAAAGAGCAAATTTAACTTCATTTTGGAACACATCAAAGGGAGAATGACGGGGTGGAAGGCGAACATGTTAGGGAGAGCAAGCCGAGTCACCTTAGCTCAATCTGTTATTGCTTCCATTCTTAATTACGTCATGCAGAACCTTTGGCTACCACAAGGTATTTGTGACACTATTGACTCAACGATTAGAAGCTTCGTGTGGGGTGGTAAGAATAGTCACTGGGTTGACTGGGAAACAATAGTTAAACCAAAAAGGAGGGGTGGTCTCGGCATCCACAGGTCAAGAATTGCAAACATTTCCCTGCTCGGTAAACATGCTTAGACACTGATGAACGAACCTAACAAGTTATGGGTTCAAATTATTAGTGACAAGTATATCAAGCATAATTCCATTTTGAATGTGTCGAGAAATTCCACATCCTCTTACACTTGGGCATCTATCTCTAAAGCAATAGAATTCCTTTGACAATGTTTCAAATCCCGCATTGGGAGAAGGGACTATTTCATATAGTATTGGTACAATTATGATTAACAAATATGGCTACATGCTTTCTTTATTTTTCCTTTTTCTTCTCTCTTGAAAATATTATTAGATTCTATTGCCAATAACTAGTGCAAAAGATAAGAAAAATAGAAAAGTAAAAAAAAAAAAAAAACCAACATAGGCGATGAAGAACACATCGTCATGAAGTCACGATTGGAGATCGTGAAGGCATCGCTGGGTCGAAGGCGCTGCCAAGTCGAAGTCATTGTTGTCATTGATTGTTGTCAAGTCGAAGTTGTCGCCACCATTTGGTCAAAGTCACAAGAGCATTGTTGTGAAGGAATGTTGTTGTGAAGAAGAGAACGTGTGCAGCACTTGCATTTCTTTTCCTTTCCTTTTCATTGTGCAACGCTTGCCCTTCTTTTCTTTTAGGTTACAAAAAAAAAAAAGCATTTGTTTTAGTTGGACTTACAAAGTACATATCCATTTATTTTTTTAAAGGAAGGCCCATTTTTTTTAAAATATAAATTTAAAAATATTTAAATATAATTTGGATTAATTTTGATCCATAACTATTGATTAGTGGATTAGTTGGATTTTAAAAATTAGTGGATGGATCATTAAACATCCATGAAATTAAATGGATGGAATGGATACAATCCCTTTTTTTTTTTGTAATGGATGGATTGGATAAATTTAATTATGGATGGATTAGATGGATAAATGGATTGATTTGCTACCCCTACTATGGACTATGCTATCGTGTTATGTGAGCTCTGAAATCAGAGATTGAATAATGAGAGAAATACATGTAATTCCCTTGTTGTCGTGTTATGCTAGCTACAAGTTGTCATGCTTCTTGTAGTTTCGATTAATCCTATAAGCTATAAATGTTCAGCAAGTTATGAATCATGAAACCCTAAGGCTAGAATTTTAGAGATTAAATACCTGCTTGCAGATGATGCGCGAGCGACAGACACAAGAAGCATCGTGAAGAGTGAGGAAAAAGGTGAGTGATCACGTTGATAGCATGATAGCAAGGGCAACACAACGAATGTGAACATCGAGGACCGCGTGACAAGGAAGAGACAACAAGGGCGGTGAAGCTAGAGCATATTGTCATAGTGAGGGCGAGGGTGCAACAACAAAGAGACAATGCGTTGGCGAGGGAGATGATGGTGAGGGAGACGAAAACAAGGTGAAGGTCAAGGGCTTTGATGTAAGAGAACAAATGTTGCCACAATTTGGTAGCATCATTATTAGATTCCACATATGTAACTCGGCCTATAACTATGCTCTCAAGCAGTCTGTAAATATTGCCTATAGTTCGTTGTGCTTTCATCACAATCAACGCACCCTTACACACTCTAAGAGTATCTCGATCTCCATTAGTCTTGTAACTAAAACCATTAGCCTGTAAAGAGCCAAGTGAGATCAGATTCTTCCTCAACTTAGGGATAAGCCCAATATCACACAATGTTCTTACTCCACCATCATCTATAGGAATTTGCACCTGTCCCATTCCAACAACAGTATAAACTTTATCGTCACTCCAATAAGCATTGCCAAAATTGTTTGACCTGTATATGGTGAACCACTCCTTGTTAGGAGTCATGTGGTAAGAACATTCAAAATCAAGAATCTATGCATCTGTCATCTGACTGCATGAAAATGAGAGAATATCTCCCTCACTGTAGTAGTCTGAATCGTTAGTCTCTGTCACATTTGTAGAGCAAGATGCCCTTCACTAGACTACTTCAACTGTGGACAATTTCTTTTAAAATGCCCTTGTTGCTTACAATGGTAGCATTGAACTAATTTGTTGTTCTTAGGTTTGGACTTCTTCCTCTTCCTAGAACCCATTTTTCCTTGTGTCCTCCCACATTCTTGATTCCCTTTCACATACAGACCCTTGCCTTGAGAACACTCCCTTGTAGTTTGGTTACACTAACAGTGGGATGTAAGTGTAGTTGTGATCTCCTCTAGCTTGATGGTGTCTTTCCTATACGTTAGGATAGTCACTAAATGCTCATAGGAATTAGGTAAAAAAAACAAAGAAAACTTATTGTCTTATCCTTGTCCTCAATCTGCACATCAAGTCTCAGTAAATCATTGATAATTTGATTAAAGACACTGATGTGTTGTTGCAAATCATCCCTTCCCTACAAACACATGTTAATATATATTTATGAAATTCATAAAAAATACACACACACACACACACACACACATATAAACAAATGTAATTTACGTGAAGATGTACATATGTATAAATAGGCTTAATGTCACTTTTAGTCCATTAAGTTTTACTTTTTTTTTCATTTTGATACATAATGTTTTAAAAGTTTCAATTTGGTACTTTAACATATGTTTTGTCTGGATTTTGGTACATTCCGCTAAAAACATTTGAAAGTTAACAGAGTTAACTTTAACACGATCTTGATTCTTTGTAACACGACCGTGTTAATTTTTAACACAACCATGTTACTTTTTAACATTTATGCAATGTGCTCTTTTCCCTATCTACTGCCACATGAAGCAATGAATCTCTAGTCTCAATGACTTGGTTGAAAACATCAAACAAACTCAATTTCCTTTTTTCATATTCTTCC